>VZTQ01002628.1:11684-212181 GCA_013400755.1 Pelecanoides urinatrix | reverse complement strand
ATAAATATAATTATTATTTGATAAATTATTTGCATTAACAATTCAGCTGTCTTCCCGTGTTTGTTCCATACTGTTTTGCTGATAAGCCTTCTTGGCGTTTTCTTAAAGCCAGAAGAAATTAAACATATTAACATAAAGAAAGATGTTAAAACTTCAATCCCATAGGAGAAAAACAGTGCATAACACAGCTGCAGCACACAGATTGAACCTGGTGTTAAACTGTGCTGTTTACAAGACTTCCACTCATTGACAAGACCAGTCCTAGGCTTTACTTGTGAAAGCAGTATTTGCAGCTGCTTAACTCATTTCCTGTGAGAAACCGGAAAACCGTGACCATTTGTTGGACTGACTGGCACACAAGCAAAGCCTAATCGAGGGATGCGCCTTCACAAGACAAGTTCTGGCTACTTTTGTATTCACACATGAAATACATTCTGGTCTTGAATGCTGGCCGTGTATTCTTAGAGGACCAGAGCTCCAGCACTGGAATTCCACTTTTAAGTTAAGTCTTCCTGCATCCACAAGATGATTTCAATGTATTTTCTGGACTCAGAAAAAGATCCTAGCTTCTTAAATGTACCATCACGATAAATTTTTATGACCGCTCCAGCATTCTAAACTGCTGGTCATCTAAAAAAACACTAGAAACTCTAACATCCATCTGTGAAATCTCTGCTATGTGAGCACAGGAGAAGTATGGAAATACGTATCCTGAAATCTATGAGCCATAAATCAGCTCTGAAGGTATTACTGAGGTTTGCTCATCATCGCAACACAAACCCACATATTAATAAACTGAAATTATTAAAGTATAGAAATTAGATGCTATCTTCTATTTGCCTCACAAATCAAAAATTAATGCAGGGAAAATAAAAACCCCTTTCATCTCTAGAGAATTGACACTTCTGGTGGATCCAAGCATTAGAAGTTATTCTATCTTTTATAAGACTTTTGTAAGAGCTGACCCTGAAAAGGAAAAAAGGAAGCAGATGTGTAACGAAAAGTCTTGAGAACTGTAAAGAATTCAGAATTCTTGCAGAACATGAAGATGATGCTTTATTCATAATGGAATATGAGCATAAAAAGAAAGGGATATTCTTTCCACACACACATACACAGAGTTTCAAGGTACCATACGGGAAGATGCCTTGCCAGATGAAAGATGCCTCTAGCATAGAGAAAATAGTGGTTGGAGGGAATGCCTTCATCCTAAACCAGAAATGACAACATTCTGAAGATCCTGCTGAGACATCATTAACTTTAATGTGTCTCAGATCTGGATAATTAAATAGCAATAAAAATTTAGGAACTGATGAAAAGTCCATTTTCACTGGAACGTTTGAAGGGAATAAATACTTAATGTGAGCATCGGGAAAGTATATCACACGAATCATAGCATTTAAGCCTGTTTTTTCAGAGGAGGATAGGAGAAGTGGAAGAGGAAGCTAGGTAGCCTGACAGAAATTTAGTAAAAAATTTCTGCACTCTTAAAACTCCCTGTTGAAAGCAAATCAGGGATAATTAAAGTATTGCAAAATATTTATTTGTGTTTTAAAGCTACCATGGTAAATAGAAAGGAATTATCAGTAACTGCTCATATACATGTTTTTTTATGGGCTGAGGGAACAAGCATGAAAAAACTGAGGAAAATATTCTGATCTTAAACATGTGCACTCCCTAAATATACTCCCTCTGTATAAACAATCCATTTGTGAATTTGTTTCTACAACAAATGCACAGTATGATACTATTCTGAGATATGGTACTGTATCGCCATGTAAAAGACAATACAAACAAACCCTTAAAAAGCATATTGGAACATATTTAAACCCTTGCACTAGTTTAAAACCACAAGGTTGAAATGTATTTGTGATCTGTCAAGTTGGTATCACAATTTGGATCGTGACAGGACAACTAACCACAAAATTACCAGGAAAAATGGAATGGCTTATCTTGTATAAGTCACATTCCCTAAAGGTAGAATTTGTGAAGAACAGTAAGGTAAAAAGATGCAAAATCATTACCATGGGAAATCTTTGGACAGCCCACACATTCTCTGAACATAAGGAAAGTCCGTTAAAGTAGCAATTACAGAATCCTATGGAAGGACAGTTGTGGATGATATGAAAGAAGCACAATAATTCTGACTACTTGATATAATTAAGATTTTAAAAGAGAAAAGTACATGCCATTTAACATTTACCTTGCTTTGCCATACTGCAATAAATATGTTTACTATACTTAGGTTGTTAGATTAAAGGAGCTAGGATGGGGGTGGGGAGCATTCTCCTAAGCTAGTTGTTTGGACTTTTAAAAATAACATCATTTTTGGATAAAACTAAAATAACTTATCCTTTTTGCAGTTTTGTCTCTACATCTGTTACCTCATCAGACTTGGAATTACTGTCTTCCTCACTTTCATCCAGTCTTAAAATTAAGGAAAAGATTCTTCTCTGCAACCAGCACAGCTTGCTTGTTACTGCCCTCTACAAGTACATCAACTGACTTGGAAATAAGGCAACATTTGAGGAAAAAGTGTTTTAATTAAAATCCTTATCTATACTCATGGCATCATCTATGCAGATAACTTGCAGTGCAGATTGTTTGATTACATTTTGCCCTTTTCAAATCCTGTTCTACTTTATAACACAGGATCCTATTCAGATAAGAAACAGGTTATTGTATTCGTTAAAAGAATTGCAGGTTCTACAAAAGGTAATATTTAATAGACTCTAGAAGTAAATATATACGGAATGTGATGTATTAGTAAAACGAACACAATATTAATACATTTAACAAGATGCTCTATTTCCCTGAAGAGAACTCTGAAATTACTGGTTCCTATACTACCAGGCTTATCTTCCAGGAGAGGATACCACTAATATATAATATAAGATAAAAATTTGACTATCACCCACCAAGACACAAAGGAGCACATGTATACTATGAACCATTAATGTATTGTAAAAAAAGAAGTCTAGGACACAGATGAAGGCATACACACAACTTTTCCAGTTTCCATTTAAGACAACCAGACATTACAAAAGTAGTAATTTTAAGCTCTCCTCCTCCTAAAAGCCTTATATCATCTAGATGCAACAGTGACAGCCTTAGGCAGTCATATCATAATCCTACTAGTAAATAAAATGTTCAGGTAAAACTACATTACAGGCAAACAATGAAACAACATTATGTAATACTTTGATTTCATTATTGCTCCCTATCAAGTTTCCCTTAAATAACTACAAAAATTGTAGTAAAGATTTCCCTTTTTGCTGCGAGACCTATGACATCTGTCATAAGTGTTCTTGAAAGGGCTCTTCCAATTCTACTGGACATAGAATAGTAAAATAACAATCTATAAAAAAACCCTCAGTTTTATTGCTATTTTGCACTAATGGGATCTAGGCTGCTTCTAAAATCAACCCAGATTTGCTCACACAATATTGTTTATAAACATGTAAGGACTATGGTAACTCTCCAAATCTCATTATACCACAATATTCATGCACATAATTTCTAAAACTCAGGCAATACAAATCATCTTTAAATCCATTTATCTTCTGCATCACTAATACACATCTGTGCCTCTTTATAGCCCCCAAGTAAGGTTTTTACAAAGCATCATATTGGCAAAAGAAAAACTACAGTAACTTTTCACCTAAGGCTTTCCAAATGCACTGTAAAATGGAAGTGGTGCCTGAAGTCATTTCAAGTCATCAGAAGTGCACCACAAAAGTGTACTCAGTTCATAAAGGAATATTTTTATTTCAGGCAATTTTCAAAAAGATGTGGCTGTTCCAACCTGCACTATTGCGAAGGTACATATTAAAGAAAAAGTATCTCAAAATAACCTCACCAAAAATCCTTACAAAAATATGAACTATTCTTAACCAATTTGGGTAATAAATTACAAATACTAAAAAACATAATAATAATAGTTGTTATTGTTGTTGTTGTTGTTATTATTATTAAAAAATCAGAAGAACATGATGTAGTTTGTGAAATCAAACATACAGATGTTGGGGAGGGAAGGTGGGGAGGGGGTGTGCGGAAAACCACCAAACAAACAGACCTCTTACTGCCCTAAAACCTTAATTTTACTCCTCATGCATCCTGTCTGAAAAGAAGCAAGCAGGGGAAAAATTACAAGATCAAATACAATTTAAGTATCATACAGCAAAAAAGGGCTAAACAAGATTTTACAAAACTTTGTCACAGATATGACATTTCTCAACTTTTCAATGGTTGATTTTGCATGCACATAAGGTGTGTTTCAAAAGGCATGTTTTTTGTTTTCTTTGTTGTTTTTGTTGTTGTTGTTATTGTTGTTGTTGTTGTCTTTGGGGATGAGGAGCTGCTACATAAATTGGCAGCAAAAGAGCATTCAAATCTCCGAGTGGAAAGATCACTTCTTGTCGTTGTATGCTGGCCTTCAAGGATGGCTGGATGAAACTAAGCCCAGCCCAGCTCCTATTTTCAACCATCCCAGAGGACTGACACTTTTATCAGGTGAGAAGAAAGTCAGAGAAATCACAAGAACCCATTAGAATGGGAAATGCTAAGCAACTGAAATGTATTGTATTGAAACGTATTTTACCATATAACTAAGGGCCCAATGCAACTGAAGATAAAATTACCAGTTTTCTCTAACTTCAAAATGGAAATTGTTACAACTTTAATAACTACTGAATTCTTGTAACCATACCTGCTTTCTGTCCCTTCCTCCCTGCCCTAACTAGCTATTATTCATGGCACAGCTAGATTTTCTACCATTTCTGGTAATTTTCTACCATTCACAAAGCCTCTGTGCCCACTAAGATAAATTAACTTGGAGCTTTTTACCATCCAAAAGTTTTATCTAATTATGTCAAAATACTTTAACTAGTGTAGTTAATCAGATGCCTGTTTATTGTTACAATTTTCCTGGTAGGCACTCGTGTCCTTTTTAAACTCCTCCCAAAGTAACCTTAAGTTAGATTTATTATTGAAATATGCTGAAATGCATGGATTAGCTTAACCCTGTTGCATGCCATAACATATTCTCTATCTTCACCGCAAAAAGTGTGTTTCTTTTCTGTTGGAATTAAAAAAGCCTCTAGTTCTCTAGATATAAAATCTTAGTGGAGAAGGACAGCAAAAACAAGTTTTTACCTCAGTGTAAGAAAATCCAACTTGGCAATAGGGTTTACCTTTACGAGCTACTACTGATGTACAGACGGTTATCTTAATCACTCAGATTTCACAGCCAGTATCAGTAATTAGAGTTTTCAGTACAAAACCAAAACTTCTAGCAATTAAATCATATTCAAATAATAGTTCCAGCCTTTCTGCCTTTGATCAGTAAAGCCAAAACCAAATTATGTCTTCACTTTACGATGTTAACTGGAGCAAAATTAATCTTTTCTGTATAATTCTAATTCAATTTCTGAAGTTAAGAGATGTTTTGTTTCTTAAATATATGTTCATAGCAGCAGTGATCTCTTCCAGGACACAGATACTGAATTCATGGATTGTTGGCTACTACCTCTTTTTAAATAGCCATGTTGCTACAAAACTGTAAATGGGACTATTTTAAAGCTAACAGGTTTTTTTAACACCACTTGTTCTATCTGGCAAACAAAGAAATGAGATACTGAAATTCTGTATCACATTTATGATTTAATACTTTAATGATGCAGATTGACCAGGATATTTCTCAAACCTATTTGTGAAGTTTCTACAAAAACAGTATCATGCGTTTTGATCAATAAAAATAATGAAAAGGCTCTACATTGTGTTACATCACTTCCCTCAAATCTAGTTCTTCACCAATGTCAGATCACTTCCAGTAAAAAACTATGCCTGAATATCTTCCAATCCCAAGCTGGCTCTTTTCTGGCCAGCACTAACTACTGAACCTGGAGATGTGTTGCCATTCAAATTGGCATTTAACGTCATTTTATGCTTTCTCATGCAAGAGCTTCAGATTCCGCTGTGGTTACATACAGCCACTCTGAAGAAATATTTTTCAGCAACATATTCACAGAAAAGAAGCTGAACAGAGTCCAGTTAAGACAGTTTTGGATCACCTAATCTAATTCTAGAAACTTCCTGCAATTAACTGAAGCATAGAGAAGAAATGTTGGAATGTTCTATTCTAACATGTGTAGATTAGAACTAAACTAATGTTTTTATTTCTACAAATCATGGAAAATTGTCAACAGTATAAGCTATTATTTAAAAATTGGCAACTGAAAATGTAATATTTGTCTGAATATCGATAGGTTAGGGAAACAGAGAAAGGTGTTTAGAAAAATCATCACTGCCTAAAATATAGCTTAGCCTGTACCTATGCATCCCCTGTATCTACTACCTCCTTCTTGAGAGGAAGAGAGTTCCCTGTCATCAGTAAAATCAAGAACATTTACTCTCTTCTAGTCACTGTGTAATTTGAACTGGTCACATTTCAATGACTCTGCAATTCATCACATTACATTACCATTTATTCAAGCCAGCTAAACATGGGGGGCTGAAAGCATGGAGGGTGGTGATCTTTACATTCAAGGTCAAATATTTCTTCCTCTGAGGCAAGAAACCCTAAGGTTGACTATTATTGTCTAATATTAAAGGAATTTAAAGATATTGTATTTATTCTAATATAGAATCTTGCTTAAGTTTCTTCATAGCAGTATACTCTACATTACACCATTTTGTCAATAAAAATATATTAAACTTTCTGCCAATGCAGTTGTTACCATATATGAATAAATTGAGTTTAGAAAACTACAGCCAACTCAATTGTTCATGGTCACATTACTCAAGGTGAAGATCATCTATGCTTAGTGTAGAGGGCACTTGGGTCAGCAGCATTTCTGCACCTCTGTGCAGCACCATATGAATGCTGAGGTACTTCTCTAGAGCTGACATGTTCAAAATTAAGACATTTGTTTTTCAGAACACTGAGCCTAAGCTAAGAAGCCTCGTCAGCACACAGCCGTATCTACAGTGCATTCCAGAAACAGGAACAGAATGCAATGAAAAGAAATTTCAGTAAGAAAGGGAAGTCTACCCAGCCTAGCAGATCAAATAGCCCTGGCTATGCATGAAAGAGAGAGAACGCGCCAGAAGAAACATCAGAACAGGGTCAAGAGGAAAGGCGTTCATTTTACTGCTAGAGTCCATATGTGTGATTTCATTCAAATGAAGGTGAGAAACAAACTTACCTAAAGATAAGGTAACAAGAACAAGACTAGAACCATAAAACACCCTAGTAAGGAAAACAAAGAGATTTGTGCAATTCAGTAATTTTTCCTATTATTTATGAAGCAAAGAAGTAAGGTAGAAGATCCAAAATGGCATCTGCACCTAAAGGGTATTAAAAGGCAAGTCCAAAATCAGTTTCTCATTGCCAAGCAAGAATCACCCAAGAGAAGTGATGAAGACTCAACTGCCAGTGCCCCTTGCTTTCCATGTTCTACACAGGCGACCCTGGCCAGACCACTTCTACACATGTCTTGGTGCTTATGAGGGTGTGGTTGTGAAAGAGACAGTAAGTGAATTCAGCTCACTTAGAGATTTTAAAAACAAACATCACCCTCCCATTCTGTAAAATCTTGTATTGAGTTTTGCTCTTCTCTAGTTTCCTACATTTGAAGCCTCTACACTTGTCCCCACAATCCATCAGGACTTTTAGATTGTGTATGGTGATGTCCGCATACTTAGGTCCAATCTGACTCTGGCATCACATTCCGCCTAAGAAGGTCTCCCTTGCAAGTTCTTGGGAAAGGAGATAGAAGTCTATGTTAAAAGCTGTCTGTCTGAAAAAGTGAAAGAAAACACTTCAAATTGTAATTGTACCAATCTATAATGTAACAAGTAATTATAGAAAGAAAGATGATCCTACTATTTTACAAGTATTGCTACAAGTTTAGCAGCAAGGCAAGGAAAAAAAAAATTAGTTAAAAGAATTCATATAATGCAGCAGTCTACTGCAGCTCATCTTCAGTAAGTCCACATTTATCTTCAACAAGCTGTACAAATGTTTTCAGCACTTTTAAAAGAAGTTCTTCCAGGTACTGCCTGCAGAAGTGTAGAAAAGCCATTATCTGTTCTAATTGGTTTGAACATCATAATAATTGCACTTGTTTGAAGTTGGCAGTGAGGAGTTAATCACCTACAGAACTCTGTTATTGCGACAGTAACACTTGGACACCAATAAATAATGACTATTAAATAATTACTATATTAGACCAAAACTAAATGTACATTATTTGTTTAAAGGTTTTTGCAATACATTTTCAGTTATTTATAGCACTAGTTAAAACACTTTGCTATACTTTTAAATGTTAAACGTGATTTTACAAAAATAGAAAACCCAAACAACTCTTTCAATTTAATTTTTGATATTTCTTATAACCATTTTCTGAAAAGCTTTAATTACTTTTAGATCCTACCTGAGAGATTCTGCCATCCGCCTTAAGTCTTCATTTTGCTGCTTTAAACGTTCAAGTTTAGCAAGTATCTTGGATAATTCACGACTAGAGTGATCTGGATGCTCACTGTCTCGTACCAGGTGTCCACCAATATAAAAGAGTAAAGTTCCCCAAGCAAAGAGGATGAGCATAATCCAACGCCAGGAACCAGTCCATGGCCGCATTTTCAGAAGTTCAATTCACTCCAGAACTGCTTCTGCTCACAAAATAACAAACATTTTAAGTCCTTAGCATGTACAAAAGTGGACAATTCCAGTTCCTCTGCTTCACCACATTGTACCGGAGGAAAGTTATTCTTAGTGTTTATCTTACTGCAAGTCCTTAGAGAAGATCCTTACGGGGCTGTGTATAGAAAGCATTAATATTGCATCATTCTTGGTTTATATTCTGTGAAAAGAATTAAAAAAATCTGAAATTATAATTCTGATATACAACAATATATTGGATTACAATTAAGCTAAATGTATTGTCATTAACATTCAGGAATGATGACAGACAAGGTTACTACTTTCGGTCACGAGAAAAAGAAAAAAGCTTTTAACTTTCCACAACAAATATGCTGAGCTCAAGAATGAACGACATAAATAATATGCAATTAATTCTGGGTTTGCAATGGCTGGAAGAAACACTGCTTTTTCTAAGAAAAATATTTACCGATTCGTGTGTCATTTCACACATTAAAATAGTTCAAAAAACATTCTGTCATAAACTTAATAGTCTCCTTTGCTATTGACAAAGAGCTTTTATTCAATTACAAATTCATCTTCATTTTTTCCACTTTTATGAACTCTCTTCTCCATTTTTATCATGACTCCCACCTTGTAACAGAAGAGTTACAGCCATTCCAACAATATATTCTATTTGCAAGTAGATTGTCCTACTAGCAGTTGTAATACCAATTAAGCAACTTGCAAGCACTGCAAAGACTGTAAGCACCAATTTCTAAATAAACAATCCATTGTATATCTTACTTTTAAATTTAGAGTGGCCTCTGAAATGCCCATCTAAAATTAAACCCAAAATTTTATTTCTTGCTTAAAATATCAAGACAACACTTCTCTCTTTAACCTTCCACTGTACATGCTAAAACAGATAAGAAGAAACACTGAACATTTAAAAGGTAGAAAAGAGGGGGATTTCAAGTAGCACTGTTATACTCACACATTTGAAAATCAGCCATGACTTTAGAAAGCTAATTTTTTAGAAATATTTTTCTTCTGCTTTAACACTATCAAACCCATTTTGACAAGTGTTACTATTAGAACTATAAAAATGCAAAAAATACTCTTAAAAGTAACACCTTCTCTCATCTAAAAACACAGCACCATTTTAAAAAAAATGCAAAATTATCTCAACTCATTTTCTACTTGGCAAAACATCATTAAATGACTATAAGCATCTTCTTGTCTACCTAGAAGAGAATTCAAGATTTAACTGATCAGCATGTCCAAAATCTTCTAAAGTACTTCGCACCTCTCTTCCTCTTTCTCTGCTGTGTAACATTTTTACCTTTTGTAAAAGGCATATATATATGCCGTTTATACTCTATTTCCAAAATAATCTATATTTCCAATTCTCCAATCTGTAAATCTACCATGTTTCCTTTGAGATGCTATCCACACCCACCTTCTCCCAAATTATTCTTCTCTGTTTAATCCTTCTTTCACCTTAACTTCTTTTTCATTTAATTTAGTTTTTTTATTCCGTTCCAACTCATTTCAAGTTTAGAGAAAAGGCTTCCCAACTTGCAGTAACTTTCAAACTCATGCAGTCATGGAGATATGCCTGGAGCACACACTTCCAGATACAAAAATTCTAACATAGTATTAAAAATGCTGAAAAATTTTCTCTAGTTATTTTGCAGAAGGGTTTTTGTTTGTAGGCAGGAAAATTCCACTTAAGACTATGAAGTACACAAGATAAACTATTTGAAAATTGAATATTACTAATGAAATGGAAAACATATATAGTACCTCTCTCAGGCTTTTCCATCTAATGTACCTGTGACAAGGTGAGTTCTAAGCAGATCAGTTCTCTTTGAAAGTAATGTCAGAATCCCACATGTCATTTTCTACAGATCTTTCAGAAAGCTTTATATAGCTTTTGCTTCAGCTTGGCAAAAGCGTGGGACTGCCTTCAGGAAGATAGTGGTTTCTTCAACAATCTTCACAGATCACAGCACAAGGAAAAAGAACCCACATTATATGAAACAGAATAGGCCATGCCCAACCCAGAGAGGATTGTTTCTATAAGCGAAGCAAGCCTAGTTTCCTGCAAGAATAATTACTATAAAAGTCTGATAGACTGAAGTTTAAGTGGGAAAGTGTATTCTTACATCTATACTACCAATCACCCAGAAAATGGTTGACTCTGGCTGCAACACGCTAAGTGAAATCAAGAAGTCTGTAAAGGCAGAGGAAAGAAAAAATAATAGGAGACTTCAAATATTCCTCTACTGATTGGGTAAATATTATGCTGGGAATTGTCATGAGAATAAACAGATGCTACAGACATCATAAGATCACTGCTTAACAGAAAAGCTGCTATGAAAAACTTTTGACTTAATCATAAGCAGTTTGCAGATCTAAGATCAAAAGGTTTCTGCTGGAGGACCACTTTATAACAGTCTGCATAATATACTCAGATATGATCTCCTTCTAGGAGCAACTAAGTAAAAAAATTCACTACAGCTGTGATTAATTTCAAGAGGAGGAACTATTTTAAAAGAGAAGTGGACTCCATGCCACCTGGAAACATATCATGCTCTTAATTAAAACATCAGGTAAAGGTGACTATTATAATTAGCAAAGAAGGTATCCTTTCAAAAAGTCACAATCATGATAAAATGATTAGATAGATAAGACTGCAAATTCTGGTACATTAAAGACTTAAAAATTAATACTAAACCTTTTATCCAAAGACAGCTTACTAGAGATTTTAAGGTCAACAAATAATCAGAGTATATAAGAATTGTTTAGAGTACTTTGCAAGGAAATACTGACTTTCTTTTTTTCAATCGGTTGTTCACAACACAGGAGCTTAAGTAGACTCAGAAATCAGGTGCCTTCTTTATCAGAGGAAGTGTTGATCTGTTTCAAACAACAGTGTTAGTAGAACAGGCTATCAATCAAATCCACAAATTAGTATATTAGTATAACAAGTCACCAGGAACAGATTATATTCTTGAACAGTTCTAAAGAAGTTCAAGAACGCAATAGTTTAATTATTAACAGTAGTATGTAACCTCTCACTTATAAACACCTTGTAGCAAAGGAATGGAAAATGAAAACAGTAAACTGAATTCTTTGCAAGGGCTACAGCAGGGATCCCTGCAACTACAGTCTAGGAAAAAAAAAATGACATTCATGTCAGGCAAACTGACAGAAATAATAATAGGGTGAAACAGAACTGCAGACATAAGGGTGAATGTAATCAAGGTAGAATTGTACTAACATGGCTTTTGGAAAGAGAAATTGTGCCTCATACATTTATTAAAGTTCTTTTGAAGATGTAAACAAACACCCAGGCAAAAAGAGAAACAGTTCTAATTGCTATGGAGTTGATCTAGCCAACGTGGATTTCCAAATGGCGTTCAAAAAGGTCCTCAAAATGTTTCAAAGAAACTAAGCTGCATGGAAGAAGAAAGTTCAGTTCACCATATGAGTCACCACCCTGTTAAAAGAGAAGAAACTTACAGTAAAACTAGGCAATCAGTTTCTAAGTGGAAAGAATGATCAGGGACTTCACTGGGACTCATGGTAGAATTCATAGAGTTTAATATATTCATAAATGATTTGGAAAACAAGGTGGAAAGTGAGGTAACAAAGTCTGCACATATAGTACAAAAGCTGACAGTAATGAACTGAAGGACATCAAGACACTGTCTAATGAAGAAATAAAATGAAAGATGAAAAATCAGTTTGTATCGGTGTGTATACATGACCTTTAAATCATTATCCCTCAGGAATGGACTTTAACTGTACTAGGTGGTTCTATAAAATATCAGCTCAGCATTGGCCAAAATGCAACCAAGCCCTCACAGGTTTAAAAACAAACAAACCCACAAACCCAAGAACCCCCCCACAAAAAAACCAAAAAATCAAGAAATCAATATCATTATGTCACTGCATAAAAACACTGTGCCAGGACTGCAATTACTTCCTATCATTCTGATTCAACCAACTCAAAAAGACATGGTAGAAATAGAAATGACATAGAAAAGGGTTACAAAAATTAGCAGAGAGAGAGAATGGCCTTCAATAACAAATAGTGGCTAAACAGCTTAGTAGATAGGGCAACTCAGGAATTAAGGTGGCGAATCTATAAAAATCATTAATGGTATCAGGAAGTAAACAGGGTATAATTGTTTGTTGTTACTTCTGGTACAAGGGGATAATAAGTAAAACTTTCTGGTTTGAACAGATTCAGAACAAAAAAATTTATTTCTCAAGATGTGCAATTCCAGCATAAAACTCATTTTGATCAAACACTGTAGGTGTTAAAAGCTTACATTTCAAAGGCCATTAGACCATTTAAAGGAAGATTAAAATTCATCACAGGCTACCCACACAGATACCACCCAACACTCTCTGAATCCCAAGCCACATATTGTTGGAAACTGGAGAATATACGAGGGTAGTATCACCACAGTATCCTGGTTCTTGAGGTTTTCCCTAGACATCCACTACTAGCCAGTCTTAGAGATACATCAGGCTACATAAGTCTTTGATCTGATGTGGTGTGACAACTTTTACAACAATATCTAAAATGTTAAACAAACAATATTTTAAATGTTATTAAAGGCTTTGCATTATCAAACACAAGACGACCACATTTTAAAAGGGCTAACTATCCTACATTTACTTTATAAAAACACATTTTAGAACTCATTATTAATAAAAAAGTAATTTCTTGAGTGTTCGGTTTAAAGGATAAATAGAAACTCAGACAGGAGAAATATCAGACAATCTTTTTGAGAAACAAAATGGAACGGTAGCTTCTTCAAGTACTTGTCTGTGGTTCTGCGGATATGATTGGTCGAGTACTTCTGGCTCTCCAGAGCTTATAAAATTTTCAGGCGTATATAGTGGGGAAAACAACTAATTCCATTTTTATTTACATCATTGTATATCTACAATGGTAGATAGACCATTTGGAGCAATTAACGGTGTATAGTAATTATTTTCAAGTGCATTGTTCTTGTAGCACCTTCACATTGCTCTTACACAAATGATTTTAAACAACACTTCAAATTTAACTTTCTTTAATAGTAAACTTGTTTTTACTACCTGAAAATAAAATTATGTCTAAAACAATTAACAGACTTAATATTTTAAAGAACAGAGTTCTGAAACTACTCTTCAACATTTTATACAACATGCAAAAGACAGTATGTTTTATCCGATTCCTACAAATGTCTGACGATGTCATTGTTCTTTTTATAAGTTAGATCACAGTAGAGTTAAACATAAAATAAAGATGCAAAACTATCTGAATAAATAGGAAGAACATTCTGAACTAACATTAAACAGTCAGTCTGTATCTCAAAAAGTGTTATGTCTCATTATACATGAGTTCTAACTACTCCTAACTATTGGCTTTGTACTGTAATGTGCCTTTTACATTTTGTTTTCAATTTCATACTGTTCTGGGAATGGAAAATGTCAAAGTATTTCAGTATTTCAAAGTCCATACCAGCCTTTTAAATAAATTAAATTATAATAAATAACAGACTAGTAGAAATAAAAGAACAAATATGGAAATAAAAAGGAAAACTGATCAGATTTTTAAAACTGTTCCACTTCTACAGCTTGTATCAGGTTTCTGAAAGACCTCCACATGCAGACGTTTACTATAGATATCTGCCTGACAGGAAGTCAAGTCATAACGTCAATATTTATCCCTTTTTAATTTTACATAGCTGTTTATGAGTTTCCACACTGTAAACTAAGCTCAGGACTGCCAAGACTGAAAGTACGAGCCTGAAGTTCGAGAAAACTCAGCAGAAGCCCACAAACCCAGTAATTCAAACCTGAGATGGATTATAATACATATGGTCATGAACATCGTCTGATACTGAATAACAAAATAAGAGCCCACCAAACTTAAAAGGTGTGGGAGAGTAGTACCAATAAATATATTTTATTAAGCAGGAAACAGGAAAATACCTAAATAACAATGATTAGTGTTATTATTAAATTATGTTATTATATAGTGAAGATCCTTTACCTAAGAACACTATGTTACATTTCTTTTATCAGAGGAAGCCATGTATTTTAATTTACTAGTTATTCCCTGAGATTGATCGTGATTTCTTGTCTTACATTTGATTGGATTTACCCGTATAGAGTCCAATGCATTTTCCAGTGCATAAGCGTGTCAAAACATAATATACTGACAATTAGCTAATTTGCATTTTCTTCCCTGCAGTTTTAAATTAGTTCTTGTCTCCCTTCTAGGGGATCCCGAGAATGGCTGGCTACATTCTTACAACACCACCTTCTAAAATAATGCAATAAGATATCTCTTATCTCTTTGAAAGGTCTTACCCTGGGTGTTTGTGGTCAAACAGAATGTATTCCTCTATTCTCCCCAAGAGCTCTTGGAATTATCTCTACAGCAATCTTTCAAGCTAATTTTCTTTTTAAATTTCATCACTACACACAGTTGAAAGGGTTTCAATCTGATGTCTCAGGGAAATCATCTCCCATTCATAAGAACCCAGCTACCACCCACAGAAACCCCTGTCACAGCACTGATGTAGGTGCTAGGCATGGACTGAAAGACAAAGCTCAGCAGAAGCAGCAGCATACAACAGTACAGTGGCAAAAGCAGCTTTAATGCCAGTATCAGCATGGGGCTGGAGATGTCACAGTGAAACTGGTAACCTTCAAGGATTCTTGAATGTAGGCTTTTAGCTGTCGTGAAATAAAGCAGTTTGGACTTACATAAACGGTGGAAAACCTTCCACGTATGAATGCAAAGGGTCTCCTGGTTCCATAGGAGACTGAAGATGAAGACACTACAGACAGCTATGAAATCTTCTCAAAATAATGAGAAACAAATAGATATTGGTGGTAATTAACATCAAGACTTTTTCTAATTAAATGTAGTTGTTTTCTGTCACTCTTTGTAAATTGATTTGTTATTTTAAACTCCTGTTTACTAAAGAAATCAAACCAATATCAGGAAAATGTTTTGTAGAATAAGAACAAAGTAATGTTAAAAGCAAACACTACATTGAAAGCAAAGTAGCACCTACAGTAAGCCATTTTTCAGGTTTAATTTAATCCTGTAGCCCTATTATAAAAAGTCAATACAAAATACGCAATATTATTTAATGAAGCAAAAAAGTTCTGATAAGTACTTGCTATTATAAATCATTAGGAATACACAATCTTTAATGCATCAGTTGAATGGAAAATAATATTGTGAGAAAGGAAGTCAAATTAAAATTTATTTACTGCTAAATGCATAGCACAGAAAACATGGTTAGTGTAACAAATTTATTTAGACTCCATTAAGGAGAAGACAGAATATTTACATAAAAATAAGGGTCTGCTTCAATGCCTTAATCAGGAAACCAAACTGTGCATACTACACATGGAAGCCACAATTGATTGTAAGCATATAAAAATGTTTTGTTGTCCAATTAACAGAGAAGGTTTGGTTAAAAACCATTGCTTCAATGCAATGCAATGCAGTGTTTACAAAATGACTAAAGAAAACAGTAAAAAGAACACTAACTTAACTAAGATGATAATTAAAGAAAGATACTGAAGTGTAGCTCCAACATCATCAGGAGAAATAATGTGCATCCATGTCAAAATTATTTTGCTATAGCAAAAATGATTAATCAATGAAAAAATAAATATATACTATCTTTCCTCATCTTGCCCCATAATGCCTTCTGGTTATTTTAAAGCTTTAGAAGGTACTTACAAATTGGAAACTTGAATAGCCCAATACCATCATTTCAAATGAAAGGATACCTTCCATGACTTAAATAAGGTCCTGTCCTGGTTTTGGCTGGGATAAAGTTAATTTTCTTCCTAGTAGCTGGCATAGTGCTGTGTTTTGCATTTAGGATAAGAATGTTGATAACACACTGATGTTTCAGTTGTTGCTAAGTAATGCTTACACTTAGTCGAAGACTTTTCAGCTTCCCATGTTCTGCCAGTTCCACCCTGTTATTGGAATGTTGTTTAAAAACTCACTCTTCCAATGCTTACAAACCTTCTTTAATTTCCAAACTTAATTTACATTTTGCTAATTTATATTTGTGTTTTCTTGCACTAGTATAAACTCAGTTTAGAGAGCTAGGTTACTGCCCTATTCTGTACACAGTGGTGTATCTACAGAAAGCAGCCATTTCCCTTCTCAGACTTATATGCTAGTTTACAAGCACTTCATTGCAAGAGGCTTACGAAATCTCCACATCCTGTACCAGCTCCCATTCCGATTAAGTCTTTTCAGAACATCAGGAATCAGAACTGTATACATAACACATAAGATGTTGTCGTTGTCTTGTATGAAACAAATACTTGATTTCTGTGATATAGCCTAGGACTGGATTTGTCTTTTTCATGGCCACATTACTCTGGGAGTCAGCAACCATTTTGCAAGGACATAGTACCTTCATATCTTATTGCATCTACATCTTTTCCAATTGATAAGTTGCCATCCTATATACAGAAATTCTTATTTTTAATCCTTTTAACTTTGTGTTATTATACTTTATCCCATTCTACCACTCCAGTATCCCAAATAAAAAATTCTTCTTGCACATTTTTCTGATTCCCATCATAACACTCCTCTACTTTGTGACCTAAGTTTCATTATAATCTTTTTGTGACATTGTCACTACTGAAAATACCCAAGATGAGTAACAGATGTAATCCACTGCACTAATAGTGCCTCTCCTCCAGTCTAATACTCTTCCTTGCAGCACAAGTCACTGTCGCTTCATCCCTTCAGCTATGTCCTTTTCCAATGAATGATTGTACTTTTCATCCACATTTTCTCAAACTCAGTATATAATTTTCTATGTGCCAAGACAATGCTGAAAGGCAGTCCAGATACACAGTTTCTCCTAAACTACATTTCATTAGGAAATTTACTTTCCCTCATTGAAATAGTTAATAAGTAAACCTAGAATAATCCAGATAAAACAATCTTTGGCAAACCTGTGTTGCATTTATCTCATTTTCCATTTTCATCTAGCTCTACTTTGTTAATTACTATTTTTTTCAAAATTTGTCCCCATGCTTTGCATACTACTGTGATCAAGCCAGCGCTGGTAATTATTTATAATTCTAGCATTCATCTATACGAATCCCAAGAAACTTTATCCGATTTAATTCCAAACTTCTTAGAATATTAACTGGAAACAATTTAGAAAGCAATTCATTCATCCATAACTTTTTAATTACCTTTATTAATATACAAATTATATATATTATTTTCTTCAACCAGAGAACAGAAACCCATTCACAGAACATGTATTAATGTTTGTATTCTAAAAGTATCCAAAATGAAGTTCCTTTAGTTTTCTATTCAAGTTCACTGTTTCAATTATGTAAGTTTTTTATGGATAGAAAAATAAAATATCTACTCCCTGCTTTTTCTGGAACAAGGACATAATTTTTTTAGTATTCCATATGTATATTTAATTATTGTGCAAATTTACTTCTTTTTTCTTCTTAACTTCTATTCACATGTATCACAGGATGTAAGTATACATAATCATGAGACTTGCTTACTATTTACTCCTACATCCACACCTTCATCTTTACTACTGTCTCTGTAATAGCCTAATTTAACATCTGTATTAATTGCTCTGAGCAATTTGGGTGATTTTTTCTTCATATACTCCCTTATAATTTTATCTAAATAAATATGATTAGCTCATCTGATACAATCAGCAGATTATTCTCTAATTAAACATTTTCTTAATGGAATTCACCACCCTTTTCAATTTCATTGCAAGTGCAGATTTATTCAATACTGAAGCCTTCAAATACTGTAATTTTGGATCTTCACCACAGAAAACTCCCTGGCAGGAAAAGATGGTACTGAGGGACTTCCTTAACTACATGAAAGCTGCAGGCCCACTCATTTCATTTGGTTAGAAAACAAAATCATAACCAAGAAGAACAAACTTAGGAGAAAGATACAATGTGATTTATCTATCCTTCCTGAAATTTGGTTAGGGAGATTCTGCCACTGAGTGTGGAAGCCTGATGACTTTTCAGACTTGCAGAGCTTATGAAAAGGTAAATTATCAGGAGTTGAGAAATTAAAGCTAGAGTCTAAAAGCAAGATGATTAACTTGAGAAGGGTCATCTTAAGATTCATTTAGAAGCATTAGCAGAATACATATTATAATACAGACAAGAAATTCAAAGCAGAGGAAAAATTAACCACAAAGGATCCTGGTATTATTTCTGAGTTTCTAGTGTGTATTCTAAAATGCTCAGCTGACCAACACAGAGACTTCTTTCAATTTAACTGCATTAAAATTTTATAGCTGAAAACAACTTTGAAGAATTTTGAAATTAAAACACCTTCAGAAAGGAAGGCAGACAAAGAAATAGACAAATATTTGGAAAGTCCAGTAAGCAATCTTGTTGTGCCAAATTTCTTCTTCTTTTAGGAAGTCAATACTTACAGTCTGTTTGCAGCTTAAAACCAAGGTAGTTGCTCTGTATAACTAATTTTATCCTAGAGTCATAGTCAGTGATTACTGATGCAAACAAAATAAAGCCAACAACAAAAGATTAACACATGTAGATTAGAAACTGAGAGCTAATTGACAGCTCCAGAGTTGCTGTATTTGCAAGCCAAGTAGCAGCAATAAATTCCCTAAAATGATTGATAATCAGTGAAGACATAACAGAAGTTGCCAAACCTTAAGTTCTTAAGGTGTATAGCAGACAAACTGAAGCTGAGAGAACAGAAAGTGTAATTTCCCATCTTCCTTACAAGTCTAAATTCAATCAGAATACTGTAGAAAAGTAACTAAGGAATGTATGCACTTCCTTTCTTTTCTTTCCTATAAGCCTCCTCCTCCATCAGTGATCTCTAACTACCACAAACACCTGAGTTGTTACCCAGAATAATAATTTTGGTACCGTTAGTGAACAAGGTCTTAGTTCTTTCACCCCAACAGAATTTCTAATATTACTTTATTATATTCCTTTACATTATCTCCTTGCTGTTCAAAACACCAAACATTATCTAGGTCTTCATTCAACTGCATCCAAATTAATGTATTTTTCTCTTTGGTACCTGTCCATGCTGTCCTCATTTACACTTGACAGAAACCAATAAATATATACTCCTGGGTTTATATTGTATCTTTATAGTCTCAGCTTATTGAACACCTCTGTAGGCTCCCCTATGAAGTTCTAGCTCCCCATGCCACAGGCAAGATCATTTTGTGGTATTTAAGGTTCTTTGCTAAACTACTCATTATCTAGCTTCTTTAAAAATTTACTAACATTGACAGGGACGTATTCTTTAATATTTCTCCTGTCCTGTACTGACTACCAAGTACTCTTTCTTCTACAAATACCTATGAGATTTTCTTGAGTTGACACCGAACTGACTAAATCTTTCTACCTACTTATCTTATTCCCTTTCAAAGTTCTGTCATAGCAACTAGAAATCAATGTTTCAAGGACCATGACTAAATATGACTGTATTAAAAATGCTTCAGTATCTCCTCATTCTCTTCTGTGTATCCCTTTGGTTGTTACCTAGATTGCCCTTCCTTAAGACATGAACTCCCTGTTTACTTTAGTATTTACATAGCATCTTGTGTAGTGACCTCAATTACTGACATCGTCCATCAGCCCATCACTGTTAATGTAAGTTTAAAACAAAATGTAAGTTTGAAACAAAAAAATCTTAAAAACTTTCTGGATTTTTATCTACTACGGGTCTAAATGTCCTCCATAAAGAAAAAGTTTACAAAGTTTCACATCATATCATTCAATCAGGAGATGTTACTGCAAATGTTTTCTCCCCCCAAAAAAATCTGTTCACAGCAAAAACAAATATTAGATTCAAAATATTTTATAAAGTAAAAAGTAAAAGAGAGAGAAGATTGATACAAAATGAGAAAAATAAGAATACAAGACAAATGCTAGCTATTTGTTTTTCACGATCAAATGAATAGTTCACTATTAAAAGTTACCACGATAACTTATCTTATACATGTCACATTGGATGAAGTTCTTTGGTTTTAGTACATCACATGGTCATACTGGAGCAAAAGGTGACCAAGATGATTATGGGATTGGAGAATGTGCCATGCGAGGAGAGGTTGAGAGAGCTGGGATTGTTCAGCCAGGAGAAGAGAAAGCTCAGGCAGGATACATATCCTATATATCCTATATATATTTTATACATAATAATATATAAAAATACCTGATGGGTGGAAGTAAAGAAGACAGAGCAAGACTCTTGTCAGTGGTGCCCAGTGACAGTTCAAGAGCCAATTTATAGAGGCAACAGAGTACTGAAGGAGCTAGCAGATGTTATGGCACCCCTTTCAATCATCTACCAAAGGTCTTGGGAGTCTGGGGAGGTCCCTGCTGACTGGAAGCTAGCCAATGTTATTCCAATTTACAAGAAGGGCATGAGGGAAAACCCAGGGAACTACCGACCTGTTAGACTAACCTCAGTTCCTGGAAAAATTATGGAGAGGATTATACTGGGTACTATTGAAAGGCATTTAAAGGATAATGCAATCACCAGGCACAGTCAGCATGGGTTCATGAAGGGAAAGTCCTGTTTACCTAATTTGATATCCTTCTATGATAAGGTCACCTGCCCAGTGGATGAAGGGAAGGTGGTGGATGTAGTTTCTCTGGATTTTAGTAAGGCTTTTGATACTGTCCCTCACAGCATCCTTCTGGACACGTTGTCCAACTGTGGGATGAGCAGGTTTACGGTGCACTGGGTGAAGAACTGGCTGGAGGGTTGTAGCTCAAAGGGTTGTAGTGAATGGGGCTACATATGACTGGCGACCGGTCACTAGCGGTATTCCTCAGAGTTCAATTCTAGGGCCAGTTCTGTTCAATACATTTAGCCACGATCTGGATGCAGGAGTTGAATGCACCATTAGCAAGTTTGCCGGTGACACCAAACTGGGAGGTGCTGCTGACTCTTTTGAGGGACAAGAGGCCTTGCAGAGGGATCTAGACAGATTGGAGCATTGGACGATGATTAATGAGATGAAATTTAACAAGTCGAAATACCGGATTCTGCACCTAGGACGGAGTAACGCCAGGCACAAGTATAAATTAGGAGAAGAGTGGCTGGAGAGCAGCTCTGCAGGAAGGGACCTGGAGGTGCTGGTCGACAGCTGGCTCAATACGAGTCAGCAGTGTGCCCTGGCAGCCAAGAGGGCAAACCGCATCCTGGGGTGCATCAAGCACAGCACAGCCAGCCGGTCAAAAGAGGGGACTATCCCGCTGTATTCAGAGTTGGTGCGGCCTCACCTTGAATACCATGTGCAGTTCTGGGCACCACAATTTAAGAAGGATGTGAAGGTCCTTGAATACATCCAGAGGAGGGCAACAAAGCTGGTGAAAGGGCTGGAAGGAATGTCCTGTGAGGAGCGGCTAAGGACTTCGGGCTTGCCTAGTTTGGAGACAAGGAGACTGAGGAGCGACGTCATTGGTCTCTACAGTTTCCTGAGGAGGGGACATGCAGAAGGAGGTGCTGATCTCTTCTCCCTCGTGTCCAGTGATAGGACATGTGGGAATGGCTCAAAGCTGCACCAGGGGAGGTTTAGACTGGGCATTAGGAAGCATTTCTTTACCGAGAGGGTGGTCAAACACTGGAACAGTGGAGAGGCAGTCGATGCCCCAAGCCTGTCAGTGTTTAAGAGGCATTTGGATAATGCCCATAACACCATGCTTTAACTTTTGGTCAGCCCTGGAATGGTCAGGCAGTTGGACTAGATCATCATGTAGGTCCCTTCCAAATGAAATATTCTTTTCTATTCTATTCAACAGGCACAAGCTGAAACATGAAATTCCATTTATGCCTGAGAACATACTTTTTACTGCGGGGTGGTCAGACACTGGAACAGGCTGGGCAGGTTAGTGAAGTCTCCACCCCTGGAGACTAGACACAGACCTGAGCAACCTGCTCCAGTTGACCCTACTTTGAGCAGTGGGATTGGACTAGAAGATCTCCAAAGATACTTTCCAAAGTCAGCTATTCTGTGATCCGTGAAATAACAGAACTCCTTAAGGATTTAATTTAATCAGCTTTTTTTACAGCTTTTGGTGTGAAAAAAAATCATTTCTAAAAATGCATAACATGTACAATGTATATTATCTTTCACATAAATAGCAGTAAATTTTTAAATATCATAACTTCATAACACATCTGAAGAACAGCTTACCTTCTCCATGACAGCAGGAAATAAACACAACTGCATCATGGGCTTGGAAGTTAACAAGTAATTCCACTAGTCCAGCAGCCAGTGAAATTAATAACTGTTTAGAAGAAAAAAGAAGGTCCCTTTAGTTTCACATTCAAACAAAAGTGTTTGACATTCTATAAGAACATCTTCCTTTTGATTTGCCCTTGTATCATAACATTGAGAAAGAATCTAATTCTTCATCTTAAAATATCATATTTTCTACTTTTTATTTAACTAATTATGGATTTTCCACAAAGATCAATTACTTACTTAATCAGAATATTTTTAACTACCATCTTTCATTATACCTAGATTAGATACAATGTGACCTAGCAATCAAAGAATTAAATCAAAGAATATTTTAGGGTCTGTATTGATTTAGTGAGTAACTTGTACAAGCCCAGTACAGGCCCCAGTTTCCCTTGTTAGTATTTACCAACCCCAAAATTATGTCTGAAGTTGAATTCATTAATATTTACAGATACTACCAAATTTGTAGCTGAAAGATGTTACAAATTTTGAATACAAGATATAAATCTGCATAAGCAAAGTAATTCAGCCATTTAGCAGTTTTGTCAAATAATTGTTTCCCCATTTCTATGCATTACTTCCTGTTCAAAAAACCAAAGTTTTGAAACTGGGGGGGGGGGGGGAAACAAAGGNCACAGGGGGGGGGGGGGGGGAAATCAAGGATGGAATATTTATTTTTAACTCTATTTTTTTATAAAATGAATACAAGAGTATTCATGTATATTCTTTCATGTACATTATTGTTTATAAAAAGTATAAATATGTTAAGGAAACCTTGCAAAGAAAATTAATTTTCTTTCAATCAAAATATTAAAAGTCACTAGAATAATCACTTAATGCAACTGGAGAAATCACAAATTGGGAGATATGGAGAAAACAAAACACAAATACATTGAATAGCCCTTTAAAAGAACTCCACAGCAGAAGTATCACAGGGCACTGTGCAGTTTACAGCTTGAAGTCACTGAATTAACTGTAACCAAGTGGAAGCAACAGTATACTCACAATGACAATGTGGGCAGGGAAAAAGTTGTTAAAAAAAAAAATTTTACTTTTCTTCTGTCTTCCCTATTCACTGAGTTTGCAATACTTAAAACGTTAATTATCCTAACTGTTATTCTAATAAAACTTGGCACTTTTTAATTAAAAAACATTTGGTCTCCTTTGAAGAGCTAATTAAATGGCGAAAGACTAAGCAGAACCACATCAAAACTATGGCCAACTCAGGGTCCCATGCCCCTTTAGTTATTAGATTTGTTTCTATTTAAAAAAAAAACAAAAAGCAATGGAGAACAAAGTATTACAGCTAATCCTATTTCAACTACATAGCTTCTGGTCAGAGGCGGGGTCGGGGGGGGAGGGAACAAACAACAATTTAAGTAATTTAAACATCACAGATCAAACAGTCTCAAACTTATGCTATATGAACACTTAGTGGTTCAGTTATCACAATGGCAGTGGTTCAGAGAGATCCATACTCACAGCACTTGGGTTTTTTAAGCTGAAGGTATACACAGAACACTGACCTTGAAACAGTCTAACAGGAGTTAAGAACTAAACAGAAGAAAGAACTTTCTTGAACTAGATAAAAGACTGACATCAACAATAAAAACAAATACTGTTTGAAAACACTAAGCACTTTTTTTTAGATACAATAATACTTACTTACTTTAGATACACAAGCACTTACAATTTTTTTTAACATATTACATTTGGAAGCTTGAAAAAATGCAGTAATTTCTATATTTTTTGGCGATTTATGCAATTTTAAACAAAAGCGGGATTTGTACCTTGAAAGGAAAAGAGCAGCCTACTTGTCAAATATATGCAAGATTCTCTGTCAAATACTTAGACAAAAAGTAACTGTTGATTTTTCTTTTAGAAAGATAAAAGAGTCAATTGCAGAAACAATACACTCCTCTACGGAAATTGTATATATGGGCTCATTTTAATAAGCAATGGATAAAGCAGTCTTCAGTTTTACAGTCTGTTTTAACTATCAAGATAATACATTAACCAGAAACACAGCAAAGAAAGAAGTTACCTGTTGTCTTATCCAAACTAACCAAACATCTTTGTAAGATAAAAATTATCTTAGCAAATTAACAGGATAATTATATAAGAGAGAAGGTTTATTTATTCTTGTTTACTTACTGTATTGACTCCACACAACCCTAATCTAACATAGCCACGGTCAAGAACGAATAACAAAAATTCAAACATCAACTCTAACATCAAGCATGATCTTCCTCCAGAGTAATAAGTTAATAATATACTAATAGCCCTTGCAGAAACCTCATTACAAAAGAAAACAGGAAGAGTGAGAATCTGTGGAAGCAATATAGTAAAAGAAAAGACTATGGAAGTTAGCAGGACCTAACTCATGTTAAAAAAGAAAGGATTTCTGACATTGAATTGCTTCTTACACTTGCAAACAAAGTCATAACAAAAACCAGGGATATGAGTTTAATCTAGATAAATTCAGCTCATGAGGAAGGGGAGAGGAGTTCCTAAACCTGTAAGTGTGTAACAGCTAAAGGAATCAGCTATTAAAACAGATGATTTAATGAGATAACGGATTCTTAGTTGCTCATTCCCTTTAAATTGAAGCACCAAAAATTCTTACAAAAAATACATAGTAGTTCAATCAAGAGGTTGGAAAAAAATGGGTTTTCTGCCCTGCGTTAGTCAGATGAGAGTTGATGATCAGAAATGGCCCATCCCTTTCTTAACAGAACTTAAAACTTATGTTCTTAATAGAGCACAGAACTTAATACCCCTAATTTTGTGAAATACTTCTGGAGATCAGTAAACCTTTAGAATAAAGGCCAATCTTCTTAGCCCATCAAGCTGCATATCAAAATCTTAACATGGTCAATAGCCACATAGTATGGAACATGTCCTGAAAAGATAAAGTGCTCAGAAGTTTCCCTGAACAAGAGTTGGTGGAACATCCTGCTGAACTTCGCTGCTGCTGGCTGACTTCTTCCAATAACTGGGAATTTCTATTAACCAACAGCCCCTGTGTCAGCACGACCCACTACTGGTCACATGATGCGATTCTAAAATGTGAGTTGCATTTAAACTGCATGTAAGCTACAGATTTGCATTCCTTCTCTACAAGAATGGACCCCAAGGCACTCTAGCATGACCTAGTTAAAATGTATTCCAACATGCTTGCTGATCTTGCTAATCTTTCAAACAACCTTTTAGCCAAAATGGCCAAACTCTTTTTTTCTCCAAAAGCCACAAAAACACTGATTTTAAAAATAAGCTAATGCTCTCCAAATTTTATCGGACATTTCTCTTTAAATCAAGTTGAACTCCTCATTAGAAGCTTGAAGAAGAAAACAGCTGATTTTCTAACATCACTTAGAATACACAACAGTAAGGTAACACCTTTCATACTGCATGTGGTTCCACAGCCACAGAATTCACAAAGTAACAAGCCCCCAAGATGTTACTTTATTCCATAGTTTTTGCATTAGAATCCAAATTTATCAGAATCAGACATACAAATGTTTTGCTTTCTGTTTGAGTGCTTTTCTGGGACCAAAGTACAGCTGCCTCTTCTGCTTGGGGGAAGTGCAGCTTCTTATCAGTAGCATAATCTAGATATCATGGGGAAGGAACAGAGTGGGACAAAAAAGATGAACAGCCTTCAGCTAATATTTGATCTTTCCATTCTTGTTGGTGCTGAAGCTCTCCACTAAATCTTCTCTTCCACCAGTTTCCCCATGTCACTCCTTAATGGCTGCAAACATCACAAGCAAGATCAGAGGTAAGATCTTTCTTCTTTTGGCTGGCATCAAAGCAACATGCAAAATCTAATACTCAAGAAACTTAACATCAGCCTGTTCACAACTCAGCTGGATGTTTATAAATCAAGATAAAAAACAGGTAGATGAGAGCTGCTGAGTTTGTAATAGTTATGCAAAAATGCGTGACACTTGGCAGCCAGAGGAAAACTGGAGTGCTAGTTGCAACCAGGAGGTTTTGCAAACTCGAAGTGTGTCAAGGCTATACAGAAGCTGGAAAAAAGTGTCACAGAACTGAGCCAAAAGCCTTCCTTGTTACACATAGGAGGCTTAGAGACTGGGTGATTTGACAACCCAGTAACAGAAATGCCAGAATACAATTTTGAGTGGGCCACATCAGGGAAAAAATGTCTGAAGTGATCATTATCTAAATAATCACTAAATAATCTAATAATGCTTTGTATCACCATTTTTTAATTTAAATTGAACTGTGTTTTCTGCAGTACTTTTATTAGAACAAGAAAAATCTCACTGAAGATTGTAAATACTAATATTGCCATATGATAAAGAAGTATTTGCATTAAGTTTAATTCCACTGTACCACAACATATGTACCTTAAACTGTAAAAATTCCCGTTGGCACTCCAATTTTCTTTTGAACACTATTCTGTTTTCATAGATAAAAAACTTTTACTTTAAGACACTGAACTTTACACATTACAACACACAATAAAGAGATCTGATCTCTAACTAATGAGCTAATTCAAGCATGGGAAGCAATTTATGTGCATTAACATATAGGTTCATGCTGACTAATTTACACTAGTTTACAGCTTTCACACAGCTCCTTGCCACCACAACTTGATTGTTTCCTGCATCTCATCTTCCCCATCACCACGGCTCAAGTGCACTGCTGATCTAAGATCAATTCTTTTATTTAAAAGTGAAGGAACTGAAAAACTCAAAGTACTTTGTACAACAGTAAAGCTATGAATAAAACAGGACTGTGAAAGTTGTAAGTCAAAACCTCACATGAAGCTGCCAATGGCTCTTCCTCTCAAAATTGGTGTGACATATTATTAAAGGAAAATGACAGATGAGTTTAAAACTTACTGAGTTTAAAACACCTTTGAAGGTATTAGCTTTTTGTTTAATTCCTTTTACGTCAAGTATTAAGATTACACAGTTAATCAGAATTCCCATTTTTGCTTATAACATAGCTATCACTAATTCATAAATTTGCTGTCAAACCATGGTGAGTGTTGGAAACTATCAGCATTAACTAGTGAGCTATTTTCTTTAATATGCAAGATGGGGGGGGGTGTGTGTGTGTATATAACTTTATCAATAGAAACAAAAGAAAGTTGTTTGAATTTTTTTAACAAAGAATATTTTATTTTATAAACTAAACATTCTAAAAATAAGACCAATTAATTTGTCATATAAAGTCTGTAATTATTAAAACAACATGAATACCGCATTGTAAAAAAGGACATAAAAGCTAAATTTGCATATGTTCTCACACATAATTCTAGTGAAATCCCATTCAAATATTTCAGACTGGTAATAAGGAACATAATGCAGGGTTTGAAATATCCTTTTCAAAAAGGTCAAGCATTAGGAAAAACCTACAATTGTGTTTTTCTTACTGTTTCCTAGGCAAGCTTACAATACAGCCCACAAAGAAAGCCATTAAATTCATAGAATCATTGCACATAGACTCATTATTTGGGAGAAAAGCAGTATTTTCCTTTGTGGTAAACACTTTGTAATAAGGATATGACTTATTATGGCCAGCTGCCCTTACGTTTAGCAGTCCTCCAGTAGTATCTCACAATTCCTTGAACTTGCAACGCTTCTTACATCTACTCTCTTTTATACCAGACATTATCTTCTTGTTCCTACTTTCAGTCTAGGGGTTTTTTTAGCCCTTCCCTTCAACCTCCTTTTTTCTGAATAGTTCAGCCTACTTTTAGCAACCATATCACGAAAAAATAAAAGATGCCCATTATTCCCCACGCAAGTATTTGAAAGAGCTCTCCATGGTTCTGAGCAACATGCTGAGGGAGTCACCCGCCCTAGGAACTCTTTTGCGGAAAAGTCTGGCTAAGGCCCAGCCATAGAAAATAAATCTAGTGCCAATCTGATGGATTCTTGTTTCAGCAAAGTGAGTCTCAGGACAGAACAACCTAGAAAGGTAAAGGGGAGTCTGGATGGCATTAGAGTTCAGCTCCACAGGAAGAGAGGAGGATAAAGGATCTTCATCTCTACTCCTGAAGTTATTCACAAAATCAAAAAGCAACAATGAATCAGGAAAACAATAAAATCAGTCTACTACCCCCATTTGAAAATTACAAACTCACAATTAAAACAAATGGCAGCAGAAGCTAAGTGGAGGGCAGGGGCTTCCCCCTAATGCCCCAAACATTATATACATGATTATCTACCTTGAGGTGTTCAGAAGTGAAGTACTGTTTTTTGAAGTTGGTTTTGCTAAAATCAGAAGATTTTAGACAGAGAAGTACGCTGAACAGACTTTTAAAACCCTTGAGCCCTCCATCTCTGGGCTCATAGGTTAAGGGGCAAGGAGAAGAAAGAAAATTTTCAGACAGAAATAGTCCCATAAATCTGATAGTAGATGATACCAACATCATTCTTACACGGAGACTAATTTTTTGATGACAGGGATTCTAAAGGATAGAAGAAGGCAGGTTATAACAGTGAGGCATTAAAATATCACCCATGTAAGATAACAAGCTGTTTAACACTAGTGAAGGCCCTATGGTGACATGAATGCTGAGTGCAAAGACAGAGGATTTTATAGCAAAAGTAGAAGTCTTACAGAAAACGCTGGGAAGGAGCTGCTTTATAGAAGATTGTAACAACCTGGTTCTTGCTCCCTGTGACACATATAAACCAAGCAGAGAGGTGGTGGTGAAGCTTAATTGGAAGATACTAAATTGGTAGGCTACAGAATTTTTGAGAAGCAAATTCCTACATGCATAAAAGCTATAGAAAAACTTTTTAAAAGCACAATAGAACTAAAAGACTTGACAGAGATTCTGCAGGGCCAAATGATGTTTGAGTTGTAACAGCACAATTTAAATACAGGACCACAGCAGGAAAGCTAAATGAAGTACATGCATTAGCAGTTACTAAGAAGGAACTTAAGTTGATCCCTACACTGAAATTTTTCTTCACAAAGATGACAACAGAAGAATTCTTGCAACTTGAGATGTCAGTAAAATGACCAATAACAAATCATGAGGACCAAACTGTGAAGACAGAGTCCACATACCTATTCCTATAATGGAACTCAAGTAAATAACACAAAACCATTAGGAGTTTCACAGTATCCTATCACTTAAAATTCTGTAACAAGGGAATAGAATATGACCATCAGTTTTTCAAAAAGGCTCTAAGGAGGACCTGAGAAACAACAGATCAGCAAATACAACTTCTACATCAGGTGAATAAGAGGAAGTTACAATACACATCAGAAATAGTAGGCACACTGATAAACAACAGACACTGGGAAATGATCAGCATTGGTTTTTTGAGGGAAGTCATGCCTCAGAAGCTGACTAAGTTTTATGAACAACCAAATTAGCATGAAATTAAGGGAGACCTGGTTGATGTCACATATTTAGATTTTCAGAAGGCACTATCAAATTGTGACATTCACAGTAATTAAAATGTGTTTGAGTTTAAAAAATTGGATATGTTAAAAAATAGCCTTAAATATTCTTGCTAGAAAAATCCATCCATGGATATTATACTGCATCTGACTGTGGTGGTGCATTCACACCCCTCCTTTTTTAAACTGGGCCACTTGTTAATCTCAGAAATTTCCATGAAACCTCGGCCTTGGTGTATTGAAGCCTGGCAGTTGAGCACTCCTTGACTGTATCAGAAACTCTGCATAGCTGAGGCTGGGAACATACTCCTACTGCCTGGCCCAGGTGTCCAGTAGAACAACACTGAAACCTTGACAACTTTTGTGTAATTACCACCTGGGACTGTGGACAGGATGGAAGTTTACAGATGACTAAAGCCAACCATCTTGCGAACCTATAAATGGTGGTCCTGAGTGAGGCCCTTTGAGCTCTCCTGGACCGCAGCGGGCTGCGCCCAGCATCTCCCTCTGAGTGGGACGCCTCTCAGAGTTTGCGACCTTTCAGGCCTGTGATATTCAGAGGACTGTTGGGTCCTGGGCTGAGTCCCCTTCAAAACTCAACCCTCTCGCCCATTGAGAGGGAATGCCTAGACATGCAACGTGAATATTTCTTCACTGAAATCCAGGGGAATTTTTCACAGGTATACCTTCTGTATTTTTTTTATATATATATATACATATATATATATATATATGTATCTCTGTGTGTCTGAACTGATAGTAAGCATAATCTGTAAGTAAGTTGTGATTGTAGTAGACTTACTAATTCACTTAGCAAATATTGAATTAGTTAATAGTTAAGTGCTACTAAAGTTTGTAAATGATTAGTTGATAATTAAGTGTTGCTAAATTGTGAATGAACCCTAGGCTGCTGCTAAACACATATAGCCCCTTAGATGATTTTCTTTTATATGTTTCATCCATGTAATAAGTAATAAAGTGAACCTTGCCATCGAATTCTGTTAGGTCGCACCTTTATAAATCTCTATTAAAATCATTTTCTGCTAATATCTTTGGTAGTGATTCTTTAAGCGGCCTCTAAACCACTCATTCGCGACACTCTCTTAGAATGACCCAGGCTCTGGAAGCTCAGAAAGTAAGCTAGAAGGATCATGGCTGCTTTCTTCCACTTCTTCCACAGAATAACTGCTACTGACATTTGAGAAGGACAGGAAAGCTTTTCAGACAAGAGCTCAGATCAAATGCATTTTACAATTGACTGTTTCTGTCCGAAGCTTATGTAGCCATAGTCATTGCTGAAAATCTATTCGGATTAAGTGAAGAACAAAAGTGAAGGGAATTGCAACAAAAAACAGCAGATCAACACTGCCACAGAATCCAGCCCGTTCTGGTAGAGCTTTGATACAGTTCTCAGAGTCTTCAAGATACCAAATACAATGATCAGGAACTTCTGAAGCACCAAAGTTAGGGAGACTATTTTTGTTGTAACAATTTCAAAAGTAATAAGAGAGTTGGCTAGAATAATACATAGTGCATTTGGAAGTAGGCAGCATGAGTGGAATTCTGCAGATATACAACAAACCCACACGCTAGAGAATTTAGGGACGCCTTTTGCGAAACTAAGCCTTACTGTGTCAATGATTAAAAGTTAGTAGAGAAAATAAATTTTACTTTTAAGAACACTTTCTAACACTCTTCTTTTTATGAAAAGCAGCAGCAAACCAGAGAAGGAAAGAAGCCACTGCGTGTGACCAGTCACATGAAACCAGAGAAAGATGAGGGGATATCATACAGCCTAAGCATTTCCACAGAAGAAATGTGATGAAAGTTGGTTGGATTGTAAAATAAAATACGAAACATAACTTTTTACCTGCAGTTTATAAAATGGCTTATTTATAAGTATTGGGGCTTACTAGAAACGAACTATTATAAGACACATTTTGTCTGATAGCTTTGTTCTAATCAGAAAGCTAGCCATTCCTCATAGCAAATTGATTGAAAAATCCCAAAAATTAGTTTTGTAAATGCAGTAATTACTATGCTCGTCTATGAAATAATAGGGCATTATTAGGACAAACACAGTTAAGGGCTCCAAAAATCAGGCTATTCAGAAAACAAGATCAAAGAAAATTTGCAATTGTTTGTTTCCAACTAGTATAGTTTCCCAAAAAATTATACCCTTTAAAACACAGAAGCAATCTGAGAACATTAAGTACTAGAGAAAAAATACTGACATTATAATATATACTGAATGTTTGAAACAGTGCTATTTCTTCCTAAACATTTCATATGGTCAGCTTTAAAACGTCCTTTCTGCGGTCCCTTGCAGATGAATCAAATACTTCGGTTCATCATAATAAAATAAGCATACATACAAACTGATGCCATGTTTGAGCAGAAAGGATTGATTGGTTGGCCTCCTGACTTACAAGAGGTGAACTTATTTTTCCGTGATTTTTATATCCTAATAAAATCTATGCATGTTAACACTTCGTGTTCATGTTTTAATTTACAGATCACACCATTTAATGTATACATTTACTATTTAAAGCATAGGCAGACTGCACTTTTCAAAGCAGCGTAATAAATAAAACTGTGCTCAGAGGGTGTCACGTGCTGCTGTTGGTGTAATTCAGTCCTTCCATATTCAAATAACTCATTGTTCCTACTTTGTAACTTAGATCCTGATCCTGCAACTAGCATTCACAGAAGCATCCATACATACCCAAAATGTCAGCTGCAATCAACATACAAGAATTCTTTGAAAAAAACCAAAACAGAATTCCTGACTACTTATGTGAATTCACACACACTTATTTTCCAAAACTGGTCTGAGTTATTTCTCATCTTTTCTGAATGATGTTCAGTCATCAGTTTGGGGGAGAACTATTCATTTTTCCTTTTTTATTTACATGCATTTGTGTAAGTGATGTCAAATAAATAAATTATTTACTAAATACACCTATGAGGGGCAGAAAACACAGAATACCAACACCGCATTCTCAGTGTAATAGTGCCCGGCCTATTTTCTAATCACGTTATACTGAGTAAAAGATTGAGATTGCTAAAACATCAAAACCCACAGGCTTCATTTAAAATTTAAGTAATCATAAAGCATTACAATTCAAGTCTGGGGGGGAGGAGGAAAATAGATTAAGATTCTAAAATTTGTTTTCAAAGTTCAGGGAATACTATATGCTTTAGATTCTAAAAATTCTTAATGTCTGCTATTCAAATATCCCAGAAGTGCCCTACATGGAGAAACAGAAACTGAAAATTAGACAAATAACATTGATGAAGTGGTAACTGATTTTCTCCCCACTCTCCATCCATCACAGTTTTAACGCAATACTACCAACATAACAAGCACTGGAATTCTTTCCTTGGAAAGGATTCCTTATGCTCAATTGAACTTTTCAGATATTCCAGTTCTCCAACGGTTTTTGCCTTCTACAGATAAGTACGCTTTTATAAAGCTGAATCAAACAGCCATCAAAATTGTAACAATTCTGACATACATCTGCTGTTTTCAGATTTTTTATAAAGGCATCAACTTGAAATGAAATATAATACTAATTTGAACACATTTGTAGATTGGATCCAGTTTTTGAGATGCTGAGCAATAACAATTTCACCTGAGGTTGAAAATGCTATGATAATTAGTTCCTCTAACAAACAGATTTACAGTTTCTTAAGCCACCTTTTCAGATGTTGATTAATACCACATAAATGACTTCAAGACTGTTAGTAGCTGCCACTGCATTTATCTGGAGGAGAATCTTAGCCTTTCTCTTTATGTAGTTAAACATCTTGTATAGCAAAAGGAACACTCACACTGAATTTCTTTTAGAAAATGCGTCACAATTTTGTGATAATATTTTTTATTTTTAAACTCAGAACAAAATTAAAAAGTGCTAAATTCCTTCATTAAACTATAACACCTAGGTTAAATGAGAATGTTGTGCTTTTTTATTTTTACCTATTTTATTTATTAGAGTGGCACTACTGATCACTTCTGTCATTGCCATCTTACCTTTCACTACCACAGCATCTGCTCAACACAAGTGAATGTTAAATCTTTTCCTATGGTCAGTGTAATACTTCAGCAGTTTAAAATATGTACAGGACTGGTGGCAAGATATTCTACTTCACACTATGATCATCAGTCTTCAGAAGCATAAGTGCATCAGTGTCCATGTAACTGGAGGTCAAAACTGATGTAAGCTTTCTTAAATAAAACCAAAAAGAAGCTACCTGAGTATGACAGCCAGATGAATTTTGTTACCTATTTACTGTTACCTACATTTCAAATTGATATTAAAGACAGCAACAGTGAGGGAAAGAGTGAAGAGAAATGTAACTGGGCACGTATGAAAAAATTCATTCAGTATCACGCCATTCTACTACTGTAGTAGCCCAAGGTATTTTTATTAGCTAATGGTTTTCAGAAACTTATTTTCAAAAACAGGTATTTGGCAGAGTATTTTTGTTTTGCTTTGGGAAAAAGGGAGTGATGGGCATATAATTTATGATTGCAAACTGTCACTAATTATTTCATAGAAATACATATAACATTACAAAAAAGTCCTTTAATTGACATATATAAGAAACAGTACTTCGTACTTTTATACAGAATCATTTATAAATGGTTTAAATATTTATTAATAGATATCCTAAGATTTCTCTAGGAAAAACTCTCTATGCAACGATGGATGGAAGAGAATTTACATACACTGAGTTTATCTCACTGTGATTTGCATAGGTGGCTCCAGAAAGAAATAAAAGATTTCAGATCCAGTTCTCATTAACCCAAAAAAACTTAAGTTTGGGGATCTTTATTTATTTCAGTCATACATAAGAAGTTGAACTTTTAAAAACACACAGGCAATGTAATACATATTTTAAATATACCAGTATACCTTGCTTTTTACAGCAATGATGGTAGACGTAAGTCTAAAATAGCACTGGATAATCAAAAATTCAACTCTGGTATTTTTAAATAAAACCTGATTTGCTTTTAAGGGAACTGTTAACATTTTCCAAACTGCAAAAGGGATTCCTGATGCTAGCAAAAATAATGGTGTACTGACAACCAGATCTACAAACGAAAAGACTGTTTTCATTTGTTTCAGATTACTAAATAAGTTTTTAAAGAAACTCGGTTATGCATAAGTATAAAAACATTTATGTGATGTCAAAAGCTAGAACAGACCTTAAAAATTATTATTAGAATATTTGTATTACTATACACAAAAGAAATTATATGTGCAATAAACAGCAACAACTGCCAGACAAAATCACGCTTCACAGTTCTTTTTCTTAAGCAATGCATATTAAGATCATAACCAAGAAAATGGGAACATTCAAGGCCATTGTTTTGAATTATACCTTTAATGCAGTGACTTGAACTTAACTCCACCTAAAAACTCACCCAAAATCTTAGTTTTCTTTGAACCAGAAATTAACCTAAAGCAGTATTTTGACATTTGTTAAACCTGAAGCAGAACAAGTTGAACTAAACTGAAAAATTTGCTGGTTGCTATTTAAGTGCACATAAAACAATATCCATCAAATACAGAATAAGGCAGGGGAGTGCAAAAACTTCTTTACTACCAAATTCACCTTTATGTTTATGGAGTGTAAAATAATTTTTTACTCTTTTCACATAGTATTCCAAGAGGCTTCCACGTATTGTAATGAGTAACACAAATAGCCATATCTTCATGAAATGCTACAGGCACAGGTTCATTTAGTACTATTCAGATTTTTTTTATTCATTACCTGACCACAGGAAGACCTCTTCCCAAATCTCAGTATGTACTCATTTCTAACTTTCTTCACTCCTAATCTATGTTAGAGAAGTGCACAAAAAATGGCACTTAAAATGTAAACATTATGTCAAGATTATTTAGAACCAAATATAATGCTAAAGTTTCCTATACAGATTATATTCAGAAAAAATCAAGAGACTCTGCTTTCCAAATAATTTATTCTTATGATGAACTACACATGACCCTGCACAGTTCCTTGAGGAGGATAAGATGAATCCTTGCATTACACTCTTTCTATTATTAAAAAATGACCATGTATTCCTGTTTTTCTATTCCCTTCTGGAGTTACAAATTCACAAAAAGACTGTCTCTCTTTTCCCAGCAGACTTTCATTTTTCTAAAAGTGATTGTTGAAGAGCCTTGCCAAAACAGGCAATTTAATTATAGTTTATTGATTAGGTCACCTCTATGTTGGCTCTTCTTCCATATACCATACTTAAGCACATATCCAATAACTCTTCTTTCACAGTTTCTCCAGATTTGCATGGTACAGAAGTTAAACTTACAGATCTTTTGCGTGAAAGACCAGCTTTAGAATTTTTTTTAAATAAGGTTCTATTAAATATGCCACCTTCTATTTTTCTGGTACAGGGACTAATATAAGCAATAGTTAAACAACAAAGTCAGTTCTATATATACATATGAATAGGATTTAGTCCTAGTATAGAACTATAGTCAACTAAGGTAAAGCTATATACTATGAAAGAAGCACATTAGCAGGGAACAGTGTGGGCCATCATTTCACAGGTCTGTTGAGGAAGCTTTCCCACATGCAATTCAGGCTGTTGGAACAGTTTGGCATAAGNATTAAAAAATAAAATAAAATTTTAGTGATTACCTGGTTCTTTGCTTGTTATAAAATAACTTGTCTTCCCTGCTTGCTTAGGAAAAACATATTTTTATAGTTCATTCCTTAATCTTGTATAATTAAATGGCAGGTAGGGAAAGATTAAAAAAAAAAAAAAAAAAAACACCAAAACAAACACAAAAAACACACACACAACAGAAAAACCTAGAACCCTCTCCAGAATTTGATTGCATGAACTGGTCCAGAGGAATGGGGGGGGGGAGGAATGGTAAAATTCTTCTTGGCTTGAAGNAAAAGTGATTGTTGAAGAGCCTTGCCAAAACAGGCAATTTAATTATAGTTTATTGATTAGGTCACCTCTATGTTGGCTCTTCTTCCATATACCATACTTAAGCACATATCCAATAACTCTTCTTTCACAGTTTCTCCAGATTTGCATGGTACAGAAGTTAAACTTACAGATCTTTTGCGTGAAAGACCAGCTTTAGAATTTTTTTTAAATAAGGTTCTATTAAATATGCCACCTTCTATTTTTCTGGTACAGGGACTAATATAAGCAATAGTTAAACAACAAAGTCAGTTCTATATATACATATGAATAGGATTTAGTCCTAGTATAGAACTATAGTCAACTAAGGTAAAGCTATATACTATGAAAGAAGCACATTAGCAGGGAACAGTGTGGGCCATCATTTCACAGGTCTGTTGAGGAAGCTTTCCCACATGCAATTCAGGCTGTTGGAACAGTTTGGCATAAGTTTTTTTTCCTTAAGTTTTTTGTTAGTTTGCTTGTTTGTTGGTTTGGGGCATTTTATTGTTTTAAGTGTTATGCCTTCTCTTCTGTCCTGCCCCATTCTTTCAGAGTTTTTCTGCTTGACAAAAAAAGTGTACTATAGACCACAAGCACTGAACATTAGGATATAAATAAAAAGGCTTGAAACCCAATAAATTATTACAATCACACACCATCAAAACATTCTTTACAAATTCATAGTTCTGATGATACTAGAAATGAAGATAATTTTTAAATGTTCAGGAGACAAATATCAATAATAAAATGAAGGGGGGGGGGGAAAATCAACTTATTCTGATATTAAAGAAAAACATTAGGTTCCCCCAAACACTTCTACCAGTTCTACCAAAATGATCCAAAAATAACTCTCGTACTTGATATTAAAAAATAAAATAAAATTTTAGTGATTACCTGGTTCTTTGCTTGTTATAAAATAACTTGTCTTCCCTGCTTGCTTAGGAAAAACATATTTTTATAGTTCATTCCTTAATCTTGTATAATTAAATGGCAGGTAGGGAAAGATTAAAAAAAAAAAAAAAAAAAACACCAAAACAAACACAAAAAACACACACACAACAGAAAAACCTAGAACCCTCTCCAGAATTTGATTGCATGAACTGGTCCAGAGGAATGGGGGGGGGGGAGGAATGGTAAAATTCTTCTTGGCTTGAAGAACCCTGAACAAGAAGTCACACTGAGCAATTTAGCTGCTGAAGAAAGATAATCAATTCATAAACACAACAGTCTTTCTCGATGAAAGAAACACTTGATTACTCATCATAACAGGCCAAGAATTAGACTGAAATCAAAAGAAGTTATAGCATTAAGCAGAGTAACAGAATAAATTGCATTTCAGAAAAAATACTGTAGGTGTGTACAAAAAAAGAAAACAAGAAAAAGCATTTGTTTATACTATGCCTGCTAAAAAGAACATAGATAAAAAAACCCCACAAAACACCAACAAACAACAAAACCCACATAAGGGCACATAACATGCTTTTAAGGTCACTAAAGAAATGGCGGAGATTAAGGTCCTGTTGAAATACAAGACACTAACAGAAGTAGCTGGTAATGACTCAGTGCATGTCTACAGGGAAAGGAGATTTGGAAGAAGCATACATATATGGAACAGAGTTCCGATTATTTTCTGTATCAAAGTATCAGTTAAGTTAATTGTTCTAATGCTTTTTTACAGCCTGTTTTGAGCCTCAATACATACAGAGCTGGAGAAAATCCATACATTTTAGGAAATCATACTGAACCTACTGATTATATTTGGTGTGCATTAGGAAAAGATCTCATGCTCTCTGCCATCAACTCCATCTCCAGATGATATGTTTACAACCGTTACTAAATTATGAAAAAGTTGATGCAAAGGCATAAATGAAATGCAGGCAATATGCAATCCTTCAATATAAGGCAAATGGGGAAAACCCTCAAGTACTGCCAAATTTGAGGGATTTGCAGAGTTCAAGCCTGAAAGATCATTGCTCCAAGAAGGCATGTGGAAGAAATAAAAGCAGAGTGAGGGACGGAGAGCGTATGTTATTAAGATACTCCCTGAAGCCATTAGAATGCATTCCACTAAATTTCTGAACAGAGCTCAATTCTTCCTTTTTTTTGACCTTGCTTTGTGCTATGCTCCCTGCTCTAGTGAGGTATCAAAGTAATAATCCACTCTAATATATGTTGCTGTAAAATGCTCCCAAACTCAGAGATTATTTTACACTGGTCACATCCTAGCAACATTCCTTGGAATACTGCTATTGTACTGAATAGCCAAAACTAAATATAACCTGCTGGCTGACAAATCTAGGGATTAGTTAAATATTCTGATATAGTGATTTTGTGGTATGTTCAAAGTACATGTAAATGCCATTACTTTTGACTTAAAGCATATGCTTCAGAACAGAAGCAGTTTTCAGAAATGTACTATTTCAAATATATTGTGAAGCATTGATGTAGAATGAATGTTTGATTTTCAGTTTTTGCAAAATAATTTCAGAAGTATCAGCATTAATTAACTTTTCCCCTCCAACAGAGCTTAGTAATTCAGGTTCATCATACAAATCATTTCATATTATAACACATTTTAAGAATTATCTATTAGTTAATAGCAACAATTAGGAATTGAAAAACAGAGAGTCCAGGTATATGCAAATAATAGTATTGCTACACTAGGAAGTTTTATTCCAGAAAGCATCAGTTGTCACGTTGCTGCTAACAGTGGCACATCACAGCATACACACACTTGTTTTTGTAAATATGCTGGCTCCTGTTCACAAAATCTTGTAACCACAGAAAGGTGCACAAAACAGCTGACATTTCAGACGCTTCTTTATCACTTCCTAAGATATGATTAATGGATTGTTTTACAGTGCTCTGTGGGATGCTAATCACAGCGTTCAGGGAATTATGAAAACTCATAGTCCACTTCCCACAACTCCATTCATTGCTTTTCAGTGTCCCCTTTTTAAAATACTTGTGGCACACCAGCTTCCATTCTGCCACCCTCCAGAAGAAACACAAGTTCTTCTCAGATGAGTGTTATGCACATATAACAATAGCATACATAATTTTTCCCTATTTGTTTGACTTCAACAACTACCAAATCATGCTCAAATGAAGACAAGATAATCAAGAAGAAAGGATGCATGATACAGATGGTGCACAAAAATCACCAACTGCTGCAAGCATTCATTGACCAGCTGCACAGTGCGGAGTGATGCTTTTGGGTCTGTGAAAAAAAGCACCGAGTTATAAGATCATTCACTCTTACAGTTATAGGACAACCAGCAATCTCCTCACACCCTTCAGATTACATTCATGCCAAACACGACTGCCACATAACACCACTGACAACAAAATCAAAGTCATTTGACAATGGGGCAAAATGGAATGATTGCCCTCCAGAAGTTTGCAATCCCAGACTACTATCAGTCACCAGATCATCTCCTTGAAGGGAAATATCAAGTAAATAGCTATCACATATAAAGAGCCACTAAAAACATGACCTCTTGCACAGCACTGCAACTGTAACATGCAGGAAAAAGAACATTTTAAGACAATGGAATTTCTAAAATGTGATCGATCAAGAGGAGAGAGACATATAGCAGTTCTGCCTTCCTAAGCCAATCTTAGGCATAGAAGGGAAAGGAGTACTCTTCTATGGTTAAAAAATAGAATACCATCAATATTAACATGGTTGGGCAGGAAGGTGCAAAAGCAGTCTTTTAAAAATAGGACTTTGTGAAAACATTAGCATTTTTCCTGGAAAGGCACTTATTCTGTGGCAGAATTGCAATGCCAATATTTATTCTGGAGGATTATCTTTAGCCTGACAGGTGAAATTCTACATGATGTCTAAGGAGGAGAAAGGGGTGATACAACTGCTGCATAAGAAGCTACAACGTGACCTTTGAATATGCATTCGATTGGCTGAAAAGGAGCTGGTAATGCCTTGAGACAAGGATGGATTTCACAGAATTTAATATTCCTGTTACTGTTACACATTGTATTTTACATAGTATTTGTGACAAAAATGTTACTAGTAATACGCTGTCTTTGGTAAGGGTATGTGGACAACCTGTTGGCAGAGGGAAATATGGTCTGAGAACTGAACTGGGATTCCTCTGTAATATTCTGTAAAGTGTTTGTTCCCTGAGCAATAAAATAAGGTCTCAGTTCCATCTGCAAAGCTAATGGCAATCCTTCTTCCTTTTTTCCATCTAATGTGGACGTTCTACTGAACAGTCTTGTTGCACTGCCTCTAATACATCCGCCTCCCATTTCTGCTCGCCAAGCAGCCTTTTTTACTACCACAGAAGCTCTGAAAATCACTTCCTAATCTATATCTTCCCATCTCCTTATCAAAGTCAGTCTTTAAGGTATCTGATACGTCAACCAAAGGCCACTGACAGAAAGCACAGATTTATTTCGTTCACATTAAACATGGGGAAGTGGAGGGGAGGACACAAGTACAATTACGTTTTTCCTATAAGAATCTCTCCAAATAAGATCAGTTTGTTTCAGGAGTGGTTTGTCACCACCCTCAAGAGAACTGTATACCATTCATCACAGCTTACAGATACCAGAAGGCTGCAGGGTGAACTGTTGAGTAGCTGAAGATACAAATGTAGAAACAGTGCACTAAAAATGGCCAAAATTTTAGAGGCAGTGGCGATTATGGCTGCTGTATGAAACTGAAGGCAATCATGGCAAGCATTATACTCAGCTCCAGTGAGACTGCACCTCAAATACTGTGTTCAGTTTTGGGCCCCTCACGAAAAGAAGGACATTGAGGTGCTGGAGCGTGTCCAGAGAAGGGCAACGAAGCTGGTGAAGGGTCTGGAGCACAAGTCTGATGAGGAGCGGCTGAGGGAACTGGGACTGTTTAGTCTGGAGAAGAGGAGGCTGAGGGGAGACCTCATCGCACTCTACAACTACCTGAAGGGAGGTTGTAGCGAGGTGGGTGTCGGTCTCTTTTCCCAAGTAACAAGTGATAGGACGAGAGGAGACGGCCTCAAGTTGTGCCAGGGGAGGTTTAGTTTGGATATTAGGAAAAATTTCTTCACCAAAAAGGTTGTCAAGCTTTGGAACAGGCTGCCCAGGGAAGTGGTCGAGTCACCATCCCTGGAGGTATTTGAAAGACATGTAGATGTGACACTTAGGGACATGGTTTAGTCGTGGAGTTGGCAGTGTTAGGTTTACGGTTGGACTCGGTGATCTTAAGGGTCTTTTCCAACCTAAATGATTCTATGATTCTATGATTCCATGGCATGGAAAAGGAATCTGCTCAAAACATTTCTGAAACAGCATAAGAAGGAGAAGGAAAAAGAAAAGAAAAAAAAAAAAATCAAGAAATGCCTTTTGTACCATTTATATTTCCAGTTTACCTCCCAAATCCGGCTTAAAAAAAAAAAAATCAGTTAATTTGGCCAACTAGTTACTATCTTGCTTTCAAAGAGTATTTCAGATCGCCAATGTATTGTATTTTTATGGCCTTGGTTGTGACATATTTTTCTTTACAATTAATCGATTTGGTAATACATAAACAGAAATTCTACCTGGTTGCCAGAACACAATAGCTTATTTAATTTCTTAATTTTCTTATGGTCAGCTAGGTTTTTAAGATGCTTTGACAGCTAGTTCTTTTTGTTTCCTTTTCTTATCACATACTCAGAGCTACAACTAGAGGATGTAGCCGGGGAGGGGGGGGAGAATGTCAAGCTTCCACAAGAACATAAAAACAATAAATACAAGCTATCTCCCTGTCGTGGTTTAACCCCAGCCAGCGGGAAATAGGCCCCGCCCCGCCGGTCCCGGCCCGTCCCCCCCCCCCCCCCCCCGGTGGAATGAGGGGGAGAATCGGGGAAGATACAAGTAGGAAAGCTCCCGGCTTGAGATAAGAACAGTTTAATAATGGAAATGAAACAGAAAGAAGAGCAATAAGCAAATGGGAACAACAACAATAACAATATACAAAGCAGACGATGCACAGTGCAACTGCTCACTGACCGGGGACCGCGCGTCCCGAACCGCGCGAGCCCCACCCCACACACACACCTGGTTTTATACTGAGCATGATGTCACGTGGTATAGAATACCCCATTGGCCAGCTGGGCCCACCAGCCCGGCCCTGCTCGCTGCCCAGCAACAGCCAAAGCCCAATGGGCCATTAACGCTCCATTCATACCAAACCAAACACAGCACAGCACACCCCCAAGCTATGGGGAGGAAAGTTAACCCTGTCCCAGCCGGAACCAGGACACTCCCTTAACTCACTTCACCCATTTGTCAGGCCTCATGTTGGTATTCAAAGTCTCCTTGCTTTCTCTAAGAGTCTGTATCCTTTGGTACATCCCCTTCCAGTGCATTAATTTTCACAGATGTTACTATGGTACCCTCTTCTAAGTGTTGAAAGAAATCCACTTTCTGGTAATAATGTTCTTAATGTATTCCAAACAGGTATAGCATGAAACTGCATCAGAAAGTCAAAAGTATGCACAGCAGCACCAGCATTTTTGTTATTCTCTTTTCCTCTTCTGGTAGAATCCACCTTATCACCCAACTTTCCATCCTTTTCTTGTTTCTCTTCTTGCATAACTACGATATACACAGAGGTATTCCTGCAAGTACTCAGCAGATGGGGTGGCACTTTTTTTCTGCCCAGTGGAAGGACCAGAAGCAACAGACACAATTAGGAACACAGTAAATTCCAGCTCAATAAAAGAAAGGGGGAAAAAAAAAAAAACCCCAACCAAAAAAACCTATGAGGACTGTCAAACACTGGAGTAGGTCTCAGATGATGTGGAATCTCCATTCTTGAAGATACACATTTGGCTCTATCCAAATACAAGTTCTTCAAGTAAGTTCAACTTGCCAAGCAATTTAACAGTTACTGATCTCTTTCTATCATTAAAATTACTATGGCATTAAAACTACAACTTTTAGAGATTTATTAGGAGCAATATATTGTCCCCAAGAATCAGCAAAGGCAATGACCAAGAACCCCCTACCATACAGCCTTAGGGGAACCTTCCTTAGGGTTTGAAAGTTCCCCATTTACTGACAGTTTTTTTGATTCATTAACCAATTTTAATACAGTTAACATGAGTTACAACAAATATCTTTAAGAAAAATCAATCTGATTACATGACCAGTATCACTAGGATCAATTTCAAGTGAATCACCCTATAATTAATCTGATCAGGTTTTTTTCTACATACGGGCAAGGCATCTGATTTTTCTCATTCCCTTTAGACTTGGGTTATTTCAACACTGGTTTAAAAATAAGAGGTCACAAAAAAAAACCAAACCCAAGACTGAAATGCAAAAAAAATTAAATTAAGATTTTCCTATGCTAACAGGTTCTGCCAATTTCTGAAGTGTTTTATTAGCCACCATTTAATATAATCCAAATATAGACACAATAAAGAAGACCTGAATTATCAGTGTAGAATGATTACATCATCTAAAAAAAAAAAAGCAAAGCCAAAACAACTGCAGAATATTTCTATATTGTAGATGTAGCCTTGGCATTTATCCACATCCTGTTCTCTCCATGACAACTACAATTTCTTCTAATAAACAATAAAAAGTGGGCAAGACTAACACCCCCAGTCTACAGTTTTATCTAAAATGATATTAGATAAAAATTCTAACTCACAGATACTTTCAACAGAATTGGCTATACCAACTCTCTGTATTTCACATTAAAAAACAAAAAAACCCTGCAACATAGTTCCTCACCTATTTCACTGCAGGAACTTGTGAAGCAAGAGACATATTCCAGACAAAATGACTTTTTGTCTGGCTATTTCCTCTGATCTTGTCTCCTTAAACAATTTCCCAACCCTTAGTTTTAGTGTAGTGTAACAGTCTAATCCCAGATATTTAAAATGGTATAGATTATCAATGATATTTGAATTTTTTTTTTCAGTCACTATAAAAATATTACTAATTTATAGCCAAATAATATCCACCAGGTTACCGTCTCCAATTCTGCCAAACTTACAGTTAGTGTTTTAGATTTGGAATATTTCGGTTTAAAATGCATTCAAGATCAAAAGTTACTTGGTCCATTGCAAGAAAATATTTAAGCTAAAATAAATTTAAAAATAAAAAATTTATTGTAATATGCAGAAAGAGATTCTATGCTGCTTCTGGGCATCTTTTGCAAAAAGCTGCTCTCCCCATGCTCCACTCACAAAAGAGATAGCCAATTAAGAAGAGAAAAAAAAAAAAACCAAAGTAGAAACTAGACATTAAATCATAAAATGTAATAAGGTTATCTCTCTCCTCTAAGATGAGGCCACACATGCTCATGTGTCTTAGTACTTTTTATGAACTTCCAAAGACAGACATATGCTCTTCCCAGTCTATTGCAGTGTTTCACAAGCCACACTGCATTAATCTCCACTGGTAGAGATGTAAGCTTATCAGGTTTTGTGGTGTTCCAAAAGACCTAGAACAGCAGCACTTCCTTTCTGTACTAAAGCAGCCTCCATTTTTAAAACCTCTCCTCATAGGTTTTGGATCCAGTGTTCTGATCATCAGTACTATTGTCTTCTGGACTCTCCAGTTTGGCAAGGTAATTTTGTTTTGTTTGCATGTATTAGGTGCATGGCTCAAAACCAGATATAATGAGCTAGTTGACTCCATTTCTACCCTAAGTTAAGCAGAGGGATTTACACAGTGTTTTATGACAGTGCTTCCATTTATTTATCCTGGTATGATGTTACATTTCCAGAACTTTTTTTGTGCATGATACTGTTGACTTAAGGTCAGCTCTTAATCTTTTTCTTCACAACTCTAAGCCATTCCTTATTCTGTATTTGCCTATTTTATTTTTCTTTAATTTAAAAGCAGTATTTTAAGCTTGCCCTTAATGGTTTGTATCCCATTTTTCCCAGATCATTCTATTTTGTTGGTTCACGTTAAATTCTAATCCAATCTTCTAACTTCTCTGCAGTCTCTCAGCCTGGTATCATTTTTCACTGCAGTAAACATGCAAGTCAATGGATATATTAGTAACCTCTTTTCTTGAGAAGGAAAAAGACATGAAAAATTGTTGTTTGTGCTGCTGCATCAGAACTGACTTATATAGAATGTGCTTTTAATAAAGAATATATTTCAGAGAACCAGCCAAGCAATAAGCCATCTTTCAACCAAGAATCCAAGCTAAATGACTACCAGAATAAAACAGTGGATTGAAGCCGAATGTTAGAACAAGAAACAGACTTTGCTGATCCCAAGGCGAGAAGGAAAGTTGTAAGCAAGAGAGATAGTAGATACTCCAGAAACAGAGGGATGGTCCAGCTTTGATCCTGATAAAAGGGCAGGGCTAGATCAGCAACATACCCTTCTGAAGATATTTTCCTTTTCCATCAGGAATCACGTGTTGATCATTTTAGATACGTAGAAATAAAGAATATCTATCCAAGATTTCAGGTGCCCCTACAATAAACCTTAAAACTCAAAATATAAAGACCTTTTGCAGAGATTAATTTATCTTCAATTACAGTATGTCCAAGAAAGGATAAGAAAGTGGTTTAGCATGTAATAAAAAATGCCCAGTTGATCTTTCTTTTTTAATAAACTACAAAACTGCAGTTCATAGATGGAATGGATTAGACCAAGTGTGAAATATGACGTGGGGAAAAAAAATGGAAAGACTACCATGGCAATGTTTTTACATGTGAGAAGCATCAAGAAAAAATATTAAATAGGTAAATGGATTAAATACAGTTTTTCCCAGCCAGACTCTGATAGCAGAAAATAGTTCCGAATGCAGTTTGTTATGCAGTCTGACAGGAAGCAGGGATCCAACACTATCCATAGATTGCATAATCAAGTAATATAGGAAAGGTATCGCCTTCGTTCTCTCACTTGGTTACTTGTCTCAACCTACCAGCACTACCTAGATGTCACCTAGATATTAAACTCAAATCATCTTTCCTCCACTGCTCAATCTCCCTTAGTAGTTTAGCAATGCGTACAAAACTACTGCCTTAACTAGTGCTCCAGACACTGCAGTTTATAGACCTGCACAAATCCTCTTAATTATCCTCCTGCACAAATTGAACAGAAAAGGCAAAAGAGGTTTCATGCAGTTCTCAACCACTGTGCTTTGTCCTTGCTAAAGGAAGGACTGCATGTCTACAAGAGATGCAATCATTGCCACAGTTTACAGACAAATCAAGATAGTGTGAACACAGTACAAAATGAAGTATAAAAGCTAAGTATAAGCAAGCATCCAGGCTCACACTTAAACAAAAAAAAAATTTTAATTTACAAAACTGTAAACTAAGATATAGACAAATTGCTGTATTATCTAACATCATGTACAAGGGACCAGTCAATTCTGATAAGAAGTGAGGTTTGGACAAATCATGGAAGTTCTTCATTTGTACCTTTCACTCATTTCCAGGGCCTGGAGCACACAGATATTTCACATGGGGCTGGGGTGGGGTGGTGGGTGGAAGACTATTACAGATTTTTCAAGTTATCTGCTAAGATTTTTTCCCTCCGAATCATTGTTTCTATTCAGTATCGACAGGTCACTCCTACTAACAGCGACAGCTGGGAGGGATCTGGCAAGATTAGCCAGTTCTAGTCTAAAGCTCTCACAGAAGCCACATCTGTTCGTCTCCAAAGTCAAATCATCTATTTCCAGTCTAGCAACTTCAACACAGACCACAAGCCACTGGACAGATCCACAGACTGGCTGCTGCCTGAAGGGACAGGTTATGCTCCCATGCTCTTTGCTTCTGCCTGCAGAGTCTCATTTCTTCCTTTGCAGCACGTTAACACTTTCTGAACACTTATCTGAGCCGATCCAATCCACAAACCAAGAAAAAACTATCCACCTTTTTGCTGGGTTTGTGAGATAAATCAGTTAACTGGTTTCAGCAGGTGTCAGATATGGAGGAGAGCCGGGTTTGGGAAATGGAAACAACCCCTTTCAGCAACAGCAAGCAGTTACAACAGTTAACCCAGTTTCAAGAAACCTAACTGGAAACTGGATGCTTGGAAAGCTACCATCATATTCTTTGTTCTGTCCTGGCCATTAGGTCCTCAGAACATCATTTTAAATCCCACACACTTTTTTTTTAAAAAAAAAAAAACAATTCATTAAATTCTTAAGCTAACAAAGTACTTCAAGAGTTATGACTGTATGAATAAATCATAATAATTGAGAGTACTTTAGATGTCTTCAGCTTGACAACCATTACTGAAGTTGAGTGAACAGTAAAAGCATCTCACCTGCAACAAATCTGCTTGAACTGTTAGTCTAATTTGTTCAATTGTGAAAGTTCAAGAAACTTTCACAACCTTCCTATCCTTACCGTAACTAACAATACTGATCATAACAGTCTTTTCTACAGTTGCATCAAAAAAGAATAATGTCATAACATGCTTGGCTTCCAAGTTCACACCTGAATTTACGTTTCAGTGTGAAGTTCACATCATTCTTTAAACAACTTCTCAAGAAGAACAGAGTTACTATTCTTCTAAGATTTATCTTTTATGATACATTTATTTATTTAAATGAGCATTATGGTACTTGCATAGACCTTCTTAAAGATAAGAATCTGTAGTATTACATTTTTAAGACTCTTCACCATTTGAGAAAATCTAGCACTGGATCTAGGATACCCCAGACCACACAACAGTTTCCAGCCACAACAGCTTAGTTAGTTACAACTCTCAGAGAAACTTCATGGAATAGGGCCTGTGCCCAACTTCTACAGAAGTACTGCTTAACTCTGAGAAATACATGTAATAACTGCAATACAGATGAAAGGGCCCAAAAATACTGCCAAAGAATAAGGGCTTTGTACATAAGACAGAGGATACATAATGAATCTATCAAAGAACTTCTCTTCTTAGAGATGAGAGGCAAAGAGGAGAAGGGAGATAAATGGGTGTAAGGAGAAAAGAAAGGTGAAATGGGTGTCTGACCAATTTTGTCAGTGACCTGGCATAAAACCAAAGGACCTGACCTCTCTTTTGCAAAGTTTGCTTTTTCCAGCTGACAAGGATTTATCAACAGAAGGGCAGTTTTCAGTTGCTTTTTAAGTAGCACAGGTCTCCATCTAGTTTCTTTACATCTAGTTTTTTGTCCCAGTGGAGGCAACATCACAGAGGAAGAGAAGTACCTACTTACCAGCAATAATTATTGTTCAAATTAATACTTTGAGACTCTTCTTCCTCACTTTCATTTTGAAGCTTAGGTAATTCTCTGAAAGTAGAAGAGGAAAATAAGATCATTAGTTTTTATCCTTTTTTATCTTTATCCATGTTTTCATCTTTTGACTATTATATGCAGCATTCAAGAGATCATGCAAACACATATTCTCTTCTCCCCAGTAACCAGCGATAGGACGAGAGGAAATGGCCTGAAGTTGCGCCAAGGGAGGTTTAGGCTGGACGTTAGGAAAAAATTCTTTACTGAAAGAGTGGTCAGGCCTTGGAACAGGCTGCCCAGGGAAGTGGTGGAATCACCATCCCTGGAGGTATTTAAAAGACGTATAGATGAGGTGCTCAAGGCCATGGTTTAGTAGGCATAGGGGGTGTTGGGGTGATGGTTGGACTCGATGACCTTAGAGGTCTTTTCCACCCTTAATGATTCTATGAAAACTCTTATGAAAAAGGAAACTTATACGTATGAATAACTTCTATTTATACTGAGGTCCAAAAAAATAGAAACTGTCTGCTTCATTGCCAAAAAAACCCAACAAAGGTTAAGCATAGACCCTCAAGGCATCTGTGAAAACAAATTAAGAAAGCAAGGGGAAAAAAAGCAGTAGATTCATTCTTAGGATATATATAGCCAGCCTTTAGGAAAAAAAAACATTGAGAAAAATTATAGGATCAAGATCCTAAAACCAGGTGCCAAAAATTAAAATAGTAAACTTCTCAAACTGCAATAGTTTCCGTATGGAAAACAATAGGCTGCACCTTTAAAACAGATGTAAGCAAATTAAGTCAGTTTGTACCACATTTTTATTTATGTTTGTACATAACGTAACATACATAGTAGACCATATATAACATAGTAGATTGTCTTAAACAAAATCTTACTTTTGGGTTATCAAGGCATGGAGTTGCTACATCATTTTATAACAGTGGTCTCACTAATTCAGAATGGCTGTGTACTACTGCACTAAGCGTTGATTCTTGGCCATTTAACAGAAAAGCAATCAAAAGCTGCACATATCAGACTCTGAAACAGCAATAAATTGGATGTTGAAAAAACTCATTTGTGAACCTGACCTCAAGGAAAGGGATAAAACTGGGGAAGAAAAATAAATGGGAAACCAATTAAAGCAGCAATAGTACCAGAAATAGGAGTGAAGAGAAAATGATAAATGCTTCAGATAAGTCTTTTATTGCAATGAGAATTCTGCCAAATTAGTCTTATTTTTGAACAAAAATTAAGTGTTTTTAGATTTCGAAAACAGGCTTCAGCAGCTGTACTGTTAAATGAACATGGTGAACTGGCAACTCTAAAAATCTCAAAAGCAGTAACAGTGATAAAAATAAAAAAAGGACTGAATTCTGTATTTTCTTCTTCATGTAATAAATTATTTAAAATAATCAGCACCTACAAGGTCAGAGTCCATGAACTTCCAAAAATTGAATGCCTGGGGGAAAGAGTGAGATAACCTACTTTCATTTCCATTCAAGATTGATAGTTGGGGTCTACTTCAGCTAAAGCAGCACTCAATAAAAAGGATACAGCTTTTCCTGTGATAAAGAATCTCAGAAATCCTTCCAAAAAATACAACACTGTTACCCCATGTATAAAAAGTAACATCAGGGGCTTAGCTTTCCAGAAACACTAAACTAGTTCTTTTATTGTACCTCTCATCAACTCAGTTACACTACCTGTTTTACAAAAATGGAGACGTGAAACTATCAGCTGAAGGTGAGTCAGGAAGCCAAACAAAACTGAAGATGGCGCCCACCTCTTCCAAGAGCTAGCTCTACAGTAAACCCATTAGAGCACAATCTAGAATGATGGTTACTTTTAATTTTGTAATGAAGCATTATGCTATATCTTCTTACAAGTCCATATCTGCAACCCCAATAACAGGTAGAAGGTGGCATATTATGCGAGTCATATGTAAGGAAAAATAGATTTAGACAGACTGGCTCATAGTAAACGTGAAGTGGAAATGTTTACATTTCATGTAATGAAAAGAACTATTACTAAATTTACAAGTTGATTTATCTGTAAGCAACATAATTACAGGCAGTACCAAAAGGCCAGAGCCCAACAAAAAGCTCCCCAAAATTTTAAACTGTGGTATCCTAAAATATATAAAAACACACAGAACAATAAAAAGAAAGCATGAATATTTGGGTCTTTTTTTCTACACTAACATACCATCGGAGTGAAGTAGCTACTTAACAGTTGTTGACAAAGTTGAGGGGAAAAAAAACAAAGTTCCAATGTAGTTTATACCTCTGCTCCAGGAAAATTTGTCCACAACACGAATAATTAAAAAAAATATTGCAAAACAGTGAAATATGTTGAGTTGGTTTAACATAAAACAGTCCAGCCTAGTCTGGTAAAGTCACTTCTAGCTCCACTTAACAGATTCTACCTGTATGACAATGAAATTTTAATCCGAGTTCCAAGTGTTGTTTTGTAACCAGCTATGCACTGGTTTTAGAATATTTTCTTGTAGCCCATAGTCTGCTCAGAGTAACTCACAAAGAAGTAAAAAATGCTGTACTGAAATCAAGATGCAGGAGACTAGCTTTTTTTTTTTCCCATCCATAAATCTATTACTAAGAGGAAAGAAAGAAAGTCCTTTGTTTTAAGATCATCACAACTAATGTAAAGTGACTGTCTATTCCAGGATCTTTTTATGGAACTGTGGAAAAAAGTCAACCTACTCTGAGTCATTCAAAACTTTAAAATTACCAAAAAGCTTGCTATTTTCCAGCCTAATATTGCTAATATATCCCTGAAAATGGAATTCTATTTATAATGTAAAAACTACAACTATTTTAAAAAAATCTTTGCATTTGTTGTTCAATCACCTCAACAGTGTTTACAAATATCACTAGATTAATCTATCTGGTGCCTTCCAGATAAGTCCTCCCCTCTTGCAGAGATCTTTTTGGAGATAAAGGTCATGAAGTGACCTTGCAGATAGGAAATTTTAGTTATATGCCCAATTATGACTTTGAATTGCTGGGTGAATATGGACTAGTCACTACGTTTTATTTTTAGACAAATTAATCTATTTATTAAAAAAAAAAAAAAATCCTTATAAAGGGTTCAATACCACCTGGAGTGTTTAATCCAGTCTCCTGCATTACACGAATCCATTCAAAAAGAAGTTCGAAACATTTCGTCAACACTTTCCATGTAATTTAAGTTGAATTTTAAAAAGACTCAAAACTTGAATGCACAACAGCAAGAGAACAGAATTCAAGGATGCCAGCCACACTGTAAGTGTCTGCAACTACAGAAGTGTTAGATGAAAATACTACATCACCTCAGGAATACAGAGGGGAGGGGCGGGGGGAAGAACGACCCCCTTCCCCATTTGACTGGGGCAAACTGATTTAACTTTGAACAGAGACACTAGACCCATATGCCAGGCCAGGACTACTTTCCCAATACCACAGTACGAATCAGACACCTCACTCAAAATCCCAACTTTAGTCAATGGCGAATTGCCTCTGCTTCAGAAAAAAATAAATTATGTACCAAGATGAGAAAAATAAAAAAAAAAAAAATATTCCCTTCCGATCTCTACAGGATACCAATGGTAGCCCTGAAGAACATAATTTGTAAAATTGGAAACTTTATGAAAAATAACAAATATTTTCCTGGCGGCTTTATCCTCTTTCTCAGAGATTTCTGTTATTCCAGTACTAAGAAATCTCATATGCTCATTTTTAATTTTCTGACTCCAGGATCAACCTTATCATCTTACACAGTCTTTTTACATAAAAATATAAAACATCATCTTGAACCACTGAGTTTCTTTGTCCCCATTACTGATTTTGTAAGACTAGACCTCACCCTCTGATTTTCAAACAAGATTTGTTATTAAGTTTATCTTTCAGACGTATTTATTTTCCATTTTTTCTCTCCCATATATGCCCTCACACCCAATAAAGACTATTCTTATTTCTTCCTAGGCTTTACTTGCAGATTTCTTTCTTTCTCCTTTAAGAAGGCAAGTTCAACTTTAGCATAATCACACTAACAGTTTATTCTTTTCCAAATGACTCGATCTTTTCTGAGTGTGACTGTGATCAGAGGTATATACCATCCTAAATGCAAAACAAGCAATATTTATTAGCTGGTCCTAACAATCTTTTTTAAAGGCTAGATATCAGCTGGTGTGTCTTCAAATCATGTTACTCTCACAAAGCCCCATCATCTGAGAAGGAAACAGATCAGGATCTGGCTCATACAACAACAATCTACCTCTGATTACCAATCTAGTTATACCAGGAGTTCTTGTCAGCGCTCAAGTATGAATTTGCAATTATTTTTTCTTAATTAAACTTAAATCATTTTCTATTACTCCAAACACATAAATCATCCTCTACTACCAAGTGTGATAATCCTGCCTTCTCTAGTATTAGCAATTTCAGAAGCACACAGACCAGGTTTTTAGCAAAGTCACTTGCTTATTTCAGTGCTGGCTCTTCGGTTTCAAGTAGCTGGCAGAAAAGTGGCTGAACCTATGTTAGGGAAAATATTACAAGAAAAGAATTGATTTAAACAACAAAACCACTTAAAACAAACAAACAACAAAATCAGCTAAAAAGTTACACTGAATGTTTTTTCATGTTTGGTAAAGAAAAACAAATGAAAAATTCTTGCTTCTGTAAGCCAAGTGAAGCTCAGAACATGCATTTTGCAGTTTGAAGACAAGAGAGAATGTGGTTTTCTAATGGAGAAGCAGTTATGTAGCTGAAAAACTGAACTTCATTTCTCTTATACCCATCAATCCATCTATCTGGTATCACAATTAGTTGCCGATACTAAGCAAGTTTCCTTAAACAAATATGGAAATAAAGAATATCCCAGGGGAACAGAGTGAAAGATAATCTTTTTAATATATATACATTAAAAAAAGAGAGAGATACACATAAAAGTTTATCTATAGATGTTATATGTATTTTTTTATATATTATATACTTTTTTTAATGTTCTCTTTTTTTAGTTTAAGATTCCTTACTGCTAAGAGCTAAAGAAAAGCTGGAATATACTCAATCCATAATATGCAAGGATCAAAGCCAAATCATCTAACTTCTACTGCACACAAAAGAAAGGCTCTCGGGAATTAGCTGTTTTGCCCAGCTAATTTTTGTGAAGTGCACAAGATTCTTACTGCAGTTCAATTTTGTAAAGAAGGTTCCCCTTCAAACAAGCTTTGACTACCACAGGTTTGAGAAAGACATACCATTCTTCAATGAAATTCTACTTTAATCAAACACAATACGGATTGGAAGCATTATTCCTCAAAATTCCTCAAAACAAGCCTAAAAGACAGAGATTTCCCAACACTTGTTTTTCCTTATTAGATAGGACTTTGCCACTTTGACCTTGTTCTCAGAGTACACAAATAATAATTAGGAGCAAAATTCCGTATCATTAAGTGTTCATCCTTGGCGGAAGAAAATACAAAACAGTTGCTGTAAGATATAAAGTCCCTTCATGATATTGAAATTTTCACACATAATCGTTTCCCAAGGCATAAATCAAGAACAGTCTATAAAACTGATACAGTACACAGAACAGTAAAAAATCCGCTGATTTCTTTCATGGACATATTAAGGGGCCAAACTAAGAATTAAGTTATTAAATAACATCCCAAATACAAACACATTTTTAACCTATTCACTTGCTAGGAGTAGGTCACCCAGAATGTAATAAACCAATGTGACATTGTGCACTTCTCAAGTTCTTTCCTGCTCCCCTCCTTCAAGACACACTGGCCAAACCACTTGACTCATTTTTCCCTTTTATTTAAAAAATATATGACCCTAGCTGACACATCCCAATATTCCCAGAAGACAGGTCACTGTTGTTCAGTGCCCCCAGCCCTACATTTTTCACTTTACAAAGTTTCATGTATGCTACAGTGACATTGCTAATACATTACACACTTGCAGGCGTAGTGGAAATCTTGGGGAAAACACTGCAAGCACTGGACCTCTCTTAGCACTCTCAAATCCAGGAAAACATGTTATGTTTCTTTTCCCCAGAGTCCCACTTCTCCTCAGCCATGTGAAGTGCCATCTGTGCTTCCCAGCCTGGCAAGCTAAAAATCTGCTGTCATTCATATCACCAGTGAGCAAATTAAAGGCAAAGACTGTCCTCTTTAATAAAATAACAATACTTAAAAATGGCAATCGAGATCACGGCTCCAAAGTGATGAGTGGCAAGCATGGTTAGTTAAACGTCACAGGGAGGCAAAGGTGGCAAACAGTAGACTATCTTCAGAGCTTCCTTGATCTCTGTAAACTAATGAAAAAACTATGGGGAATAAAACAAGAGAAAGTAAAACAGAAAGTAAAACAGAAAGTAAACAAAAATATGACTCAACAGACACAACACATTTAGTAGGATACTACATAAAGTTAGAGGGCATACTTGGCTCAGGAAGGACAGATATAGATGGTAAAGCAGGAAATCTTGTCTTGAACATCTAAGGTTTGTATACTTGTTCTGAGGTCCAGAATGCAACAGAAACCAAACACTCCACGTAACATTAAAATGAGAAAGTTACAACAAGAAGGAAAGTGTAGATCTCCTATAAATTACCAAACAGGAAAATTTAAGTGGATGAGGGTTTGGAGGGACTGTTGAGAGAGGTTGTTTGTTTCTTTTTGGTTCTTTTGTTTTGGTTTGGTTTTCTAGATAGCTAGCAGAGTCATTCAAAGCACAAGATTTAATATTAACGATTCACAGGATAGGCCTTTCAGGAAGCAGATCATTGATATAACTGAGCTAACCTCTAGCTGCTAAGTGGCTTGACTATTGGCTTTACAAAAGTTAACCTAAGAGGTTACATCAATACACTACTGCCTGAGACTTTCCCAGACACTGAAATGCAAACCATCGTGCTAGAACAAGCCCTGAAATACTTTTGATAAAGGCCAACTGCACTCTTCCAACCTCTGGGAACAGTCTGAGGGTTATCACATGGCTGGGAAAACTTCCAAATGGTACTGCGCATGTACCTACCTGTTCTGAAGGCTGAGAGATTAACAGAAAGGACAACTCTCGATCCATGCCAGCTGTCCTCAATACCAGACAATGGCCCACTTTATTAGTGTGGATTAGTGTTCAAAAGGGATTTGAAATCAAACCAGCTTAAGAAAACAAAAACTAAGTGCAGATAAAGTCTGGAAGAGTACACAAAACTAAGAAAAAGGAAAAGTAGTAACCATCTTTAGAAATTTAACCAAAAGAATGCGGAAATTTAGAGTCAAGGAAATCACACAGAGAGAACACTCTCTCTAGACACAAGCTACTGAAAGAAAAGACTGAAAAAAGCTGTCAGGAAAGCCCAATTAAGAAAGTTGTTAAGTGAGAATACAGACAACATGAAGAAGAAATAAAGGCTGAAATGCTGGCAAAACCCGTTCTCTTGAAATAAGGTCAAGAAACTCAGTAAGAAACAAACCTGTGTTTGAATTTGAGGAAGGAAATTCTTTGTGCAGTACAGCCTCATGATTATTTGTTATGGGTTACAGTAATTAGTTCAAAAGAGAAAGTCTATCCTAGCAAAAGACAAGGCTATGAATACAATGTTTGACAGTCCCAGCAAAAAAAAAAGTAAGATCTAAATCAGCAACCTTCACAGAAGAAGACATACATGCATGTCACATAAAAACAATTGTGATGTTGAAAACACTACAAAAAGGAACATGGCTGTAAGCCAAGAAAGATCTATTTGTTTCTATTTCATATCTATATAAAACAGCTAGAGGACCTTGCTATTAATTATGAGGGATTATTTTAAACTGTGGGATTTAATTCAGCCTATCAAACTTCGGATATAAAGGAGATAAACTTTTTAAAAAGTTTAAAAATATACACCTTACTACCTACTACAAATACCAGCTACCCCTACAAATACCACTACTTAGTCTTTTAGTCAGAGAAATTTATATTTAAAGAGAAGTGAACACACAAGAGAAATACCAACACCAACAGATCTACTAAGAATCCTTTATGTATCTATTGAAACAATTCATGTAGTAGCAGATTAAAAGAAAGAAACAGCATCTTCTATTGTGCCTTAGATGCCTATCCTGTTCCTTCCTATTTCTTTTTTTTTCTTCCTTCTTAAAAAGATAAGTTCTTCAAACCTGCCCACAGTGAGCACACAGTTTGATATTGCTATGGAAATTATGCTAGGAATTCATACATAATTTCACCTTTCATTTTAAGTTTTTCAATCAAGAACCAAATAAAAATCATAGCATTTTATTCCAAAGTCTATTGTCAAACAGCTTGAGTGACTCTGCTTTTATTAACTGATTGGTCAAATAGCAGTGAGGTGACATTACGAAGACTGTGGCCAACTTCACTGCTGTGATTCAGAACCATAGCAGCAGCTGTGCAGATTTCAAAGATGGTATCAATTTCATACTGCTGCCACTGCTGCTCCGTGGGAAGGCTATGAACAGATGCAAGCAGCGTCCAGCATCCAGGAAGCTGAGAAAAAAGGAAGACACAACACTGCTTCCCTTGAGGCGAGACAGTGCTGCAGCTTCATGTTTATCAGACAGGCTAATCAAAGGTAGATCTTCAAACAAATGTCAAGACAACTATCAAAGCTGAGATTCTAGCAATTAAGATCAAAGAAGTGGTCAGGAATTTTCAAAATGAAAAACCTTTTTGAAATTTGTCTGTTAGGTGGCTGACGGTGCCTCATAATGAGGGAAGCTGAAAATTTGTAATGAATGTAATTCCATTAGCATGAACATTACACAAAAATACATGCAATTTATATATTTCAGTACAACAGAAAATGCCTTTGAAACTATTCCTCAATACTACACACCAAGCTTTATAAAGCCTAAATGTTAGGGAAGAAACATGTACTAATACTATGGTACATTTCATTTCACAGAGGTTTCAGGTCTTTTAAGTTGCTCATATTTGAATAATCTTTGGCACATCTTTTCCTTGAGCGTGCTTCACCACAGACAGACTAAAATAGTGTGATATTAAGAAAAGACTATTGCTAATATATGCACAAAGTGGTTCTGTTATTTTCCTATCTCCCACTTTTACTCTCCATTGCATACCTCTCTTATTCCTCTGATGCTTAATTTATGAAGGGAATTTTTAGAAAGTTATACATGTCTTCCCTACTTAGGGATAAAACGCAAATATCATTTTTAAAGCTACATGTTGAGTTTAATCAAGCTGAATTTCATCTTTTTATCCCTTTCAGTCTATAATGTATGAAAGAAAGCAAACAGACTCACTGAAATTAATTTACTGTGGGTTAAAGGCTCCACAACTGAGAATTCTTCACTTATTCCCAAAACAAGTATATATTGGTATAATTCAGGTTTCCCTACACTGTCCAATAACTGTGGTACAAGCTATCCTATGTGACTAGTATTAGATATAAACTAGTATAATTATATAATTTTGTGTATATATATATGTGTGTGTGTATAATATGGATATGTATAATCTATACTATATGTATAAGCTAGTTTTCATACAGCAAAAAACTTCATAAATTATACCAAGCATCACTTCTGTTTTCCTTCGTAACAACAGCTTCACTTAGCCATAGATCACCCTTCCCCACAGCAGTCAGGAGGTGCTGACAGACACCATGCAAAGAAGACAAGGCGGTACTCAAGCACCAAGGGATACAGAACTGTGAAATTGGGTTTTCTGCTAAATCCTGACCTCAGTAAGACGACAGTAGGAAAGGAAAATGCAGAATATGGAAGAACTCCAGGAAGCATGAAAGAAAAAACATTGAGATATAATCTTAAGCCTGATTTAAAAGCACATTTTGTACTACCTTTCACTATATGCATAGTTTTACAGAGAGAGAGTTTCACATCAGTGCTGTCCATCATTGAACTCATTAGAGAGCCTACTAGATAAAGAAGGACAAACTTGTCACTATGCTTCATACATCTCCATCAGGAAATAGAAAGTCTAAAGCTGAAAAAGAGCAAGATAAAAGATAGCTGAGAAACAAAATGTTTTGTTGAGGCTCAAACTCCATCTTCAAGAACTGATGACTTTTCCTTCCAAATACCTTTTCTCAACACACTACACATGCTGAGTAACTGTCACCAATCACACATATGTAATAGAATCATAGAATCATTAAGGTTGGAAAAGACCTCCAAGATCATCAAGTCCAACCGTCAACCCAACACCCCCATGCCCACTAAACCATGTCACTAAGTGCCTCATCTACACATCTTTAAATACCTCCAGGGATGGGGACGCCACCACTTCCCTGGTCAGCCTGTTCCAAGGGCTGACCACTCTTTCCGTAAAGAAATTTTTCGTAATGTCCCATCTACACCCCCCTTGGCGCAACTTGAGCCCATTTCCCCTCATCTTATCGCTTGTCACTTGGCAGAAGAGACCAACCCCCACCTCACTACAACCTCCTTTCAGGTAGTTGTAGAGCGCGATGAGGTCTCCCCTCAGCCTCCTCTTCTCCAGGCTAAACACCCCCAGCTCCCTCAGCCGCTCCTCATAAGACTTGTGCTCCAGGCCCTTCACCAGCTTCGTTGCCCTTCTCTGGACACGCTCCAGCACCTCAATGTCCTTCTTGTCGTGAGGGGCCCAAAACTGAACACAGCGTTCAGGGTGCAGCCTCACCAGTGCCCAGTACTGGGACATGATCCCTTCCCTACTCCTGCTGGCCACACTATTTCTGATACAGGCCAGGATGCTGTTGGCCTTCTTGGCCACCTGGGCACACTGCCGGCTCATGTTCAGCCGGCTGTCAACCAGCACCCCCAGGTCCTTTTCCTCTGGGCAGCTTTCCAGCCACTCTTCCCAAGCCTCTAGCGTTGCCTGGGGTTGTTGTGGCCCAAGTGCAGGACCCGGCACTTGGCCTTGTTGAACCTCATGCAGTTGGCCTCAGCCCATCCATCCAGCCTGTCCAGGTCCCTCTGCAGAGCCTTCCTGCCCTCCAGCAGATCAACACTCCCGCCCAACTTGGTGTCATCTGCAAACTTACTGAGGGAGCACTCGATCCCCTCATGCAGATGACTGATAAAAATATTGAACAGGACCGGCCCCAAAACTGAGCCCTGGGGAACACCCCTTGTGACTGGCCGCCACCTGGATTTAACTCCGTTCACCACAACTCTCTAGGCTTGGCCGTCGTAAGTGCAGCTTAGGGGAGACAGGCCCCTGCAATCACATAAATGCCATTTGAAATCACAGTTGGAAAGACAATATTCCATTTTGGTTTACCACATCCCAGCAGAAACTTTTCACACTGATATATGTGCTACTAATACACCACAAAAAGTATTTACACTGATTATTCTTAAATACCATCAAACTGTGTCTTGGGGGGGGCGGGGGAGGTTAATGTTAGTACATACTAACTGTGCACACCTGGGACTATCCACCTTCAAAATAAGGGCAGGTCTTCACACAGCACATCGAAACACACCTGAAGAATTCTCAGATGGGAATCCACACTTCACAGCCCTTTCTTCTCTATAATCACATTTGACCTAACATATAAATAAAGAAATGCATAATCTAAGGGCTCTGAACTCTAGATATCCTTCAACACCAGGTGATGAGAGCTGATAAACACCACATTGATGCAACATTTTCAAGCAACAACCGAGAAAAGAACTGTCTGAAGGAGCTTCCATTCCAAAGCACTTATGATTTCAAAAAGCACTGTTAAAGCTATCACCTCTTTCGATAAGATATGTCTAAGACAGATAAAGAAATAATCAATCTCCTTGTGGTTGCTTCTGCCAGGGAAGGTAAGAAGTTTAAGCAACAATAATACTACACATTTGTAAGAGACTTCAGGAGAAAAGCCACTAATAAAGGTTATCAATCTAAAGATTCCCTGTTTTTTATGACTTTGAAGAGCATTTGAATAACAGAAATGGCACAGATAAACATTAAGTACAGAAGCAGTTCTTTACTGTCCTAGAAGTCAGATCAATGGAAACCCCCTCAATAAACAAAAATCTGTATTGGCTAAATATGTTTGAATTGCAGATGCCACTGAATTACACCCACTATTTACAAACTTCTCAGCAGGAAATCTTCATGAACTTCCAGGATGCATCTTTGCTGTCTAACACAGTGTGAGCATATTGCAACATTTCACATCAGTGTCATGAGAAAATATATTTAAATAAACATTTAAAGACTGTGAAAAAGTGTTTACATCAGCTATATAAATATTAAGAAAGTCAGAGGAAGGCTGTTCAGAATCTGTATGCACTTCTGAGACAGCACTCTGAAATGAACAAGCTACAATTCTGCTTACCGCTTTTCACGTTTATTTTCAAAAATAACCATGTAATTGATACTGTGGTTAACATTTCTTTTGGGACACTAAACCATACCTTCATCTACTAGCTCAGATATTTAGAAACATAAAAAACTAGTCATATAAATCTATAAAAACAAAAAGCCGTCAAGATTAATCATTTATTTTCCTAAACAATCTGTAGCAAAACGTATTCAAAATATCATATGGCTGCCTTAACCAACATGGTATAACTTGACAATACCGGAAAATCTTTACTACATTGTGTAATAGCCAATTTTATGCTCGTCTTCTAAAATAAATAATTCTTTCACAAGGCTCTACTTTAAGGAGAGGGCACTCTGCCTGAGAAAGCAGGATGTTACTTAACCAAGACCAAACCTGGAATCTGCCAGGTCAAAGTACTACAGAAGGGATCCCCAAAGTTAACAAACCAGTAAATATACATTATATTAAAGGACTGATCAAAGACCAGTTTGGGGGGAAACAAAAACTGCAGATAAAAAGGATTTATATTTAATCTTTTCCAAATGACAACTGATGTCAACTTGACATAAAAAGTTGGATAAAACGGTATCTTACTGACAGGTGAAACTTAAAATATTGAGTTGCCTAAATTACTGTCCAAAAGGAACAGTATCCTTAAGTACTGAGTGCAAGTTAATTTCAACAATTTAGCATAAACCCACAGGCACTTAACCTGAGAATTCAGTTAAAACTCCCTCAAAAATAAAAAACTTTCTCAAGTAAAAATACAGAAAACACTGCAATTATGTCTTCAGGTAAACTAATGAGACACCCTCATTTAAAAAATTAATTTCAATCATTCTACTCTACCTGAACAACATAACATCATCGCTGTAGAAATGCTGTACTGCTACCTACTCATTCCCTACTTTTTGCAAAGCTGTCACTAGCTTTTGAACAATTCACTTGGCTATAGCCAATAGGTCTAATCTAGCATAAAAATTGCTTCACAGTTATTACAATTGATCACAAAAGCATAGGAAAATCAAGTCCTATTACATGTTAATGTATTTATCAAACGTTATTTCAACAAGAGCTAGCCATAATTGCAAAAATTGCCAACCAATAATCAGAATTCTGTTATACATTCAGACCTTCAGCAATTACATGCCTCAGGCATTTCGACTAATAGTTTTGTGCTTCCTCTGTTTTCATAACCCATTTAACCCTTTCTCAGGTCTACTGCTGTCCTGGTTTTGGCTGGGATGGAGTTGATTTTTTTTTCCTATTAACTGGTACAGTGCCGTGTTTTGGATGTAGTGTGAGAATAATGTTGATAACACACAGATGTTTTGGTTGTTGCCAAGTAGTGTTTACACTAGTCAAGGACTTTTCATTTTCCCGTGCCCTACCAGGTGTGCAGGGGGCTGGGAGGGAGCGTTGCCCGCGACAGCTGGCTCAGCTGGCCAATGGGCTATTCCATACCATATGACGTCATGCTCAGCATATAAGGCTGGGCGAAGAAGAAGGAGACAGGGATGTTCGGAGTGATGGCGTTTGTCTTCCCAAGTAACCGTTACGCGTGATGGAGCCCTGCTTTCCTGGGGATGGCTGAACACCTGCCTGCCAATGGGAAGTGGTGAATGAATTCCTTGGTTTGCTTTGCTTGCGTGCGCGGCTTTTGCTTTCCCTATTAAACCGTCTTTGTCTCAGTCCACGAGTTCTCTCACTTTTACCCTTCTGATTCTCTCCCCATCCCACCCGGGGGGAGTGAGCGAGCGGCTGGGTGGTGCTCAGTTGCCAGCTGGGGTTAAACCACGACAACTGCTTTCCATCCTGCATCTGACATAAGGTGAAGAACATCATACATCCTCAGATTCTTTCCGTAAATTAAAAAAAAAAAAAAAGCAAGGCTAGGACAAAGACAGGACAATGGAAAGAAGTTGATAGGTATCAGAAGAACATTCAATTAAATACAGAAACATTCCTAGTGCTTATGCAATAAATAACAAAATGCTTGTAGAAAGCATAACTGAGACCCAGGAACCCAGGAAGCCATTTTGCAAGTAAGACCCATACACAGCTTAAACTCTAGTGACCTGTATGCTCATGAGATAAGTAGTCTCAATATTGGTTTTGGCACAACTCTATCTTTTTGGAATCCAGTCTCAACTACGGGAAAAAGTGTCCAATGCCAACAGAAGAGCATCCTCCCTTGAGAAAACAAACATCAAACCACAACATTACAATGAATCACAGAATGGGTGAGGTTGGAAGGGACCTCTGGAGGTCATCTTGTTCAACCTCTTGCTCAAGCAGGGCCACCTAGAGCCAGCTGACCGGAAACATGTCCAGACGGCTTTTGAGTGTCTCCAAATATGGTGACTCCACAACCTGTCTGGACAATCTGTGCTAGTGCTTGGTCGCTTCACAGTAAAAAAGTGTTTCCATATGCTCAGACAGAACCTGTGTTTCCATTTGTGCCCATTGCCTCTTGTCCTGTCACTGGGCCCTACTGAAGAGAGCCTGGCTGTGTCCTCTTTGTACTCTCCCATATTGATCCTGACCAAGAGACAGTTGCACATTCAGGAGTTAGTGATCCACATAACAGTTAACCTGAGTGGGCACAGGCCTGTGCTGCACTGCACAAACTCCTTGGCTGCAAGTTAAACTCAGCTAGCTAATTGTAACAGAGGAGCCTGCAAGCAGTTCCCCATTGGTACTGGTGATTACGCCACCTGTGTGGTCTTGCCTTTATCTTAAAGTGCAGCAAGAACTTCTCAGGAGAACATCCTTTAGGAATAGAGTTGTCTTCTTGTGAGTGAAATATGTAATAGCTCGAATGACCAAAAGGGAGAGCTTCTCTCCACAGACAGGATCTGCTCTGCTCTGCACAGTGCACCAGGGGAAAATCCATCCGGGCTCTGTCTGGTGCTGCACAAACCTGGTGTGCCCAGCCCCTGGAGGGATGCAAGATTTACTCACTATCTACACTTCTTTTCTTAGTCTGCCTTATTAAAGTAGTTATCTTATTAAGCCATTTGTGGTCAGGCCTTTCTTACTGAGATCCAGAAAGTATGCTGCACTGTCTCTCTCTTACCTCAACTCCACTCCAGTACCTCCCTTCAGATATTTACATACATTGATAAGATTCCCCTGATCTTTCTCTTCTCTAGGCTAAACAGTCCTTCCCCATAGGAGAGATGTTCCAGCTCCTTCATCATCTTTGTGGCTCTTTGCTGGACTCTCTCCAGTACGTTCATGTCTCTCGTGCACTGAGGAGCCCAGAACTGGAAGCAGTACTCCAGGTGTGGCCGCACCAGTGCTGGGCAGAAGGGAAGGGTCACCTTCCTCGAACTGCTGGCAAAACTCCTCCCAGTGCAGCCCAGGATACTGTTAGTCTTTTCAGCCGCAAGGGCACAACCCTCTGGCATATCAGCCACTCCTCCCAGTTGGTGTCATCAGCAAACTTGCTGAGGGTGCACTCCATCCCCATCATCCAAATGATTAATGAAGATGTGAAACAGGACTGGACCCAGTATTGACCCCTGGGGTCCACCGCTAGTTACTGGCCTCCAACTAGACTTCGTGCCACTGGTCGCCACCCTCTGGGCCCAGCCATCAAGCCAGTTTTCAATCTGCCTCACCAGCTGCTCCTCCAGCTCATGCTTCATCAGTTTCTCCATGACAATCTTAGGGGAGATAGTGTCAAAAGCCTTACTTAAGTCTAGACAGACAATATCCACTGCTCTCCCCTTGTCTACCAAGCCAGTCACTTCATCACAGAAGGTTATCAAAGTTGGTCAAGCATGATTTCCCCTTGGTGAATCCATGCTGACCCCTCCTGATTACTTCCTTGTCCTTCATGTGACTGGAAATGGTTTCCAGGATTACTTGTTCTATCACTTTCCCTGGGATCAAGGTGAGGCTGACCGGCCTGTAGTTCTCTGTGTCCTCCCCTTCTTGCCCTTCTTGAAGACAGGAGTGACGTTTGCTTTCCTCCAGTCCTCAGGCACTTCTCCCAATTGCCATGATCATTCAGAGATTATTGAGAGTGGCCTCACAATGGTTGACCCTCCATATACTGTGTAGCCAAGAAAATAACTTACATAAGGAAAGAGAGAGAACAGGTTGCCAAAACACAAAAAAAAAGCCTTTATAAAAGGGCAGTGGACTCAGGTATCCCCATAATAAGGGGCATTTTCTGGGGAAAATGGCATGAGTGTTCCCTGCTTAAATATCAGAACTGTAGAATTAGAGACACAGACAAACCCTCAAAGTAAGACCAATGAGAAAAATTTGCAAAATAGCAAAAAAAGAAATTTGTTTGAGTTTTGTTTGCGTACAGGGAATCAACTGGAACTGTAAACGGACCAACACTGGAGACATGCATCCGGCTAACCAATCCTCTTAGGTAGACATACAAATCTGACAGTTCCCCTTCTATACTTGTGAAGAATGAGCAAGCCCACCCTAAACAGCCAGAGTATTCAAATAGTGAACCTGAGATTGATACAGTTGGAATAATAGACGTACTCACAATCTACACAAGAGAACGTGCCATGAAAGGCAAAGTCCTGGAAGTCCTAACTGAAAATATAGTTGGTCACAAAATTGTAACTGTCTGCAAAGCAGGGACAGCAGGATCTTCTCTCTTGTAGGACTTCAGAAGACAGTGGACTTGGAAGGAAGCAAAAAAATCAATGTTCTGTAAAATGGTATCTCAAACTCATTCTGCGGAGAGTCTAGGATCAAAACGTCTCTGGCTAAGAGATACCAGCATATCCTGTTACATCTCAAGACATGGTTTTATAACCTTACCGTCAGATTTCAGTACTCAGGATATTTCCTATTCTTGGTGCAATAGCTTGAAGCAACTCGGGGTATACCAGAGACGTGTGTTCAGCATGCCTGATGATAAACTGCAAGCAAGTGATTTTGCGCACACACATCGAGAGGTCTGAAGGGCAATCAACTGAAGAGAGACAATGTTCTCTCAGCACTTCAGTAGACACAGAATCTGCAGAATTATTATCTATCATTACCTATGCATGACACTGCAGTATGTTGTACAGGAAAAATCAAACAAGCATTTTAAATTATGCTGAACTCTCTGTATCTTATATGTACATCTAGCTCCTCCAGAGACCAACATTTCTTTGCTCTAGGTTGTATTGAATCCCTCATCCTGCAAGAGCACTACCCATTGTAACCAGGTGGAGAAAAAGGATAAAAGGGCTTTCTCACACGCATTCCAAGGGTCCTGCTGCCACTGAAGGAAGAAAATTACATCAGAAGAAACCATCAACAACCTGCTAAGGGACAGCATCCCCTGCTCCCTAGGAGGTACACAAAGCACACTCACATCTGCAGAGTTTGAAGATGTTGTCATAGGGTGTACTGTAAGCTGTCATATTAGCCAAATTGCCATCCATCTTTACAGCCTGGCAGGGCAAACTTAAAGAGTATTGATACCTAGTCCAGCACCACCTCACTGAAGTTAAAAGATAACAAAAGTTGCAGAGAGAATGTCTAGCAGTCTAGCAGTTCAACCCAAAATCCAGAGTGCTGAATAGGCATCTGCTATGAAGAACAACTCAAGGAGAACATTTTTCAATGCCATTGTGTCCTAAACAGTGGGCCACATCAGGAAAAAGGTGTAATTCATACTGACCTAACTGCTGTAACTTGAGAACACCTCAAGCAACGGACAGATCAAAAAGTAAGATGTTGTACTATTTAAAAAAAAAAATCCCAGCAGAACTGTGAAACAGACATATTTAATGAACAGAAATGTGAAGATATGCATCCAAAAGATTGCAGACTGTGAGCAAGTCTTTCCAAATCTTTTAAAAAAGCTAAAAAAAACAGACCACAGAAAAAGGAAGTGCAGAGACTATCTAAGCATACCAAGGCATGGCACAATACCACAAAGGCGTCTCAGTGGAACAAAACCATCAGTAGGTGAAACAATTTTTTTTTTATATATTTTTCTTCTGTGAATTCAAACCTTGCCCTAAATAAGGAACAAATACTTGCCTAGGCAGCTGAGAAAAACTAAAGACATAATGTGCCCTGCCATGAATGGTCTTATACAAATTGGGGTGGGAGAAAAACAGGAGAGAGAGAGAGATAAGAGATCATCAACACACTACATACACTGCAACAGCAAAAACTGTTCCGTCTCAAGTATACAATCCTCTAATGTGTGAATATCCATACTGATTGTCAAATGGAGGAAGTTGCTTAGCAAACACCCAAAAAAATACAAGATGTCAGCAAAGTACAGCATATCAGAAACCTGTATACATGTTTCAGGTATATTACATATTTTATCATCATAAACAGAGGTACAGAGCTACAGACAAAGGTTCCAGGCAATCTGAAAGCTCACATTTTGAAACAGGTCACTTGGTGAACAGAAATCTCCTTATAGGCAAAGAGTTTGAAGAAGAAATTTATGTAACTGAATACAATAATAATTTAAAGAAATCTTTTTTTTTAAATAAGTTTTGTGAACTGTTCAATAGACAGCATGTCAGAGAAATCCTTACTTTAATATTTATTACATACATGCACATAAACACCTCCAAAAAAAAAACAAACCCAATCCAAAAAGCTTGACAAAAGTATTTGTACCCATACAAATCAGACTTATCATTAAAAGTTATTGTGACACTGTGCAAGTTCTAACCAAATTACGGTGAAGTTCAACATAAGTAATTTAATAAACTAAAGATAAACATTGGGATGTTGTTGGAACAGAATTCTTACTGTTCTTTTATAAAACCTTTTGGAGGAGCAATGCTTTGAAGAAAGAGTTTAACACACAGCAAGTCAGAATTAACTTTCATAAGATATTCACAGCAATGTTCCACAAGCTTCTAAAAACAGTCTTTACCTTGCAGAATTAATAATGTCATAGTGATATGCATTGCTATTAACTGTCTCACAAAAGAAACTCGCTAATAATACAGAAAATTAATCACCTTACCACTATAATGTTATGAAGCAAACATATAATGAAAGCAGACTCCTAAAAAGCATTTACATTCAGAATTAATATTGCTACCATAAAGCAACTGTAGCAGCACAAACTTCACCAAATTCTAGAATGACCAATATCTGAAGTGTTTCCTTTTATTTTGAATGTATTATACCTGAAAATAAATTATGTAAGTTATGCTTTATTAATATCTAATATTTGAAGGAACCAAGTAAAAAAGTTGATTCACTGGAAACTACGCTTTGCTACAGAAATCACCATTTGTCTTAGGGAGGATCCCTAAAGACTACAGGTTAGCAAATACAAATAAAGGGGCAGAAACCTGAGAAAAGGGTCATTCAAAGATTTCGTCATGTAGCATCTCATACTTGAATAACAAAAATAAATAATAAATTTTTAAAAAAAAATTCCCAGCCTGTCATTTAACGGTAGCTCTTTGCTACAGGCAACTCTTTTGATTTGAAGACTTGTAGCCAAAAGTCTTCCAAAACAGTTACTGGGTTCCTCATATCTTATGACTGCTTCTCCTCCTTTATTTGTTCCCCATCCCCACCCTGAAAATGTGGAGGGGGAAGGAGGGAGAGGAGAAAAGAACAAGAAGAAATAATAATCATGTGAGGGAACTAGTATGTCATGTATTTGAGGGGAGAAAAAAAAATAAGAATTGATTGCAACTGATTTAACAGAGAGTCAGAAAAACACCACCCTGAAATGATGCATTATGAGCTACATAATATGAATTTACATACATATCATGACAAATGACCCAGAAAGATCACCTGTTTTTAAGGCTGCCAGTTACTTCCTTGTAGAAGATTCATTTTTCAGATTCTTTAAGTTGCCAAACGCTTTCCAAGATGACCCATTATGTGCCAGGTGTCCATGTCAAAGCCAAGCAACTGTATGCAAAAGATTTTTTTCCTTTTCCATGGAAAGCTACAGAAAAATACACTTTTGCCCCATTACAAAAGGCTATTTTTTCTTTAAAAAATTTAATCACTTGCGTGCTTTAAGCTCCACATGCATCTTCCTAAGAGACAGCAAAATGCATATCCTGACACACAAATTATGCTTTTGTCAAGCTCACTGTAACATTACAGTTATTGATTTTGTTTGGATATGTTATACCTGAGTCACCTACATGTTCTGTCTGTACTCACTGCATTCCAGTATAAGGCTTCTGGGAGCTAAGTATCCGCAGTTGTAGACTCATAGGATAATACAGGTGGAAGGGACCTCCAGATGTCCCTAGTCCAACCTCCTGCTTAAAGTCAACTATGAGATCAGACCAAGTTGCTCAGCTTTATCCATTTGGGTCTTGAAAACCTCCAAGACAGAGGCTACACAGCTTCTCTGGGCAACCTCTTCCACAGCTTGACTACACTCATGAAGAGAAAGTTTTTCCTTATATCCAGTCTGAACCTTTGTTTCAATTTACGACCACTGCCTCGTGTCCTCCCGCCACGCGCCTCGGTAAAGAGCCTGACTCCATCTTCTCAGTAATCTCCTCAAAGACACCAGCAGGTTGTTGTTAGATTCCCCTAAAGCCATCTCTTCTCCAGGTGAACAAACCCAGCTCTCTCAGCCTGTCCTCACAGGGCAAGTGCTCCGCTCCCTAACCATCTTGGTAGCCCTCCCGAAACCAGGATACGAATTCTGTTTATCGATGTCTTTCCTGTATTGAGGGTCCCAAAACTGGGTGCAGTACTGTAGAAGTGGTCTAATGAGCACCAAGTAGAGAGGGATAATCACTTCCCTCCACCTACTGGCTATGTTCCTGTTAATACAGCCCAGGATGTTGTTGCCCTTCTTTTCTGCAGAGGCATGCTGCTGCTGGCCCATGGTCAGAGTGCTGTCCACCAGGACCCCAGCTTTCTCCAGTGGAGCTGCTCCCCAGTCAGTCAGTCCCCAGACCATTATCACTGCAAGGTGCTCTTCCTTCCCAGGTGCAGGCCTTTGCATTTGTCCTTGAACTTCATAAGGCTCCAGATGGGCCTTATACTCACAGCACCAAAGTCCCTCTGAATGGCAGCCCCATCCTCATGCATATCAACTTGGTGTCATCTGCAAGCACAAAGAGCACACTCCATCGCCTTCTCAGGACAAACCCCTGCAGTACCCCGCTTGTTACCAACCTCCCTATACGACACATTAACCACCACTTTCTGAGTCCATCCATCCAACCAGTCTTTTACTCATCTAGTTCTCCATCCACTCAGACTGTAATGTCCAAATCTGGATACAAGAATTTTGTTGGAAACAGAGTTGAAAGCCTTGCTAAAGTCAAGGTAAATGAAATCCACTGTTCTTCCCTCATCCAAAAATTCAGCCATTTTACAATAGAAGGCAATCAGGCTAGTCTCGCATGATTTACCTTTGATAAATCCATGCCAATCACTTCCTTCTTCTTGTGCTCAGAAATGTGTTCCAAGCACACCCATGCCCTTATATTCCCAGGGACGAAAAGGAAGCTAGCCAGCTTTGTAGCTCCTTGGACTGTCTTTTGGCCTTTTTTGAAGGGTGCAACATAGGCCTTTCTCCAGTCATCGGGAAGCTCTCCTGATATCCAAGATGTTTCTACGATGATGGGGAGGGACCTCACTGTGACTCTGGCCAGCTCTATCAACATGGTCAGACAGAGTCCATTTGGCCACATGAACCTGTACGATTCGAGTTTTCTCAATAATCCCTGCTCAATCCTCATCCACTGCTGGTAGCTACTTTCCTCAAACCCTGCCACTAAGCACAGAGGCCTGAGAGACCTTGTTAGTGAAGAAAACCACTAAGGAAAATAGGGCATTGCGTACCTCAGCCTTATCCGTGTCCACTGTCACTAAACGACACAGCACATTCAGAACAAAGCCCATATTTTTCTTGCCCAGTTTTTTACTACTAAAGTACTAGAGGAAACTCTTCTTGCTGCCCTTGACCTCCCTTGCTAGTGTCATCTCCAGGTGATCACTGGCTCTCTTGACATCATCCCTATATACCAGGACAATGTTTCTAACTTTCTCCTCTGTAGCCTGTCCCAACTTCCACTGCTTGTATATCCCATTTTTGCACTGGAGCTCAGAATTGAGTTCCCTGTTAAGTCAAGCTCATCTCTTGATAGGCCTGCTTGTTCTCTTGAATATCAGGATGGACCACTGGCACCTAAACTGCTTCTCAGTGATATCCTGCTGGACCCAGCAAGCATGAAAAGGTAAGCTATCCACGTGAACAAAGGGGTGGAAAAGAGGGGGACCAATAGGACTTGACTGAAGAAAGAACCTGAATGCGGGAAAAAGCTGATACAGTTGACACAGTGAACAGAATCTTGAATTTGGGATACAGACCAAGTCTAAGATGGGTGAGAAGACTGGTAGGAAAGGAAGAAACAAATTCAGATGAGAGACCAGCTAGGCAGGAAGACTAGAATGAAGTACAACACTGAAGTTGGAAAACTTCAGAACATAGAACAGGAGCCAGTGGAAATGCAAAACATAAAGAGGACAGATCCTAGCCATGATAGAGAAACTGAATGTGAAGTTGAGGATAGTGGACAGAAGCCTGAGACCAGCAGACAGGAGTGCAAATAGCTGGATAGGATTCAAACAGTGAAAGAACACTGGGGTAAACAATTTATTTGTTAGAATCTCCCTGCACAGCAGTTCTGAATCTCAGATAAGAAGCCCTTTAGTAAGAAATAAACTGTTTACATGGGGAAAATAGGATTGTGATAAAAATTTCAGAATAGGGCAAAAAAGATTGGGACAGGAAGATATTTAAGTAGATACTATAGAAAGAATAAGCAGAAAAATCAGCATCCACCAGAACATGCTCTTTCCCAGAACCTGGACTAGAACCCAAGATTCCAGAGTTTTGTCACTACTTTGAAACACTTAAAAATCTCAGAAAACCATTCACAGGCCATATCGTTTGGACCACAGATGAACTACAAATTACTAGTATCACATTCTCTGCTAGCTCAAGTGGCAGAAGTCTCATGGCAAAATACATAAATTTCAGCCTTTCTAAAGACTTATATGCTATAATGCAATCCGACATGATAGAAGGTTTCCTCCTGTCCATCAGGGTTGCTTTTTTTAATCTATCATGTTGAGCATTTTGTTTATGTACAAAGAATTTTTTTTAAACAGATAAGTCCAAAAACCTAACCCTCGATTTAAAAAAAAAAAAAAAAATTATAGTCACATCACAAAAATTAAAGATTATTTGATCTTGTTCTCTGTGCCCTTGTGTGCAAGGCACTCTTGCTGTTACCACTGAACAAGATGTTATTTAATTTTTTTTTTAATGACACTTCATAATAAAAGGACCTTGCATAGGCACTGCAAATGTTGGCAAGTGTGCTGTTAATAAGATAGGTATTGCAGGAAAAGAGAGGGAATTAATATTGTCCTGGAGAATTTTATTTTCTTCTTGTTCCTTGCAAGCAAATCATCTTAAAAAAACCACAAAACTTTCAAGGGGCAATCCACTCTTCATCAAAATTTTGGACTTAGTATCTTGGGGTTAACGCTGCAGCAGATCTAAGTATTTATACTTGCAGTCTAAATCAACAGACACTAGGATATGCATTCATGGATCCCTGTTAAGGGATCTATAAAAAATAACAAAGAAAACCCAGGTTATTGTTAGTAAATTACATAGGGAGACAGACCTTTATGAGAAAACATTTTAGAACATACAAATCATTAAAACACTGATAGATTATTTTGAAAAATCATATCATAAAGGCCCTAAATTGGATATTCAACACAAAGGGACACTTAACACATCTCCAGAGACTTGTGTGTTATTACACATATTACTAGTGAAACATGCAGGAACTAGAGACTGAAGGTAATGAAACAGCAAAAGAGGAAATTAAGAAGGTACAGTATGAACAGCAATAACAAATAGTGAGGCCACACATTATTCAATACCAAGAAAAAAGATTCAATATTGCTCACTGAACACAATCTATGCCATTCTATGCTATATATTGAAAGAAACATTGTAGAGAGAAGTGTAACATTCAACCATATATTTACAGGTCAAATTACAGTTCTTACAAGAATCCCTCATTCTGGCATTTCATGATTTATGAGAGCTTGATCTTGCAACTTCGACGTTCTTTGAAGATAGTTTTTGTTGCGTAATAGCAAAACGTACATGTGATTTCCCTAAAAAACACACACATCACTTCACTTGCAGATTATATTCATCATATAAAAGAGATGCATATTAATGCAATCATACATAGCATGCATCATCTACATTTGTTTTCCTTATTGTCTTAGAATCATACTCTATGACCAAACAGCAAGTTTTTGAATGAGTCTAGAAAAAAATTAAGTCACATTTTGCTTTGACACTAGCTCCCCCTCCAGACCAGCCTAAGATTATAGTAATTACTTTTTATTTTAAATTCTGACTCTGCCACAAGATTTAAATACTGAAGTCCAAGTCTTCTTCATCTTTATCCCCTTAAATGTCAATGAACAGACTGATCAGATAACGTATATGTAAACTTATCGTTTGTTTGTTTGTTTTTTTTTTTTTTTTTTTACTGTACATAAATTCCAAGGCTGGGAAAATCATTTGGTTTAGAACATATCTGACAGATAAAGCAGCAATTCTATACAGCTACAGAGAGACAGGAAGGGACCAAAAATACAATTTTTCAGATTAATCCTACAAATCGTCTGCAATATTTGTAATATATAAACATTTCATTATACAATCAAGCCTCTGTTTGCAGTCCCAATAAAGTGATCATAAACCACAGATGCCAAAATAAAAGGAAGCCCCTATGTGGTTTAGTGCTACCTCTACTAATTCACTTAAGGTGAATTAGCTCAATTTCTACTCCAGCAAGTATAGCTAACATTTTTTTCTTGTTCTAATATTAGCTAGAAATAAGATCTTTTTAGTTGCTTAGCTAACGGAACTGTCAAAATTTTAAACAAATGAAGACACAAGACTAAAAGAGAAAGAAAGCTACAACTTCCAATCTGACCCTCTGTATTTCCCAGCTGTCAAATGTCCTGGCAGCTACATCACTAAGAGAGTGAATTTGCATGATTCAATACTCCAGGTTGATTCCTAACCTTCCCTCATTATTGAGCTGCTTGTTCAGAAAATATGAATAATTAATTGTACTTTCAACACCGAAAAAAGGTTGTCTCATTATGTGCTGTTGGGAAAATATGCAAACTTTGTAATACGCTAGTTTGCCAGTTTAAGGTATATATACATATGAAACCCTTACAAGTATCAATAAAAATTTGGCAGTAAGCATACCTGTAATAACCAGAGAAACAGACGTTACTGGAAATACATCAAAGCATAGTCACCAACTCCTAATAACTAGCTTTCTTTAATAATGGAAGGAATTGTAACAGAGCCTTCTGTAAAAGCACCCCAAGCAGCACAAGCAATGTTGGCCATTTATTTGCTTTTGCAGTTCAGACTTTTCTAAAGTTTTTGATAATTTACAGTGGAGAATGACTTAGAAAAATAAAAAAGATTAATACTATAAAATCAAAAAACCTTTTCATGCTTAAACATGAAGTATTTACTCCATTAGCTTTCAGTTAATGCCTAGACATTAAAATAGTGCATTTTGGGGTAGAGGAAGTACACGTAGGTGTATAAATGTACATGTGTATACTGAAACATACCCGTTTCAGCTGATGTGTATGTCTCAGTATACACACACACAAAAAAGGTGCTAAGCGCTAATACAAGATCACAGACAAAGTAAAGAATGTTCTGAACGCATGGTGGTTTTCCACATCCACGTACGCACAGCATGTGGATCACAGTGTACCATGTGTGCTTTGAGGACACAAGGACAGCAGTTATTGCCCCAAGGAACTTAGTCTTTCAACAAGCAATTTTTCAGCTGATGGCTATGCCCATAGGCTTTTTGGTACAACCCGCACCACAGCATTATAGGCTCTATCTATTCTAGTACCCTCAATCATGAGCTTCTGAAAGCAGAGGGTCACAGCCTGGTCTTTGGAGAGCATCTAGAACACAGCAGGTACACACTCACACACGTATGTGAAAGACCTGAGCATACATTAAGCACAAACTTGACTGGAAGAAAAATCGCCAGAGCCTTATCAGTAACAGAATCCAAGACCACAGCAGTTAAATGAGCCGAAATACGGTAAAGGTCGCCGAGGGGAAAGCCCCAGGCAACAACCGATGGCTCCGCACCCTTTTAAGACAAGCACTTCCTCGAGCTACCAGGCGGCCCTAGAGCGTAAGGTCCCTCCATAAAGCTCACGTTTCCCATGTATTACTCCCTGCCAAAACCAGGCGTCCCCTCGGGCGGCCGCAGTTCCCGGGACAAGGGAAGTTGGAAGCCGCCCCCCGCGCCCTGCGGCCGCGGCGCACGGGACGGACGACGGCAGAGCCGGGCTCCCCCGCCTCCCGCGCCGCTCCTCGGGGCAGCGCCGCCGCCCGGGGCTCGCACGCACCTCCCTCCTGGGCCCGGCCCGGACTCGCTGCCGACAGTGATGCCCCAGCCGCCCGCCAAGCCCCAGCCTCCCCTTCCCCCGCCGGGCGCTGGGCCCCCGCCGCGCTCTCCGGCGGCTTCAGGCCCCAGCAGCGCGCCTCAGGTGAGGGAGCCCACGGGGACCCCGGCACACGGCGGGGGACCGGCCCCCTCCCCGCCGCCACCACCACCCCGGCAGCGGCGGCGGTTGCTGAGCAGCACCGGAGTCGCAACAGCGGTGGCGCCAGGCCCGGGGGAGGGATGGGGNAGCGCAGCGCTTTCCCCGCCGGGCGCGGGACCGCAGGGCGGCGGCGAGGGCCCGCGGGGGGGGGGCGGGAGCGGCGCCCGCTTAACGCTGCGGTCCCTCTTCCTGCGAGGAGCTGGTGCGCTGGGAGGGCGGCGCAGGGCAGTCCTTTAGCTCAGGCCCGGCGGGGCCGCATCCCTCCACCCGGGTCGGCTTTAGCGCCCGAGCAGCGGTGCCGTGTCGGCGGGCAAGGCCGGCCGCAGCCGCCGGTCAGAGGAGCTGGCGGGCGTGGCCCCGGCGGGGCTGCCGTCTGCAACGGGCAGATCCCCGCCTGCAGTGCTGTTGCGTCTTGGCCGAGGAAGAAGCTCGTTGTCNGCCCCCTCCCCGCCGCCACCACCACCCCGGCAGCGGCGGCGGTTGCTGAGCAGCACCGGAGTCGCAACAGCGGTGGCGCCAGGCCCGGGGGAGGGATGGGGAACGCTGGCTGGAGCAGCCCGGTCTCGCCTCGGTACCCGCTTCCCCGCCGCCGCGGCTCCCGCTCAGCCCCCGCATCCCCTTACCCGAGTGTCGGCGCCGTTGGTGGGGCCCGCGCTGCCGTCGCCGAGGGTGGCGGGCGCGGGGAGACGCCGGGGCGAGCGGAGGAGAGGGGAGGGCGGGGGGGACACCGCGGTGAGGAGACGGAAGCAGGAACCCGCCGCCGCTTAACGGAGCCGCCGGCGGACTGAGGAGACGGAGCGCGAGACGCGGACGGCGCGCGCGCCGAGGGCGGGGAGCGCCGCGCGAGCAGCTGACAGCGAGGAGCGTCGTACGCCGGGCAGCGCGCGGCGAGAGCAGCCGACGGCGCGCCCGCGCGCCCCCGCGAGCGCACTAGGAAGAGCGCCGCCGCGGGCACGCGCCTGCCGGGGGAAGGCAGCCTATGAGCGCGCGAGTCGGGCTCCTGATGCTGCTGGAGTGCTCTCGTCATGGAGCGCTNTTGTTTGTTTGGTTTTTTTAATGTGGTGATCCCTACAAAGGACAGAAATCTCACAAGATTTTGTGATAAGAGAGTGAAAGAAGTGCTCTGTGTCTGCTGGCTGACAGCAGGACTGGGGAGGCCTGCTCTGTCTGAACACCCCTGGCAAGTCTGACTGCCACTTCAGCACGTATGACTTGTTCTGCTGCTGTGGCTTATCAAAATGCTTCCTGAAAATGCACATAAACGCAGGTGAACTCGGGTAGACACAGAATTTCAGGGCATTTAATGTAACTAATTTCCCAAGCATTCACATGGGAAAGCTATACACATTTTCAAAGTTTGCAACATGCACAGGGAATGTTTCAGTGTTCTTGGGAGATGAAATGGCGGAGATGGGAAGGTAGCATGTGCAGTGGGAATCACAGTAGGAGTATGTTTCAGTATCCTATGATTTGCGTAAAAGCCAGAGCTGGTAGGGATGGATTTTCTGTAACTATCGCATCCTTCTTAGACCCCCTCCCAATCTCAGAAGAGCTGTCCTGCATATCGGTGCTCTGTTGTGTATTTGTTCACACTTGTCTTCTCTGGCATGTTCCACAAGCCCCCTTCTTTTTTTTTTTTTCTTTTCCCCCCTTCGCCCCCCAGAACTAGTAAACATTTGCAAAAGTGCTTATAAGGTCTACAGAAGTGTCTCTTGGCTTTTCTCCTTTGACTTCATATGTTATGGGTCAGCTGCCTGCTAAGACGGAGCTTGGGCCACAGCTGCTGCAAGCATTGTCTGGGGGACAGAAAGAAGAATTATAATATTCTGTGCCCATAGCAACCTTCCAGGGAGACCTGGAAATGCGAAAATAATGAATGTATTTGTTTTCCCTAAGGTTTTAATTCCTAGCTGATAACACGAGATTAGTTTAGAAATTGAAATCGTAAGCAGATTGCCAATGGCTGTCAAGTATTGAGTTGCTGCTGCTAGCCCCTATTACTGTGATAGTTGTTATTATTATAATTACTAAGAATTGTATTGCGGTCATGCCTACAAACTTAGTCAAGGATTTGGATTCCAAAACCCCATTGGGTTAGGTACAATGTTTACACAGGTAAAAGAACAAAGCAGCTGTTGTTTCAAGAGTTTAGAGACATTTTCCATTTGTGATATAAATCCATTAGTGAACTATTGCTAAAGCATGCATAAGAAAAAAGTAAGAAAAACTAAATTATCATTAATAGCCTTAAACTTGCTATCCTACCATCCCTTCCTGGGGAGAAAAAAAAAAAAAAAACAAAACAAAAACAGTGCCACAAATCAAAAACATTTGAAAAGTCTAAATATATGCAAAAAGACCCAAAGTGCGTGCAGTGCAGGTAAGGGAAGGAAGCCCCCATCCCTGGAAACATTCAATGCCAGGCTGGACGGGGCGCTGAGCAACCTGATCTAGTTGAAGATGTCCCTGCCCACAGCAGGGGGGCTGGACTAGGTGACCTTTAAAGGTCCCGTCCAACCCAAACTATTCTATGATTCTGAACTGCATCAGGATGATCCAGAAACTAAGGCACAGCTTTCCAAATGACACGTTTAACTGCATGTTGCATTTGCTTGGAGGTTGTCACCTGAAGAAAGATTCTGAAAGACAATAAAATTGTCCAGGAAGACATCTGAAAACTGAAGAGCTTCTTCTGATAGATCTTCCCTGTCTAGTGGGAAAATACTGTTTTATAGACATAAATCTGGCTACTAAACCACAAAACATTAGGGTACCTTCAATGTTCTGAGAGACAATGTCTGCAAACTGGACAAAAATCAGGGCTAAAATAAATGTGGTATTTCATTAATATACTTGTGGTGATTTCAGCTGTACTTACTATGGTGTGAAATTAAATGCATTTCAAGTGATTGCTTAATGCAATGAGGATACTACTGCTAGTTTATTTGCTTTCAAGTCCATGATATTCTGTGCTATAGGCATATTATCCTAAACCAAAGAAAACGATATAGTACTGGGATTGACCCAGTATCCACTGGAGATACCAGTAAATGAGATGTGATCAACCTGCACATAACATGTACAGTTATGAGTTATTTTTATTTGTGTTCTAGTTCTAACCATGCTATAACAGCTGCTGCTACCAGCCTTTATTTTGAGGAATTGGTGACCTGAGCAGTGCTAAGCCATGACATAATGGGAGAAAGAAATTTAAATGACTAGTGAGAGAGATGAAAAGCTACTGAGGGAAACGCTCTTATAGAGCGCTAACTTTTTACAAATGCTAAATGCAGCAGGTACATACATTTCCCAAACCAGACTAAAAGGCCAGTAGCTAAATTCTTTTTCACCGCAAAAAGCTCATTGTTAAGTGTAGAACCTCACCTGTGACTCCAACAAGAACTTCGTCAGGTGACCAGGGTCAGAACCTTGGGTTTGTGGATGATCTGAAATCCTTGAGAAGGGACATTTACACTAGAACATGGGACACTTTTTCACTCCTATGATTAGGAAACAAATTATGGTAAACAATTCTGCAGTTTTAAGGTGGAGGCTTCTAGTTCTAGTTGTCCAATGTAGGTTTTCTAGTGCTTAATCTCACAACCCTAATGAATCGCTTTTAACTGATACAGACTCAAAATCTGCTGGAGTCAGGTAATTCTTTCCATTTGGCAAGAAGGTGGTAGCGCTTTTACATAGCAGGTGGCATCTCAGCAGGGCAACTCTAGTTTCACTTTGATGAGACATCCTGCCACCTGTCTCAGAAGTTACTCTGAGTAGCAGCTTGAGTTAAAATGAAATGTAAAGAGGTTTTAACTTTCTTCCCCAAATACATGAACACGTGCTGGAATCCGCATTTAACCCTCACAAGATAGATACAAAATTCTACTTTTGTGAACTGTCTGTTTTTCTGTGCAATGTCAGCTGTCTCCTGTTCTTCACTAGCTCCAAACCCCAGTGTCATAAAGCAGTCTTACTGGATACCACCAACTCTTGTAAAAATACCTGACTTCTTAAGTCCTTATTCCTTTGAGTTGTATAATGGCCTCAAAAACTTTAGAAGCAAATTCAGTTTTTAGCTATAATAGTAGTAGAGGTAAGCTTGAAAGGAAGAATCACTAGAGCTGGAAAATTTTAAAAAATACTTCTGAAATTGATTTGGGAATTTTTATCAAGCATCAATTTTGGTTTTTAGTTACCTTAGGTTTTCTGAACACTTTTTATTCACTGCAGTATAACTATACCTTGCAAATACTTGACTTATAAAGATGTCCAGTTCTACAGGTGATACCAGAGTTAAAGCACACACTCATCTGAATTCCTCCATATGCAGCTCAGGGGTGCAAACTGGCTTACTTCATGGCAGCTATTCTGTATTATCTATACAGACCACTATAAAACAGTAGAAATCAAGTACCACCACAATCAAAATCAGAATAGGAGAGGATTACAAGCATTTTTTCTGTGCTAGCTACAAAGAATAATACAGTTTCTAGCATAATTTATCCAAGCGTTATTTTCTCATATAAAGTAGGAATCAGGCATGGGTAGGAACAGCTCTAGATTCAGTATATTTAAGAAACAAATGTAGAAATTACATTTGAAAAAATGGAACTGAGGTGAGAGGGTGTTACACCTTTTTCCCTTTTAAATAAAGACTGTATATATTGGGGAGAAGAGAGAGAATATAGACATCTAAATCAGTTCATTTATCCTCCATTTAGAAGTCAACTTGTTATGAGTACCCAAACACTGTACCAGTCAGGAAAGCTGTATGCCTGTATCTACGGAAATGCAACCGAAACATAGGAATTAAAGAAAACATGTCACTAGGGTTAACGAAAAATCAAGCCACAATCAGCAGGGAGATTACAGAAATTGCCAATGTTAAATATAACTTTTTAAAAAATGCCTAAGAATATTATCAATCATTTCATATAAAACCAAATTTCTTAAATTCTAAAAAATCTTTTAAAGGGTCCATCAAATATTTCTTTTCTAGTCCTCAGAATTTTTCCTGCTTTTTCCACTGGTTTGAAATCTGATCTTGCACTGGTTAAGTCTCAGTTTCAGGTGAAACGGAGTTTCAAATAATTGAAAAAAATACAAGTTGGTAATGTTATAGGAAACTTTTTAAAATATTTTAACTAAGACTTACATCTATGTTCATTAAAGAATATCACCAAAACCTGTATTTTTCATTTTCTAGGAAATGCCAGCAGGTACAGGCAGTCATTGTAAGTGCAGTACAAGGTAATCATTCCTCCTCTGTGGAAAAAAAAAATCGAATTACTGAGACATATTGTTCTTACAAGATGTAAGATAGCACTTCAGCATAACGTACAGAAGTACCTGCAGCTGCAAGCAACTCAACAAACTTTTCTGTCCCATTTATCAAAGCACTTTCAGTTTCCAGCTGAAAGCGGGTGAAACCATAACAAATATTGCACAAGGACTGTTTATCTGTATCCAAAGCATTTGAATAAAGTGTTTATATAAATCAGAGTAAATTTATTCTTTCTTGACACGTCCACTTTTACAACGCTTCACTTTGAATTTTGACGGGGTTTGATGTGTCCACACACTGGTTTTATAGCAAGCAAAGGCTTAAAGGTCAAAAGGAGTGAAGTGCAAACACTATTAAAATGAGCTGGGCAGGTCACGTAATCAAAAAATCACACTGTGGATATTCAATAAACATCAGAGATGCCTGTGGTTGTGTGGAAAATATTGCTGCACAGTGGGATGTCTTCTGGGTGAATGAAGCAGGGACAGCTTCTCTATCACAGCAGCAGCCTGTGCATCTCAGCAGAACAGAGGCGATGCATTCATAACATTGGAAAGACAGTACTGTAAATGCAAAGACAAAAGGAGCTTCTCCATGTATATTTTTTAAAATTGAGCCACAGGTAGTGCAGCTATGTAAACACAATAATTTGTCCCTGCAGGTAAATAAGTAAAATACAAATTATCCAAAAAGTGTGTTTTGGATCATCCAAAACTACGCTCAGTAAAAGCTGCTTCAGGATTAAAATCCAACACTGCAACTTGCATCACGAGCTGGGCTAGCAGCAGTGTGGACACTGCCACCTGAAGTTGGCCCAGCACTTCCCACTTCAAGATCCCATTTCAGCTGCTTATAGCAGAAATACTTGATTTCATAAACTGTCAACCATTTGGACCAGCATTTTCAAAGCTCCGTCCCTTTTCTTTCAAGTGCCCTAAGTTTTGGAGTAAAAGTTTCAAATTTGTCAGGATTACTCTGGTGTTAAGAATGTGCCTTTAGCTTTTCCTCTAAAAATCTACTTGTATTTAGCCAGGCTATTTGTATAAGGAGCCAGGGGAGTATATAACTTTAAAACTCAGATTTTTCTCACCCTCAGAACTGTCACATAAACAATTTGAGTTTTGCAACTATGTTTTCCAACCAAATTCCCCAAAGATGCTAAAGGTGTTGCATATGATCTACTCTTTCAGTAGGACCCAATCTGAAACTGAATTTCTGGTCTAGGTGTTTATGGAGACTAAAAAAAGAAGTAATGTCTCTCATGTTTCAGATCGTCTCCATGCATCTCTTACTCCTGGAAAAGCTAACACATCCTTACAGACAAACAAACTCATCATTTTTCCACTATAAAGAGTAGGAGAGACAGCAGTTCTAGAGCTGAGTAGTGATTACAAGCATCTGAATATGTTAATTTGGTATTACTAAGATGTTAATTGCTACAATATTTTAAGGTTTCCTTGTTCAGATTTGTTTTATAGTGACTGAATGCATGACACTCAAAAGAGTTCTGGCGTCTACATTATTTGCAGAGTACATTACAGCTGTATTAATTCTCTCTTCTAGACACTATTTCCCCCTACAAAGGAGATGTGCTGGTTCATCATCAACACATTTTTGCAGGAAAATTTCCTAGCTTTACTCGGCTCCTATTTCTACCACCAGAGGGAAGGGGAAAGTACTGATTATTATTGAATGCTTAATTGTGCAACAGTGTTTCTTTGGAGTAGTTTTTTGTTTGTATGCACCCATAGGCAAATAAATAAAGCTCCTGGATTGTCAGGATTTTTGTACACCAGGTCACTCTTTTCCTTTAAGAGATCTTGGCCCTTGGATTTGGGATTCTCACTAACTTCCAGTAATTTATTCCAGATTGATGATTTGTCATTGCATTGGTCTGGACATTACAATTGCTGTTTGCTTCCTCGCTGAGATCAAGTTTCCTACCCCAATGAATTTGTGTAAACAAATTTATCATTTTGTGTAGGATTTTCAATATTGGAACTTTAACAATAGCATTATCAGATAATTTCTAGGTATTCATGTCCATTGGAGAACAAGAACTTACCGGAGAGCCCCATCTGTGTGCGCACAGGGGTGTGGTGGCTCCATTAGCTTTCCAAACAATGGATTTCCTGTGAAGGTAAACTTACACTCAAGAACAGCCTGGTCTGGTTTACAGCCTGAAATAGAAATGTGGAACACTTTATCTGTGGCTTATAGGGAAAATACTATCGCCTTTTCAAATAATGACTCCGGCTGTCTTCTTTCTCAGCATTTTCTTTGCAAATGGTTTACGCACACGCTTTCAAAGGATGATCAGCTAATAAAAGATCTGCCAGAAAAAGACAGTCTGTAGCACTGGCCCGGCATGTCACATGAAACTCTGCTGGGTTCTGGACATAAATACTTCTGTAAACCAAAACCAGACAAAACAAACGCATTTTATTCAATTAAGCTTTCATTAAGCTTAATTATTTTATTGTGCTTTTGACTAATTTCTGTGGATTTATTATTACATCAGTAGCTACAGTTGAAATAGTTCTTAAATATCCCAGGGGCATTTCATTGTTATTGCATCTACCAGTATTTGGCACAAATGGAAAAACAGCTAATAAGCAAACAAAATCAATTTATCAGTACCATTTACTTATCAGCCTATTCTCAAATCACATGTCCCACATGTAACTTGAACAACCAGTTTTTCCTTCCATTAGCAAGTACATTAAGAAAAAGGATCTGCCTCCTAGCAAGTGCCAGATAAACCAGACACTGTATCCTACCTGGAAATTAAAATTTAAAATGTGCAGGGCCTTCAGTTCATTCCTGTTTCTAGCAGTATTGGCACAAAGCAAAGGCTGTGGCTAACAAACAAATATAAAGCATGACTTTGTATCTCATAAAATAACCTCCCCACAGTCATAAAGTATCTACCAGCAGAGAAATACAGCCTCCACTTCCACCAGCAGGAACTAGAACAAGCCCTTCTCCTGCAATTGAGATAAAACATCTACTTGTAGCTCTGGAAATGGGTCTTGCTACAGTGATAGATGTACTCATGACTGTTTTTCTGACTTACTAAACTCCATTATCCCTGGAAAAAACTCCAGCTGGTTCAAAACATACCAGGCTCTTTGCTGGGAATGAAGGGCTGCTGGAAACGAAGGGCCGTTGTGACCACGCTACTCTGGTATGCCCATCTGCATTCATTCTCCACCAAATGCCAAGGTTGTTCAAGGTTTTGCTTCTAACATCCAGCATTCCCACTTGGTGGGAGCTCCCTCGGTGTCCCAATGTAACCAGGACACTGTCAGCCAGTGGGGAGAAACAAAGCTTTTGTCAGTAACGCTCAGAGTCACTGAACTGTTACCAGGTTTTGGAACTGGCTATCTCATTTCTTAATTCTCCCTGCATTCTTTTGATAATCAATTGCTTCTACCCTTAAAGAAGGAGGATAAGATTCAATATAGTTAGAAAAGCCAAATTATTCAGACTTCTCTAGTAATTTTGAAAAATTCTATGTTGCGTAATATGAAGGATTGAAACGGACTTTCATCACTAACCTTTCACCTTTCTTGAATTTGTATTCAAGTGATGACTTCATAGCATCTCTGATAATCAGCCAGATTTTTTTTTGACATTGGTAATGTACAGTTACTGTTTTTGAAAAGTCTGATAGTTCTTAGATGAAGTATTTCACCATTGTTTATTAAGGCGGCTTTCTCTTCTGCCAGTTATGCCAGGTTAAGCTGACTTGCTGCAATGTCTTTTAGCAACACAAAATGCAGCAGAGCGCTGTCCAGTGTAGGACCTGGCTTCTGCCAAAGGCAGTTACTGATTTGGCCATTGCTGAAAGAGGACTAAAAGTCTCACTTTTGCTTCCTAAGCAAATCTGTGTTTGACTAGTGTAGTAGTGTTTTATCTGTACTAATAATAAGCTATCTACTGTATGCAAGCTTTTTTCAACTCTCAAGTGAAACTTGGAAAGGAAGCTGGTGCACGTGTGAGATTAAAATTCATCTTATCTAAAATGGTAGGAGAATTTGCCCAGGGAATCTAGGGAGAAGTGCTATTTGAGAGTTATGCCCAAAAGCATGCAGTAAGTGAGGATTCCTATCTCATAAGGACTCAAAATGGGTCAGCCTCTTTTTGTGATCTTCTCTTCCCATGTATACTGCAGGTGGTGGATAGACTGAACCAGGAACAAATATATAATCTATCTAGTCTTATATTAGCAAAGGTAAACCAAAATTCTTTACCAATTCCACCTAACGGAGTTTACCTTTGCAGGGTGGCCACAGAACAGCTGACAGGTGGCAACTACCCTCTATCATGGTTAGTGCAGCAAAGCAATCTTACACAGTCTACGCGGTATACATTTATATCATGTTCAGATGAGACTTGCTATTTGTTTGAACTCTACGAGTTGCCTCCAGGGAAGGGTTGAAGACAGCTTAGCTCCTCTGTCATTGGAGACATCAAGGATGAAAAGTTTACATAATCTTTTACAAACATATTTCAAAACAAATTATTATATTCTTTTGATGTTTCTATTTCCTGTTGATCTTACAGCCAAGGTCATATGTAATAACAGAAATAGGAGTGCCATGAGAGGGAACTGGTGAAAACTGGCGTATGTAGATACAGCTTAACCACTGAGAAGTCAAAAGCATGTTAATGGCAACACAAATTTTAAAGCAGCAGGATTTGTATAGCATGTTTTAATCATTGCAGGGTTCCTCAATAGCCACTCCATAAAGGATAGCCATTATCCAGGATGGCTTCAAACCTGTAATATTTATTATAAACTTTTTTTTTTGTTCTCTCTTTCACACTTGTGTAACACAAAACTTTACACAGATAAAATAATGCAATTAGAGAATTAAATAATAACTGCTATTGTTATGAGTATTTCTACATACTGCAAACATATCAATCAGTCAAAACCCAAAAAAGATTGAGGCATAAGCAAATAAGGAGTATAGAGGCAGAGTCCTAGAAGCTGACCAACAGCATCTCTTGGAAAGAAATGTGTGTGCCCATTGGACTGACAAAATGTTCTGCACATCCAGGAAGAGTGAAGCAGCTTCTGTTCCCACCTAAACAAATGATGCAGGTCATGTCTCATTGGCCAATGATTTCCTCCGAGTTCTGTGTGGCAGCCAGCCATACCTCACTCTCTCAGCATCAATACAGCTATAAAAATATATACAAAACCTTTGACCATTTCACCTTTTGAAATGGTAGGCCTGTTGTCACAAATAGACAACTTTCTAAATATTCTTCATCAGAACATGCACGTCAAAACATTTTAAATCTCTACTGTCATGGTTTTAAATGTTTCCCCACTGGCATGAACCAAATAGCTACTGTTGCCAGAAATGATTATTGGTGGCTAGTGGAGAGAAACCTTCATGCTATTCTGTTATTCTAAGTGTTGGTAGTTTCATTCCTACAAGAAAGAGAAATATGTGAAGTGGCTGAAAGATAAACATGTGAAATGGCTTTTACTAGTTTTGTGCGATAGTCATGCAACCTGTCTTTCAGTAAGACCAACTGCTCCCTTCGGCTGGAGTGCCTATCCACTCCACCAGCACTGTAAAACTGATCTGGATTTTCTGTACTGATACGTTTTGTCAATCCACTCTTCTCCAACTTATTCTGTCCAGATTTTAAATTTATTTGTTGGCTACTGTTGAAATTTTGTACAAAGTAAATGGTAAAATTCAGCTTCATTACTCCAAAGAACAAGTGCACAATGCCATGCTCTGGAAGTGTAGCTGTGCTGGATTAACCCATACCTCTGGCAGGGCAACTGCATAAAACCTGACACATTTTGTACATATTAACCTGGCAGGATGAACTCAGCGTTAGATATACCTTACAAATGTAGACAAATATAGCTACAGTAGATGAACTGGAATTAAGATGTTTCTCCTATCAGCTCTGCTGTCAATTTGTTGTGTGAACTTTGATCAGCTTTATTAGTCTGTTCATCATTACCTTTCCCACTCTCATCTGCAGAATGGTGGACAACACTGTCTCAAAGGGAGTGAGCCAACATTTGCAAAAGAGCTCTGAGATCATTAGATGGTGGCTCTCGGAGGATGGCAATGGAATGTAACAAGCACTGATGCTGTAGTTTCTTTTTAAATAACATCGGACACCGGATTTAACTTGGAAGTTGTTAACACAGAGAAGTTATTGCAAAGTTTTCTTGCTCTGTTGGCATGACAAACTTGTTCTTTTATTGGTATCTTGGGGGGATTAATTGCATTTAAGTATTTTGTTTTAAAGTTTAAACCTTCCGTGAGCTGCTTTTTTATCACACACCCTATTCCTGGGGACTCTTTCTGGCTGTTAACAGACCTATTAGTTCAAATTCTATTTCAGTACATTTTTTATTCTCTGGTAATGACAACTCTCTTCAACTCTTACTGAGACCCACCCTATGTAGGTTGTGACTTTAGGTTTTATTGAATGGGTGGAATATTTACTCAGCTGGAAGATTCAGATGTTACTCATTTAATAAGCCTCATACAGTGCTCAGTAAATGACACTTGCATGTTATTTTGGAAACGCTCTGGGATCCTTCAGGGCAAACAGTTGAAAATGTTAGCTGTTACACAGATGGCATTGCGTAATAGACCTCAGATACTACTGAGTCAGTTGAGAAGTTGAAAGAGAATACAAGGCTACACTTCCCAAAGTGCTGCTGTCTGCACACCAAGGGAAAACTCCCTGGCTACCAGCTTTCTTAAGGAAAATGGCAGAAATGTGGACGCAGAAGAGCATAAGTATAATCCCAGTGTTCATATAAGTGTGAAATGGCGCTGAGCTCCATGCAGCTGTTTTCTCCTGGCACACCATGCGTGATTTAAAATAAGGTCTCACAAATTAAAACATCAGGTAGCACAAAAGGCAGCTCATTGCAGGAGGCTCCCCAGCCTACTTCCAGCTAATGGTATGCTATTGGCATAGCTTTCATAAAGAATTGGTCCTATTCCATGACATCAAGAGGAAGATATGGCCCAGAATCCCACTGATGGGTGTGAGTGACAAATAGTTTAGAAAAGTTTTGCACCCTGTGCCCATGCAGAATTGAGGGAAACTGGTAGAAAATAATATTATTTGATAAATCAGCTGATCATCTAAGTAACTAGTGGACAGCAGCATAGGCACTGATGTCCAAAGCCGGCACTCTGCAATAGCATAGAAGTAGTGCAACCACTCTGGAAGCACATCACCCAGCATCCAGTGCTCCGCCTGTACTGTGACTTGCCGTAGCCTCTCAGCATTCCTTGTGTCTGCTGAAAACAGTGCTGGACGCTCTATGGTCCCCTGTAAGCTGAGACTAATAGAGCTATTGTAAAGAAACATACTTGTTCCGCTTCTGCAACACAGAAATATATTTCATATTTCTAAGGAGCACAGGAATTGTACACTAGATACTTCATAGAAAAGTCTAAGAAGGTTCTGTAACTAGCAGCTACCAAATAATCTGCCTCCCACAGCAAGTGTCTCCATTCAATTTTCAGTAATTAAAGGCATTTAATTAGTGAAGTATGAGAGTCTATATCCCTGATCAACCTTTAATTTCATTGCTTTAACAAAATCAGCTGGTTGAAACTGGACCTCTGGATCTCTGAAGGAGAGGAAACTACAGTATGTCAGCAAGTTCTTCAGGCTGCCACCTTCTGCCTGAAGTTTACTAGGCCAAAAAGAAGCTAAAATCCACTCTCAATAAAGGCACAAAATTTGACTCAAGAGGCAACCAGGAATGACAGAGTTGTTTAATATCTTAAATGTGAAATATCATTTGTCATGTGGCAGGTTTGAACGTAAAAGTCAGCTATGTGACTTGCTTCCTGTTAAATGCTATCTTGCTCAGAATTTGTGAACGAACTCTTTATTGCATGATTGCCTCAGATGACTCATCAAACTATTGAAAAAGTACACACGTGTAGATCAGAGTTAATATTTATATACTGAACGCATGCAATAAGAGTGTGACCAACTCTACAAAGCAAAGTAAGCCCAGCTACGTGCTCCATGTGTTGGTTTGTCAGCTGGTGCTTGGATTATTGCCACATTGACTGCAGTGCTAATATTCCCTGAAGCTCTCGCTGGCAGTTTTAAGGCATGATGTAGCAAGTCTTGCCTGGGTGGAATGCTGCCCAGCTCTGAGGTAGTTTGCTTGGTTTGGTTTTGACTTCTGCATAAACAATTTACATGTTGATTTTTATCATGGTAGTTAAAAAGGCAGGCTGCACCTACACCTTTTCCTGTTTCTTCCACAGACTCTTTGTATGAAGCATTTAGTTAGCTTCACTTTGCTTATTTTACAACCTTTCTTTGTTTCAGTTCATAGAAGTTTACATTTACTTTGAATGCTACTGAATGTTCCTCCTAAATGTGCACAATTTAAAGGACTTTTCATTTATAGAGTTTCTTGTCCACCCTAGCCATTGCTGTCATACTCACTTTGAAGTATTCACTATTGAAATACTCAGTGTTCTCATACTATCCATGGAATAAGCTATATAAGGCACTTCTAGGGCATATACTGTTTTCATAATCCCAATTCTCACCGAAGCAGTAATATCAGACCAAATTCAGTTGGGAAGTAGGCCTAAATTCAAAAAGGAAAAAACACAGCTCTACTTCATTTTACAAACTTCTCTTTATCATTTAATTCTGTAGAGAGATTATTTTGAACATTTAAATCACTGATTATTTTTAAGGTAGGCTACAAAGGTTGTAAAAATCTTCAAACACCTCTTAAATTTACATTACTGGCAATAAACAGAAAGACAAATCCTGGATCACAGCGTCATTTGGTCTAAACAGATAGAGCTTCTTTGAAATCAGCAAACTTACGGATTTGCACCAGTTCAGAATCTGACAGACAGGTATACAGCAATATACAGGAATATACAGCAATTTTTTCTGTTTCCATGCAACAGAAGTTGTGGGGTTAACTCTTCAAAAAGCTACTAAATTATTTCTATTCTCAAAGGGCAAAAGGGTCTAATTTACCAGTAACGTTGAAAGGTGAAAGGAAAGATTTCCATTCGGAGGATGATTTAAGTTAGCTAGGACTCTTCGGTCTGGAAAAGAGAAGAAGCTGGCAGCAGTCAGGTTCAAAGCAAACAAGAAAGGTGGTTCTTCGTGCAACAGGTGGTGGACCTGTGCAACTTCTTGCCACAAAGACGTTGTAGATAACAAAGCTCACGTGAGCTCAAGGAGAGGTCTTCTAAGGGTTACTAAACATCTCAAAACCACATCCAGCCCAAGGAGTGCCAGAGCTGAAAACAGCTGGAGTGCAGGAATGTATTAGCGGGAAGTACCATTCCTGCTTGCCTTGTTCTTATTCTTCCCTAGGCATCTTTGTACGGCCAGCGCTGGACATGGAGCACTGGGCTAGCTGGGCCTTTTGTCTGACCCAGTACATCTAATAGAGGTTCTTAGGTGAAAGAAAAACATCAGTGATGCATTTCAGAGTAAATGAAGCCTTACCTCCTCCACTCCATGTAATATTAAGCTTAACCATCTCTCCCTGCCTATTTTAGAGCAGGGCACTACCACATAAACTTGTTTTTCAATTTGTTTCTAAATCAGCCCTCATAATCACAGCATGGCAAAACTTGGAAATGCTAAATTTTTAATCAAAAAATTACCTTCAATTGCCAATTTGAAATACCAGCAAATACCTAGCCTAGTAGTCTCACACCTTTACAGTCTGGCTAACTAATTTCTATGTAACCCCAAAGAGTTAATCATACTTTATATGATACGCAAAATACATAGCAGTTCAGTATTAAAAGGTGTCATCACCTTGAGTTTATCTTGGTTACATTATTCATGACTGAGTTAAGCAATTATGCAAACATTGACAAAAACTTACACGATGGTGTGGTATAAAATCATCATGTGCTACCAGGAGAAAAGACTGAGGAGGGATAAATAATTATTCTAGGAAAGTTTTGGTTTTGTTTGGTTTTTTTAAATGCACTGGGACTGATTTTTCAAATTGCTTCACTTGTAAAGTGAGGTGACTCCATCATTGCAAGTCCCGCTGCAGAGTGTTCTGGGGAAACCATGAACACACTAATAGAGACTAATGGGCTTGTCCACAAGGGGTAATCAGTGCACAACAAAGCAGGAGATAAATTCAAAGCGTGCTAGCCAGCTTGCAGTAACTATTATGGTCTATTTCCACATGCAGAAAAAACTAATGTCACAGTATCTTATACCTGACAACTTAGACTTTTCCAAAGTTATGAGTAAATGACAGACACTGAGAGAAACATCATGATCTCTCCTTTCCAACTGCTAAAGACCTTATCTCTAGTGCCTAAAAATCATCTTTAGTCACATAAAGTCTTTCCATCTTCACGCACAGAAAAGATTGTAGTTGCCTATATGAGGCACTGGGTAGAGGTAATTTTAAGAGGAAAATCTGCATATAAAGAAGCAGCATTTTTCTTTGAAATACATATGCAACTATTAATTGTAAAGTTCAGGAGGCTGTGCTGGGTTTAACTGGAAGAATGCACACGTCTTTAAAAGTCATTGAGCTTGTCTTCCATAGACCATTCTTCCACAAGTAGCATATCCATGCACAAACACAGTGGTTCCTTGGTTAGTAATCCGGGGGAGAAGCACAACAAGAACATCTAGCAACAGCACTACACTGAATTTTCATCACTAGCAATACGTAGAAAGACCAGATCTATGAAGTCAGTCTTTGTGGGTGAACTTGCCTCTGCAACTCTGGGTGAGTTTTCAGGAGAGCTGCAGACTCAGGATCTGCCTTCTGCCAGTTTCATGAGACGGACAATTTCCATTCAGCATGTGTGCTCAGACACCCATGCACCCTGAATAAACAGATCTCCCACAGAGTCTACGGTGTGTCTTGCAGGTATCATCAAAATCAACTGATCAGCTCAAAATGGAGATTACACAAAGAGATGTTGTGATGATACTGATGTGGATTCAGTGGACTCCCTGATCCCCAAACAATCTTATGTTCCTGAACAGTCCAGACACAAACAGGAGCAAAACAAACTGTGAATTAAAACCTTTGCCCTTCTTCTGGTGCACGCTGATATGGACCATAATCTTATTTAAAATTATTAAAAAATTAAAGCCTTTTCAGTCATTTTACCTTCCAGTCAGTGTCTGTTTACAGGTTAGCTGCCAAATAAAATTAGTTTTACAGAGCAGATTTTGTTAAAAGACTCTGTGCAAACCAGCACTATATCGTTACTATTTAAATGGGCTTGGGTAACCCTTGTTTTTGCTTGGACTGTCAGGTAAAACAGGAGCTGACAGGGATGCAGTGCCGTAAAACTGATTTTTTTATATATCCTTTTAGCAATTTGTAGTCCTAAATTACGTATAGACATTTTGTCTTATTATGGCCCTTTGTAGTATTATAGCCCAGAGAACCCTTGCTGTGAAAGAAGTACATGGCATGCAAAGAGATGAGGCAAAGTTCTGTGGCTTTAATACTGTTAAGTGACGAATTCACCACATTTGGCAACATCTTTCAACACCTGCATTACACTGCAGTTTGTAGCAATAATTATTAGACAGATATTGTGTTTCCTACAGTTTCTTAATGTATTATACTATATTAATACATTAATACGCATGAAGAAGACAAAGGAGGGCTCATTGCCAAAAAAAGATAGAGGTAGTAACCAAGGGGAGAACATGGTCACAAACTGCTAGGTCAGAAATAGGAGAGATGAAATACACACAAGGCAGAACTCTACTTGAGGACACAGAGCTGCCTGTAAGAGAAAAACCTACTGCAGGGAATAATTTAAAATCAGGCACCCAGACAGTGTTAGTTTTTAGAGTCAGAAGTCCTGGAAGAGTATGTCAAGTTTTCTTGTATGTACACTAAAATAAACCATAAGCAATTCTGTATAAATAATTTCTGGCTTTCTCTAGTATGCACATTAATTATTGCAAGTGTTTTTAATTAATCAATCATTCAGAATTTTAAATCTGGAAAACATGCTTTATGCAATAATAATAGAGTTCTACAGAAGCTTAAGCTTTCAACTACTCTAATTTCAACATAAAAAGGTTGTGTTCCATTTTAAATTTACTGTCCAGGGTTTTGCTATAATTTTGTACAAACAGGCAATGAGGGACCACTCCAAATGCAACTAGTCCTGCTGGCACAACTTTGCAATGAATTTAACACAGAGGTCTGTTCCTCTAATGCTAATTTGGGGAGGTTATAAGCTGAAAGCAGAAACAGATTTTAATGAGATAATGGCAGAGTTTTACACTGCTTTTATTTTCTGCTACTGAAGAACTGGGGGAAAATACTCCACCTAAGTGCTCGCATTTCACTTGATTTCCTGGAGATGTTTTATTGAATAAAATCCCACATATTTAAAAAGAAATGTTAGCAAATTAGAATCAACAACAAACAGACAACTGAAGAAAAGCAAAATAAATAAAGTGAGGGAAGGTTTGGCATTTAATGAAGGGGCAAGGGAGGTTTTGGAGACACCTAAGAATTTAAGGTAATAGGGCAAGTGTGCTTCTAAAATGTTTTCACTAAAATGATCTGGAGGAAAGAATTAACATTGTGATAATTGAGGTACAAAATCAATGCTATTGAGATGATATGAAGCAATTTATGCTTTTCTCCCAGTAGTTGATTCAGGCTGACTGCAATGCCTGGTGGATTTCACTCGAGATGTTCGTATTTGGAAGATCCTCATTGACAAAATAGGTAGACCTTTTTTTTTAAAAAAAAAAACTATGTTTCAGTGTAACCATTATTGCTTTCCCTTTCTCTTGCATGTTTCGTGTAGTTAATGTTTCTTGTAACTGAAGTAGGCACTTTTTAACTAATTGTCTGTACAGTCTCTAGAAAAATAGTGACCTGATGAAGCTCTCTAGGCTTCACTGCAATTATATAACCATTACTATTAACCTCAACTGCAGTTCACTTCCATAAGCTATTTTATCATAGACTGATAATTTCATAGTTCCCTACAAGCAACACGTAAGAAGCAGATTGCAACTTAACAGCAAATAACTATTCAACAAAAACACTAAATTTGATGGCGATTACATGAACAGTAGTACACTGCAAGCCAGCCAGCTATTACAAATTTAAAACTTAAACTGCTATATGCACAATAGGTTTTGACATATATGTTAAATAACATTTTCTGAGAATCTTTCTTGTTCTGGCCTGGGCATGACATAAAGTCTAAAATCCAGGTAACAAAAATAATATTTCAAAACTCTCCACCTATTGGTCAGAACTGAGGTTATTGCCTTTCAAGTATGATGTGCCCATTTATCTCATGTTAGTGCAAGAGTCATGATGTGATCTGATAGTACACAACTGAGCTGCAATTTCCTTACTCCTATTTGCTTGATTTCTTTTTGCTCGATTTAGGTCTGAAACTGGGAGCTGTACCTACTGTCACTCAGGAGCTGTTACTGAAGCTGTCTGTTGCAGTGCTATACCTGTAATACTTCACAGGCTGAAAATTACTGACAAAATTTTCTGCAGAAATCTCTCAGGGCAAAATCAAATTCTCACTTAGCACAGGATCTTAATTTCACTCCTATGCAGGCAGTTGTGTGTGGTCTCTGGGATTTATGAAATACAGTGATTGAAAACTCTGCTGGAGAGACGGCTCTATGTGCTCATGGATTGAAAATGAGGAGCATCCCTCATAATCAGGCCCTCTTGAGAGCACTTTTCTTCTCTGCTGCCTCTCATTATCTGTCACTCAATTATAAAAGACTTCTACCCTTGATTTCTTGCATCAGTTGTATGTTTATTTAGGGATGTAAGAAATTCTCTCTGCAAGTATGTGATTTAGGATCTTACTTCAGAAATGCTGACTTTAATTCATTGTTGGTATTTCCGAAACAATTCAGCTGAAAGTCTAGGGTGAAATAACAATTTATCCTGCTTTTTTTTTCATTTCTGTTCCTGTTATTTTTTACTACAAGTATTTCCATGCCAAGTGTTGATATTCTTCTATTCAGAAGGTCCCAGCATCATTGCCCACTAACTTTTTAAAATATTAGCTACTAATGAAAGGTCATTGAGAATAAAATATGCAAAATAAGATTTGTATGACTTGTAAGCCATACAGCCTTTTCATTGCATGAACTCTAGTGCAGAATAACTTTACATGGCTCAGAAATAAATTTTCATCTCAACCTGTAACAAGAGAAAGATTTCTTGTGTATGTGACAGAAATGTGAACATTTGTATGGAAATTTATCAAGGCTGATAAAAGGGCAGGTGAATTTTCACTGTGACTATGAATTAATTTTATGAAGTTTCAGAAATATACTATGTTCTTCCCTTCCCTTCTAGAAAAATCAATTATTTTTTCTTTTTTTTTTTTTAGTTCTGCATTTAAAAGGCAATTTTCTCAACTGCAGAGGGCCAGATTATAAAGAGAGTGCTCAGGGATGATGGCAGTCACCAGCAGATACAAAACTAAAGAACTAACATTCATGAGAAGAGTGCTCAGATAGAAAACAAGAGAAAAGGAAAAAACATTAAAGGAGAAGACATTTTATAAAGGAGAACTTGGAGACATGAAGAGTGATACCTTGAAGAAGATGAAGTCAAGGTGCAGAAAGAATGGGTTCACAAATGGAAGTCAAACCAGAAACCTGAGTGACTAAAAATTTCTATGAGACATTTTGATTAAGGAAGTCAACCAAGATCAAAGTAAATTTGAAATAAAAAAGAAAGACAGACCTCAAAGTTAAATAATGAAACGCTGAGTATTAGATCACATGAAAGAGTGAAAAATGAGCAGTTCTGTGAGCAACAGAATTCCTGATGTCTGGTTTCTTACAAATTTATGTCTTGTGATTTCATTTTCTGTTGTCCAGGAAAATGTGAACTCTGACCGAAGTTTTTCCTGGTGTTGAGCTTTAATAATAATGAATAATTGTGCATTCACTGGAGGGAGCACATGCTGCGGCCTTTCTGTCAGTAAAGGCAAGTGCAGATCTTTCTTCCTCACCCAGTCATCAATTTCCATGAAAACTGCAGGAAGTTGGTATTTTTAAGACCTTCACTCTGTTATCATTGAGGTTTCAGCTTACCAATGGGTTCAAAAATGGGTGATTAGATTTTGATGCTCACATGAACATACACATAGCTGAATCAAATAAGCCTTAAGAAATAAGACAAATTGCATGGAACAAATCCCAGAGGAAGAAGAGCTGTGGTTATTGAGTGGAAGGGAGATGAATGAGGCAAGACAAAGAGAAAGCTGACTTTGTCATGGCTTCGGGACAAATGGTGAAAGAGGAGGAAAGATATATTGAGACAGCATTTAACAGAAAGAGAACTGAGAAGAAGGCATAGAGAGCGATTTATTGAAAAGCAGGAGAGAAAGGGATAGGATGTGAAAAGACTGTGGCTGGCAGGTTCTGAAGAAGGAAGAAGAAGCTGTGGCTCCCCAATGACAGGCAATGTGGAAAAAGGTGTGAAGGCAGGAGAGAGCTCAGTAAACTGAAGGAGGAGATAATGAGACGAGAAGAAAAGTGAGCATATGCAGAGTGGGAAATACAGTAGTGCCATTTGACTGAAGGGACAGAAGGCAGCGGGCACAGGCAGCCAAGGACAGAGGTGTGGATATGGGGAAAGGATAAGCTGACATAAGGATGAACTGTGTGAAGAAAATTGAGTAATGGGCATTAGATCACTTCTGCCTTGCAACTGTGTGCCAGGGCTTGAGGAGGAAGGCTGGAAGGGGCTGGCAGGCCTGCTCGGCTATTCTGTGTTGTGGATGCTGCCAAAGGGGCAGGTGGAGCATAACTGGTAAATGCTTTGTTCATGAGAGAAATATTGAATTATGTCTGGTAATTATACAGCAAGGGAACTAAAGATAATGATGTGTCTGTGCATCAGTGTCTCTGGGAATATCGATTAATCATCATACCAGTCAAAGCTGGTTGTGAACTCTCCAAGACATGGCTTCATCAAAGCAGGCTGGTATCAGCACCAAGATCAGCATCTATGGTGAATCGTGGGGTGGGATTCCAGGGGACCTCCAGGTATCCAGCCCCTTCAAGTGAGGGAGCCAGCTGGCTCGGGGGCCTAGAAACTCTGAAACCACAGGGCAACCCAGAGGGCAGACCCATCCCAGTGATCCAGACCGGGGAAAGGAGCAGACACTGAACAAAATTAAGACGATCGTGAAAGTCACAGCTGCTGTTCAGGAGGTGGGCAGCACTGAGCCCAGTGAACACCATACCAATTTCAGCCAGCAGCTGCTGGGGATCATACTTCATTTCAGAAATCCAATGTGTTGGTATTTGCAGACTATCTTTTCAACAGAAATTCCAGCTTACAGGAAACATCAGAAAATGGTGTCTTTCCCAGCCTGAATAAAACGTATCTTTATTTCTAAGATTTGGCCAACTTTGCTTGCTACATAAATTTGCTACTTGCAGGGTCATAGGTTTCCTAGTCAAGTTGAATCATTAAAAGGTTTTGGCCATTTGTGCATCATCCTCCCACACAAATCACTGATTTGATAATGGACATAAAATCTATCTGCCATGACTTGAGTCTTTTGAAATGAAGTTCATGTAAAGGGGAAAAGACCCTCTGCCTGTCTCTGGGCCATATCAGCAGAAGTGCAGAACAGACGCAACTACAAACTGAGTCAATAAGCTGCAAACATTCATCACTGCTGTTTAGTGGGTGAATATTTGTTCCTCAATTCAAGAGAAGTTTCAAAAATTTCAACCTACAATTTACTGCACACTGTAAATGGGAACAGGATTCTATAGTCTGAGACACAATGCCAATAATTTCAATGTATACATAGGCCAGAAAATGTCTATGGGTCTTTTCTTGGATACAGCATGGAGGAGAAAAATAATCCTTTTTTGTTTGGACATAGCTTCACTAAAACCCAAACTTACTGAACGTGCAAAAGATAACGCAAAATGAAAAAGAGTTGCTTTTCTTCTAAAAGCTTTCTTCAGCTAATTTGTCCTCCCTCTCCCTATTTATAGTATCCTTTTGCTCGACTTTCTCTGTCCTGTTTCTCTGTCCTGAGGTTACTGGAATGTCCTGTCCTTGACACAATCAGAGGTTAGCCACAGTGACGTTACAGCAGCCTGCACAAGGATGATAAAAAACAGATTTGCTTCTCTGTCAGCCACCGCTGAAACACAGATGTGAAAACTGTTTAAGATCATAGGGTTTGTTTCTTGTAGTGACAAGCTGGCAGGAGCTCCTCTCCTTGCTACTTATCAGAGAGAAGTTAGCTGCTTTTAACACAATCTCTCCTTGCTGTTGTCTTAACTGTTCTTTCAGTATCTTTCTGACATAGACCAAGTCTAAAATGTCATCTTGTCATGTCACATATTGTAGTTTGTAAAGAAATATTTCTATTACAAGAAAAAATGGCCCTCTTTATCTGTTTTTAGGGTGTAAGACAAAATGGAAAATATAGAAAGAATATTCAACCCTTAACTGTGACTTTGTAAGCTTATCTTTACTAGTACTGTCTATTGCCTACAATTATTATATCACATTTCAGGTATCTATAAGATATATTCATTCTTCTAGATACAAATATTTTCCTTATATTATTTATGTGTATAGTGTTACATATAGATGAGCTTCAGGACAAGGGTTTTGTAGCAAGTTTCTGGTCTATGACAAAACAGAAATAATGACCAAGCATACAGTCCCTTGCTCAGAGAGGGCCATCTGGAAGAGATCAGTTTGCTGAAATAACCACTTGTGCTTTCTCTCATGGGTCTCACAGTCAATTCTAGTAATGAATCTGCAGCTCTGGATTTCATACATATAGGAGACAGGTGTTTAACATTAAAAAAAAAAGCAGTATTTACCAGTGCTTAGATAGCTCAGAGAAAAACATAATGATGGATGCAGTCTTGACAATCTTGTTCAGTATGTAGCCTTGGATGGGGGTAACTTTCCAAGGAAGCTATACTGGCAGGTCAGTCCAGAATGCTCTAAGAGAAAGAGAGATGTGATGGGTATAACTGGACTAATGACAAAGACTTTTCAACTGTAATTGGACAGAAGTGTTCCACCTGCCACTGACTCTGCTGTTTTTCTTCCTGTTCCCAAGCAGTGTGAATCTTGTAATCAATAAATAAATAGGACTGTACAGATCTTTTCATCTGCAAGAAGCACGCACAGCTGTGCAGGAAATGGAGGTGGAACAATATAAAATCCCCAACTAAATACAGCTAGGACTATGCACATTTGGATAAACTGGGTTAAGCTCCCTGAAGAAAGTCGCAAGTAACTATGAACAAGTCTGCAAAATTAAACAGGGAATAGACGACCGCACAAGCCAGTAGCAAAAAAGTGAGTAATTGTGTGCAACGGTGACGTTTAATAAACAGCACATTAGAAGAGAATGTGATTGCTAAATATAATATATTAGTGTCACACCTGCTACTGTCTATATTGCTTTTCTCCTTGTTTTCAAGTTGACATTAACTGTATTATCTATAAATAGCCCTTTACCTACAAATAGCACACACAATTCTGCAAAAAGCACCTTGCTTATGCTGGTCTGAACAAAAGAAAATATGTATTGTGTAATGATGGAGAGGATGGTGGTGACAGTTGGTGGTTGCTGAGGCTGCAATCTTCCACATAACCACAGACCTGTGACAGCAATGGTACAAGCTTCCCTCCAGACTTTGCCATTATTGTTCTTCTGTGTTGATCCGCATGAGATAATTCTGCAGGTGAAAGATATACATATAAACCTTGCCATCTTCTTTCCTTGGTTACCAAATGTGATCTTGATACTACTTGTAGTTTCTAGCCACTAGAAAATGCATTGCATAATCATATACCAAGACAAATATATGCCCTCAAGTAATCTAACTTGCTGGAAGAAAATGAAGCATTTGAGAACATACTGAAATATTTTCCAGCAGGGACAGGGAGCCACTCCCAGCAGTTGGCAAAAATTGCTCAGAAAAAAAGCAGTGTTTACTTTTGATCTTGCACATATCTTCTCTATCAGCACTTTCTGTGATTATTCTGCTTAGTTGGGTCTCTTATTCAGCTCCACACAATCATTCTCTGATAGCCACGATTGCCAGAAGCCATGAACCTCTTTAAGGCTAAGTTTTTCCTTAGCATAATTCTCTTTCCCAGAATCATACAAGAGTTTGCATTTCAGCTAGCTGATGCTTCAAGAATTATTTCTCCTTCATCAAAACAACAGTAACATTTGCCTCTTACCCTAGTTTGGGGCAGTTCAGAAATCCATCCTCCCTTTCTCCTTTCTACCTGTTCAGCCCTCTTGCTGTCTTTCCAATATTGCAGCAGGCTGTGTTCAGAGTCCAGTAGTTTGGGGCAAGCAACTCTTGGCCTGCTGCAGCCTGCAGCACCCTGAGAAGAAAGCCTTTTTCGCCCAAAGCAGTGGTCAGCCAGGTTGTGCGCGTTCATAAACGGAAACAACCCCCACCCCTCCACAAGCCCGCTGTGGGGCTGAGGAAAGCTGGGCAGTACAGGTCGAGTCAGACGTGTAGCACAGTCGGTCTCTCACAACAGCAGGCAGGTTGTTAAAGCGCAGGGTGCCTGGGCTTTGGTCACATGCATCTGATCGGGCAAAGACACTGGAGTTCCATTTCCCCACTATCTGCCTCCTGCAGAAATGCTGAGCTGAGCTGCAAATGCAGCATTTGTACTGCTGCAGAATTCTTCTTAACCTTTGTCTCATTGACATTATGCTGTGCTAGAATAATATTATATTTATTTTACAGTTTAATTGTAAAGGAAGTCAGGAAAAGTTTCCTGAAGAGGCACAGATACTCCCTCATTTTAAAAAAATCTGTAAGAAGAGTAGTTCTTACTCGTTGGAACAAGTACTTTTTCTAGATCAAAGTGCTGTCTATTTTTATTACTACTTTCATTATGATGCAAACAGAAGATACTCTGATCTAGAAAGCAGATAAAATATTTCAACCATTACGAAGTAGCAAGCTCAATTCATTATTTTTGAAATAAATGCAGCTCTTTTATCAGATCATGGCACACGCCAGTAGTAACATAAAATGTTCACTAGTAGTTAAAGTTTAGGAAACAACAAAAGTATTAAAGTAAAACCATCCTACACTAAGTGAAATGTAAAAATTCTGAAATGAACTTATTCAAAACTAGTTTTCATTTTATTCAGTTTTCCTGAGGAGGAGTATTTACTGAAATTTGTAAGTTCACAAAAAATGTTCTTTTGAAACAATTTTCTGCCAAGCTGTTTTAATTACACTTTCTGGCCAATTCTATACTTCTGTAGACTTCTCTGTATTTTACTTCACAGATCCTTATGTGAAGTGTCACATCCTGGATGGAAGTGGAGAAATTCTCATTCAGCTTTCTAGTTGTATTGAAATCAGCTGTTCCAAACTTAGAGGTTAGGCATGTCACCAGAAGCTCAACAGCATTTTTGCCTCTAAAAGCAACGGATCAGTAGTAGCTCTTGTCTCATGCCAAGTTCAAATCCAGGTACTGGGGAGCATCTACTACCTACAGACACTTCTCTGAAGGTGGTGAAGCTCCCAGCCCTTGGTTCTGTAGCAGCTCTGCTCTGTACCATTTGAAGTATGCTTCCATACTCCCGTTAGCACCCATCTTAGAGTTAGACGACCTGCACTGGAGATAAACTGAGGCATGAAGGAGTTACCCTTCTGAGGTGGTAAACAATATCCTGGAATTCCAGAAGTCTAGCAATGTTAGTGTTCTCTTTGGAAGAAGTTTTTCAAATCTGGTATCCCTTGCAGCTGGAATAGAGATGCAGTCTTCATAACTTCTCTAAAAAGTGCACTGAAGCTGATCAAACAGTAAACAAGAGTCTAAATGAGAGGACATGTGGCAGACAAGATGGGATTCAGGAGACCTACTCCTGCCTACTTGTATCTATCTTCCTGCCCCTTAATACCTGGTCGATGTCGGATGTCAGGAAAGCAAACGAGCTCCAGCTATATCTGAGCTCTAGGCACTGTCTCCAGCATGGGATAACTCAGGCTCCTAACACTGGCAGTCTGACTGACTGTCCCTTGAGCAGGGCAGAATTTTCTTTACAAAACAACATTTAAATTGAAAACTTATCATTCATTGACCCCTGAATAGTTGCTTGTAAACATTTTAGGCTCTACAGATGTGCACCAATCAATTTCTGGACTCCTGGAGGTCTTCAAGTGGCTCCCAGATTCATAGGTATGGAAGCAGCAAGCTCTGCCAGAGCTTGGCATAGCCCAAAAAGCCTGAAGCCATGGGTCAGGGTCCTAGGTTTCACAGCAGTCTCACAGGGCAGACCAGAGATACCCCGAGTCTCTCCAGAGACTCCTGGTCTATCTGGAGAGCCATATGAATAAGGAGTAGTGGAGCCCAGTGGTTATAAGCCTTGGGCTATTTTCAGGGAAGACAACGACAATCTCAGCAGCCTTAACAGCAGCTGAGTAGAACTGACATCTTTGTCCCTTACAGAGAAGTGTATCACTATGAAGGTTTTCAGTAGCCCTGCTTCTTCCACTGGGATATATCTCTGAATTTTTCTACATTTTGAGTAACTACACTGACAAAACTAGTTTATGGTTTAAACCAAGCCTCACTCCAAGGCAAAAATATACTAAAGTAATCCCAAGAGGTCAAGGAACTCATTCGCTGGATGACAGAGTTACCAAAGGCTGTGTGTGTGGCTGCTCTTTTATCATTTTTAGGCAGGTTTTCTTGCCTTCATAAAGATCACTGCAGCTTCTATTTAATGTAATGACCTTTACAGAAACAATGGCAGAATTGCATAAGGGCACAGAGGCATTCTTGCCTTTAACCATCTTGGAAGAGTCTTGCAATAGACAAACTCACCAATCCTAAAAATAAGAGAGTAAGATGAATGCAAAGTAATATTAGCATAATAACATTCACCGTTCTGTGTCCTCAAAACTATGTTAATACACTAAGTAGCATTTTCACCAACTCGTGGTGGGCTAGGGAAAATATTATCCTCACTATGAGAAGAGGAAACTAGAGAAAGAGTCACAAACAGAGCTGAAGGGACCTTTACCACAGGAAGTCTGTGGAAAAAAATGACTGCATGTCCTGGATGTCCTGAGGTTTTATTCTCAGCTAGTGCACTACTAGTTTGGGACTTTACAACATTTAAAATAACATTGTATAATGTTCCACTGTGATGTCACTTAATGACATCAGTCAGGATTTGCAAGAAGCTCTGTATAAGTGCAGCAAGTCAAACATCTCTCTCAGACCTATGAAATTATCTTTTTGCTAATTTCTCATTCACTTGTAATTGTTTTCGATGCTATTTCATGTAGGAGAACACGAAGAACAAAGCCACAAATTTAAGACAGTCAGTTATTCTTTATATATCTCATAATAACTATACATCAGATTGAGAATCTATTACACCGCTTCCATACCAACATAATTTATCATTTACTTATTTGGGTCAAGAATTAACTGACTTTCAGTTCACAACATCTCTATTACACTTACCAGTCTACAAAGATGAAAATGTTACTAAGACCTAGATGAACCAACAGTTCCAGACGCTTAGAGTCTTTGCTGTGGTAGGAACAGCAGTAATCAATACAACTCCAGAGTCACCCTGTCGGTATTCCAGTTTACTGGATTTACCACAAGGTTTTGCCCGCACAAGAGTAAGAGGCTGTTTTGTTACCTGACTTTCTGCTGGGAGAGGACATTGTTTTATGAACTGAAAGCCCACTGAAGAATGCCCTTCTTGGTTGCCCTGGCCCTGGCTGTGGTCAGGTCCCAGGCACTGCAGCATTGGTCTTGTGATTGTGCCCTGAAAGGGGGGGAGTTGATGTCATTTGTGCTACAACCACTTCTGCTCCTGGGTGAGGTTTTACTGCCTTGGCCTGGCTCCACAGCTTATGTTGACAGAAGCTGACTTAAACAAGGACTAAATATAGTTGTGCCTCAGTGTGACTATTCACACATGCAAGGAAGGTGATGAAAAATAAAGGAAGAGTGCATTATAGTTATTTTATTTTGTAATATTTTTAAAAGCTGTCTCCCACTGCTGTTCCCATTTTCCAAATTTGACTGGAAGCTGGTTGCTTTGCAACTATCATGATAAGGTAGGATTCTGCAACTCCTAGTTTTTAAATATGTAAATACAAGGACATCGCTGAGAATTGGACCTCTACAGCAAGATTTTTAACTGAAGTCAAATGAGCTCTGCTGATTTACCCAAACCAATTACCCAGATTTGGTCTTTACTAGAAGTTTAATATGTGCTTCATGTTTGAAGTTCCCAAAGAAATCTGACAGTAACTGACTGACAAGCCCACAGCTGCATAACAAAGCAGCTTGCATTTTTCATTTGAAATCATATTTAGGTAAGAAAAGCAAATTCTTCATTCATATGACTATCCTAAAGAGGCATAGAAAAGCTAATACAAAGAAAACCATGGATAGCTTTTGCCACATACCCATTTAACTGTCACTTCAAGACAGAATCATATTTAATTACCACTACAGTGATTACTGATTAATGCTAAATATTTTCATTTCAGCCTTCTGGACACTTCTGATGATCTTTGTCAATTGTGATTAACCAAATATTTGTTCCAAAATACTAGATACCAATGAACCCGAGTGCTTCCTGTTCATAAACTTTTTTTTCCTTGTCGGTGCTCACAAATTCTACTTAAATAAAGATTCACCTTTGTTTCATACATAATGATTCACAAAAAATTATTTCATTGTCTGTCTGCAAGAAAGCTCAATAATTTCTCAGGTAAACAGTAGGGCTTAGTTTTAACCTTTTAATATACTAATATTTTGTATTGCTTTTCTTGATCTTGTCCCATTTTGTTCCTCTAGTTGGGGGAGGGGTGTTGCCTGAGGACCTCCCAGTACCTCACTATGGGTTGCATAAAAACGCAAGATGACTACAGAATGATACAGACTTATTCCAAGAGATTAAGAACATGAAGATAATGTCAAAAACACTGATATGAGGAAAATCCCAGACAGCTCACCTATTTGGCAAAGAAAGACTCTGTAAGTGGGAAAGAAGTCACAGAGGTTATGAGTTTGAGTGATTTCAAACAAATGTCTCCAGCCAACCATGCTATACTTTAAAGACAAAAATGGGATATTAAAAAAGCAAGGCTATTCATAACTCTAGAGCATTTTAGGAAATAAACACTAGTGAACAAGCAAATCAAGGAAGTTTGTTACGCTGCAAGAGCTAGTATGAAACAGATTTCAAAATGTCCTGATTCTAATATAATGAAAAAGGTAATAGGTGACTTCAGCCAAGACAATGAAATTGTTAAAAACAGAGAAGACTCTTGAACAAATAGATACACTGGTAAATGCTGTCAAATGTTTGAGATACAGTCCTCTCTCCGGTTGTAAGAACACTTCATTCTTTGGTGACAGAAGGTTTGCTGATCATCAACTTGTCACAAAGATGCAATTTTAAAATTTAAACCAACCATGGATTTTTTTAAATCCAGAGTCTTCCAGACCTCCTTCTTTAATGTAAATGAGAGAGTCTGAAATGCTGCTATCGAGGGTTGTACATAATACTTACATGGGTGAAACAGTACCTGAACAGCTTTATAAAAGAAAGAAGCTCTTTGGTTAATATAAAAGAGGATTTCTCCATATGGCACACCTAGAGTATGAAGAAGAAAACTTTAACAGTTAAACTATCAATGCTCAGTGCTTCATATTTTGGAGAAATTATTTTGGGAGACATTTTCAAATGAGGATCAAAATTATCTATAAAAATCTTCTTTCTTATCCTGGAGGGGAAAAGAGCTGAAAAACTAAACAAAAATCATTGTACGGGAGAACAAGATAAAAATGGCCCTTATTATCTCCATGGTTTGATTTGGTTACCAAACCATTATCATTAAAATTTAGAGATGCTGAAAAAAATTATGTGAAAGAAGCACAATGAACACAGAAATCATTCTTAAAAGGTGGTAAGTAATAGTTGAGCAAAAAACCCTCAGCAGATGTATATTACAGTTCTCTAATGTTGGGTCCATGAAACACTTAAAGAAGCGTGAACACTTGCTGAATGTAGTTGATAATAAAATGAAATATTTAAGCAGCAATTCACTGTTTATAGCGAAGAATAACTTAAATGAAATATTAAGCCATTAATTAGAACCCCGTGCAGTAGCCCAAGCAGGTGAAATTATCTGGTAAAATCCAGAAACTTTAAAACTAACTTCTTGCCTGTCTCTGGTCAAAACAAACAAACCAAGCCAAAAAGTAAAAAGAAAATTTTTAGAAAGATTCTAATGGCCATGAATAAAACACAGTAACCTAAAAAGGAGAGGAGATAGGATGGAAAACCCAGTGGTAGCATATTTCAAACAATATGTTAGGGTCATGTGTATCAGATCCTCTGTGTGATGAGGCATTAAGAGGCAATTATGACTGGATCATAAAATGGCAAACTAATTCTCATTATAGCAATTACAAGACTTTTCCTCCAAAATTCTGGCACCCATGAAATATCACCTGGTAATTAAAACTGTATTTACTAATTGGTCACGGAAGAGACAAGCTACTGAGTAAAAAAAAAAAAGATCAGATCTCAGAAATGCATCTTCATCAGAAGGAAAATAAAAATACTTTCATATCTTGATTGAAAGAAACTGTAGTAAATAGATGATTTCTTACCAGAAGGAAGAGGAAAGGCAAGGGAAGGAGAAAGAGGGAGGTTCAATATACTCTTTGCTTGCCTTATTTATAGTATTTCCAGACAAGAAACAAACTAGGCTAGCTTCATTAGAAAGTATAATGCAAAAGCTGAAGTTTCCAAGATCAAGATTATGTCTAGAATATATGATTCATAGCTGTTTTTAAAAGACAAACTGCATAAAAACTATTAAGTTATTTAGTCTAGACTGTAAATATGAAATAACAGCAAAAGACTGAGATGAGATCATGCAGATGATAAATACTTGCTCCCAAACTAACAGTCACAGAGGATTCAGTACTATCTAGTTTACAGAACATGTATTTCTCCATCATTATATCACAAAATACATAATATTGCCCCAGATGTCTATATGAAATGCAAAACAGTCTGGTTTTGCTTCGTACATACAATATGAGAATACTAGATGGTAAAAATATTTTGAAACTCCATCTTGAAAGCAATAAAAAATTGCTAGAAACAGAACTTGAACAGGACTTATAGGCACGTGTATTGGGATTCAGGCCATTCAGAAGATTTAAGATGCACATGAGGAAGCTACTCTTCTTGTTGCTCTTTGTAGGGAAAAAAAAGCAATCTTAAAACCATGGACCCAGGCAACAGCTCCCACTATATATTGCTGGAAAAAACTATTAGTACAGTATCTAATAATGGAAGACTTGACATATTCTGTGAGAATAGTGCCAAGCAAACTCTCCAAAACAGACAAAAGTGGTGGTATACCTTGCAAAGAAAAGATGACACAGCAGAAATACTAAGCTTATGGAGAAGCTGTGATACAGGTAGTATAATCTTGTGAAATGAAAAGAAGCAGAGAACATTCCAAGGGAAAAATAGTTGAACTGGATAGTCCTCCTTCTCTAATCTTCTATGCTGCCTCTCTTCCAAAGCATTTTCACCTCCTCCATACTAGCAAATAGTCAGTTCCACAATAAAGGTCTCAGAAAGCTAATAGAAAAGGTTACATATTCATACCAAGTTATGGTAGTATTCATATAATTTGAAAACAGAGGACAGCTACAATCAATATACAGTTATGTATTCTTAATGATGTAGAATGTTGTCTTAATGCCTGCCACAGGAGGAAAATACAATGGAAATGTTTTATTGCAAATGGCTAAAAATATATACTTTTTATTTTGAAAGCATTTTCTTTTTATTTCTCAGCTAAAGCATTCTTTTCGTGGTTTCTCTGTTTCTTTTTCCTACTCAAGTGCTTCAATTTACAGAAGACTAATAGACAGTTAATATGCAAAGATATGCAAAGAAAAATTAGTTTAGTGAGGTAGATCAAAACCAGCTTCCTTCCTTCAGCACCTTGGCTACTCAGATTAATTTAGGACTACATTATCACATGGGTGAAACTGTTCAGAGGCACAACATCCTTATTTATTCTGAGATTTGCAGGTGTAAATTGCAGCCATATATATGCTTTCAAAGTAGCTAGTACAAGTCAAGTCAGTAAAAGTTCTGTAATTATTTAAGAAATGGAGATGATCTTTAAGGTCCTTCCAACCCAAACCATTCTGTGATTCTATGATTCTGTGATGTCGGATGAAAATAAGCAAGCAAACACAGCCTGGCCAAAAAGCTAGACACATGCCAGGAGAAAGGCGACTCCAATTTCTGTCATTAGAAAGCACATTTGACAGAAACTTTTGCTAATTTTTGTTGAAATTCTCACTATAGAACTAACCTTTCCCAGCTGTGATCTTACCTTTTTTGAGTCAAGAGAGGCAGAAGTCTGGACCTGTGTTGGAACAGGAGCAGAAATGAGAGGAAGCCCTTTGTACCACATCCAGCTTCTCTACCTGGGAATTTGCTTCCCAGAGGCATGAAGAGGAATTAAAACAGGTGAGGCACCTCTGCTCTGCAGCTCTGGTCCATGCAGACTAAATGCCATGCTATTAGTATGGCTGCAAAATCTTGTCATCAGTGAAACAGGAATTGGTATCTTCTGCACATTTGGAGTTTATTTTTTTATACAAGAATGAACTGCACTGGGAATAACACAATCCCACACAGTATTGATGTAACCTTCCAAATATCTCCTGCTTTTACAGTCTACAAATTAAGCATCAATACCAACTTTTAAATGTCTCTTTTCACACTAGAAGAAAACAACAAGAAGAAAAAAATAGTGATACAGTGTGGGACTAGGCAACAAAATATTTCTCAATTTCAGACAGTTTCTATGTCTTGAAGTATTTTGTGTTTCAAAGCACTGCTGAAGGAGCAGTATTAATGGTAAGGCAAAAAATGCAGTTCTGTCCAATAAACAGTTCAAAATTAAATGGGAAATAGTTTATGTTCTCTTTTCTGCAGGTTTTTTCTGTTCAGACGAGGCCAAATGACCTTGACATTAAGACTCCAAACCATATTTGTGAGATCAGGTTTCCATTCCCAGCCTCTGCTGAAGAACTGCTGTATCATCTTGAGCAAGTCACTTTCCCTCTTTGTGGCCTCAATTTCCGTCTGTACACAAGGGGAAATATGACAGTCATACCCGACTTCGTACAATTTATTACATTTTAAATTGTAAGGCAGAGACTGAGGCTTGCTGCTTGTTCATGTAGACACAAAAACAATCCTATTTTTGTCTTGCTGCTATTCTAAGAATTTTGTTGTCTGCTGTGCCTCCGTATTTGTGCTCAGAGCCTGAAACTGCAAGTGCCAATATACAAGGATGAAAGCTAATCTCTCAGCATTGCCAGCCTGTCTAGAACTAGGCAATACCTAGAATCATATTAAAAACTCTGTCCCTCTCTTTCTCTCTCTCCCTCTCACGTGCATGCACACTAAGCCACCTGTCTGCACCAGTCTGGCAGCCAAAGGATGTTCCAGAAAAGCTTCCAAATTCTTCTGGTATTATCTGAACCATATCTTGTGAAAGTTTCATTTCAGTAGTTTTATTACAAGCACAAGGATTTATGAGTACATAATCTGCAAGTTGCCTACTGTATGTCCTATCAAAAATAAAAAAGGAATTTAAAAGGTTTATGAGATCACCATGCAGCGTAGTGCATTCTCCACCTAAGCGCAGAACTGATCTGCTTCAAGCAATGAGACACATGCTCTGACATCATGGAAGCTGCATGTCTCCCACGCAAAGGATCCAAACAAGTAAAACGGCTGTGGAAAATTGCTGCAAACAGCAAACCAGCAAACCAGTGTCTTTACCTCATATGTCATAATACATGACATAAAACTGCAAACTATGCTTTGGAAAACAACCCCGCAGTACCAACTGGAGTGTGCCAGCATCTTTCCTGCCCAACTCTAGTATTTTAATGATGAGTGAAGGAATCTAGTGTCATTGTCACCCTTCTACCATGTCATCCTCAACTCTTGGACTAAAGACCACTCATCAGTATCCTTCAAGAAAGCTACCAGTAATCCTATTCTATATATGTTCTTGATATATAGAGCTAATCCAAATTCATACACAGCTTAGAAATATCTAGAATAATCTCTGATATAATTAATTCAGCACAGACCTCCCAGCTATTCTCCAATGCAGAGTTAAGAATAGAAGACCTTTTCACAGGACTGCTTCAAGAGAACTCTTTGGCAAGAGGCTGTTTATAGGACTGCTATCGACCTAATATTAAAGATGAGGGGGAAAAAATCCCTTCTATCGAATAAACAGTCAAAAATAAAATAGAAAACAGTTTATATTCTATTTTCTGCAGTTTCTTTCTGTTCAGGAAAGGCTGAATGACCTTGACAACAAGGCTCCAGACCATACTTGTGAGATCGGGTTTCCATTCCCAGCCTCTGCTGAAGAATTGTAAGACTTAAGAAGCCTCTGCTGTTGCACAAAGATTGAATTTCATTAACATGAAACAAACAACCCAGGGTTCAGAATGCTGCAAAGTAGATCAAAAGGTTAATTCTTCCTTCGATGGAACAAGAAAGAGCTTTTAATACTTCAGCATACCCACAACGCTGACAGTAATACAGGATTGTGAGTTTGTCAGTCACAGATGACTGAAAGGTGATAGCATTAGCCACTTAGAGGAGAGCTGGGCCTGAGTCCTGCCGGGTGACAAGCACTTTCACTGACAAACAGCAGAATGCATAAAACACATGAAGATTTCATTGCAGAGCATAATATTCTCAAACAGATATAATAGCTCCCTGGAAGAAGCTTTGTTCTGAGGAAAACAACCTCACTGGGTTTGGGTTACTACGCTGGCACTCCGTCAGTGTCTACAAGATTTCATCCCATGCAGACAAAATCTGATTACAGGCCTCCTTTGTCCTTTTACTTTTGTTTTATTTTGGGTGGGTTTTTTTGGCAGGGGGGATGGGATGCAAAGTTGCCAGATTTTTTTCTAAGTTATTAGTTCTAGAGGTTTCCCCATAGTGCTTTTGTCCAAGTTGCAGAAACACTTTCTGATGGTTGAAAGACCTCTAGCTCATCTCTTACTCACTTGAACACAAGCTAATATAACAGTCTCCTACTGGAATAAAGGCTGGACAGAAAATGGTTTACTCTTCGGGTAATTTTCTACAAACATACTGGGATTTGGTTTTTTTTTTTTAATGGAGAACTCTGACTTTCAGAATTGCCAGACTAAGAATATTCCTGCTTTTTTTCCTTAGAGTTTCAGTGTTCCCAAAGTGAAATCTCAGGTTCAAACCACGAAGCTGAAGCAGAGTATTTTGCTTTGTCTCAGCACAATATCAAACCACAACTCCCTAAACTAGCACATGCCCACATTCTCCCCTGAAGGCAGAGCTCTCCCTCAGCCTATGTGAGGCATGGTGACCTCCCTTCTTGCTCTTTTCCATAGTGCAGGTACCATCAAGTTTGACAGACAAATCCAGGGACTGAAAATAACTTTCTAAATCCATTTTATTGCTTGAAAAAATGTTCAACTGTTTGCTTTTTTCCCCTCAATGAAAGCTGTCTGCAAAAAGAAACTCTTAGCAAATCTGTTTGGCTGAAAACCTCTTTCTCCATCAGGTGTTTCTTTTAGACTTCCTATTGGAGTCCTAGATTTGTTTTGTTATTTCTAGCTTATATAAACCCTATTTAGATATGGGCCTTAACTGCTAAGCTGTCAGGACAGCTGGGGGACAGGACAGGACAGGACAGGACAGGACAGGACAGGACAGAGGGGAATTCTGCTTTACGAATAGGTCAAGCTATTGGCACACAGAATATTTAGATCTCAAATGGCAGTTTGGAAACCAACTTGTAAGCTTCCATTGGGGTTATTGAAAAAGTGCTTCTGTACTTAATGTGTAGTGTATGTGGCTGCTCCTGCTCTGTTATACTCTAAGGACCCTCCACTGGAACATGTATGTGATACCGCATACTAGGAACTGTAGTCTTCACAAACTGCACTTCATAAACAGTGGATGTTGCCATCTGCTTCATTTTTTTAAAAGCACTAATTCTTGCAAAGTAAAATGTTAGTGCATATGCTGTCTGCCAGTCTGTGAAAAGGTAGAGAAGAAGGAAGTTCTCAGACAGTAGCTTACCACACTGTCATCTTTTTGGAGTCTTCAAATGGCTGGTACTATCACACAAAGAGTTACTATACCTGCATTCATCTTCATATAAGTCTGAATGATGTCCACCTCTAAAGTGAGACCAAGGTTTCCATGTTCATTTAAACTGTATATCTGTCAAGGCAAAACTATCTCCAGCATCTATTGTAACAAAAATCCAAACTCTTTTGCAGCTCCCTGATAGCAGTGTAACAGATATGCTGTTTCTGAAAGTACTGTTCTCTTCAGGATGCTATTCCCATTCATTGCTGAATCTAGTTTGTAAAGACACTAGTACAACATTTGAGAACAAGTTCAATCCTTTATGAGGAAAGATTTATTCTATCTCCTTCATCTTCACCATCACCTTTGAGGCATTTTCCCTCTCTTTTAGTATAACTTAGTCAGATACCTTCATTTCAACTCCCAATCCAGATCCAAAGAAAGGAAAACAACTAGGAATTATCTCACTGCAGAAATGCTGTACACAAAAGAATACACTGGCTTCTATTCAAGAGAAAGAGATCTGAAGAAGACAGTTGTAGGTTTGTTTCATTGGTAGCAGATGCCAGTTTTCATTCAACCTGATGTTTTTAAAGAATATAAAACAATGAGCTATGCCCTATCAGAATAATTTTTTAAACAATCACTTCCATCCACAGGACCCTTACAATCCCGTAATAGGAAAATACCATTTAAGAAATAACCTGGCTCTAGCTGATGATACATTTATAGCCAAGTACAGGCAACGGGAGTCTCTGCCATTTTTGCCAAACTATTGACTCCGCAGGTGCTGTTCTGCACAAAATAGGATCTGGTTCTGAAATTAAAGGCTCTGGCTGAGTGCATGAGCTTTCACTTTGGCAGGGGAATCAAAGGCAGATAATCTCCTTTCTAGCTTTTAACCCTAGAGTGAGCAGGGGTCAGCTCCTGCTCACTCTAGCTTTTAACCCTAGAGTGAGCAGGGGTCAGCTCCTGTTCAAAAAGCTTCAGGGCAGTCTGTCCACAGATTCCTTTCAAACCATTCTTCTAACCTGGGACTGCTAGGCTGTATTGTGTCCTAGCTCCCCCCCACTACTATCTTCAGTATATTCCTCAAGCCAAAGACAGCAACCACAAATTAAGTCTATTGTGCTTATTCAAGCAATGATGGGACAGGAACCACAGCTGGCTGTGAGGCTGGTGTGGAGAGCACTTCCATGTCACTACTCTTGTTCAAAGGGATCTTCCTGTGGACTGAAAATCTGGCCCTTCATTTTCAGGTGTAATTCACTTTTGAAATACGGTATTTCCCAGTGGAAAGATTTCTTACCTAGATCAACCTTCACACTGCTGGGATCAAACAAACAAGGATCAGAAGAAAAGCTTCTTACCATAAGAAGGGCTTAGCTCAAACACAGTATCTGATCGTGCCCCAGACTGTGCTGGGCATCCTACAGTACTGACCCTGTGCACCAGAGGTCTCAGCTGTGTCCCACACTAGGTACAGCAAAGAGGCAGGAAGCAGCGGGGGGGAAATAAGACAGGAAATAACAAGAATACAACAGCAACACATCACACGGGATGTGGCCACGGTGGGGCTCGTTGTTCCTAATGAACTACAACAGAGCTCTGGTTGCCTCCTGTTTGTGGCAGATTCTGTTCTTATGGAGAGGTCTGAGCACAACGAGTGACAACAGGAAGGTATTCTTGCCACGCTGAGTATACAGCCATCCCACTGACTACTGTATAGCACAGAGATATGTCCAGGTTTAAAATTAGCTACGCTGGGTACAGCGTGCAGTATTGATCTGACAGAGTGGAGGTCAGAATGGGAGCGGAACCCAGCTAAGGAGCTGAAGAAAATGAGCTTATGCTGGGCTCTGTGCTGCACTGGACCAATGGCAAAATGAGGCAGTTTAAACCTAGCTAGGATGGATCTCTGAACATGTCACTAGTTTGAGGGCAGTGTAGACATATCCTGGCTGGGGTACACCCAATGGACAAAGAGACTTCACTTCTTCCCCTCACACAACACATGGGGTACTTTTATCGCTGGTGGGTTGTTTGTTCATTCAAGGAGAGTAATCTTTGAGAGGGGAAGCCCCTAATGCCTGGAAGCCCCTAATGCCCTTGAGTTGTCTGAGCCAGGGTAGCAGGTTATTTCTCCAACACTAAATCTGGCCAAATGGCAATTATTCCAGTAATGTCATCATTAATCTGAGTGGACCATGAGAAAAAAATTATTTGTGCCAATAATAACAAAACCTATGTACCTACTGTTGGTCTTTAAATCCACGTGAATGGCTTCTATTTAAAAGTAGTAAGATTTCCATGCAGCAGACTTCTCAAAAGATGAATGCAGGTTGCTTAATGTTTGTTTCTGACTTGAAAAATATTGACCTCAGATTGAGAACTCAGAGGCAGAATCAAAACCAAAGTGCAGTATTCACATCTTGCTGATGAAGTATTCACATCTGGACATTTCCTCCTGACTACTGCATACCCAGTAAATGTATTCTGTAAGACTCCCAAGCAATAGGACTACAGGCCTTTTACCAGTTAACCCTGCAGGGGTTTGAAGGACACTGTCAAAGAGTCCTTTGACATTCCAAATTACAAGCCTTATTAATTAACATCCTGGTTATATGTCTGCCAAAGAAGGGATTATTTTCTTCATTCCTTTTTCTGGGGTTTGACTCATCCAGTTTTAAAATGGATGAGGAGATCCCATTTTATTGCAAAGGAGATCTAGTTAATGTTCATTTACAGCTCTGGAGAGTTAATTCCAATTCCAAGCTGCATTTACAGCATTGCAGTCATCAGTGAAAGACCAGCGAAAGACATTTGAGCTCAGGAGCAGCTATGCCTCTTTCCGTGATATTCCCCTGTTTTACTCTTTGTCCTTCTTCCTTTCTGATACCATCTATAGGAAAACAGGATCTGTTCAGCAGTTCATCTGCTCCTGCTGCATAATCCTCGGCAACACACTGCTGGCAGTTGCAGGGATAATTATATGACCAGGAAGGTTCTGGCAGCGGGTAATGCCCAGTGGCAGGAATGAATGAACTTGAAAAGAATAGTTTATTTCCATGCAGAGTCCTTCTAGAAAGACAGAGGAATGCTGAGAAATCAGCGGGAAGGAATGTCTTTTCAATAAAACCACAGAATTTACAGGCAGTATCCCAAATCTATCTACCCAGCTCTGTCACAGCATTTTGACCAAGCCATTTAACATCGCCATATCTCAGGCTTCTCAGCTGCAAAGCGGGGAAAAAGTACTCCTGACAAGGGTGTTCTGTTTCCATCTCAAGACAGGGCTTATAACTTGGGCACTGCTAAAGCATTTTCAGACTCCCAGAACTAGGTTTAAATGTTATTAAATACAGAAGACAGCTGAATTCCTTAACAGCATGTGCTTCCAACAGGGCTCAGTGTTTTCTTAAAGGGTCTTTGTATGGTAATGTGACATTTTACAGCCTACATGTAGGCAATTATCTTTGAAAGAAAAATGACCATTTTTTTGGTTTGGGATTTTTTTTGAGAAGAGGCTTTGATTAAAACACATTTCTGGGGGAGCTGATATGCAAGGATGGAATGTGGAAACAAAGCTGATTCAAGAGCTGGAGCTGTTATTAAAGGTACTAAAATTAAGGAGCTTGAGTAGGCCTTAGCTAGAGGCATTCAGACAGCACCAGTCTCTGGCACCAACTGGAGCCAGTGTAGTCTGTTGTGTCTGTAAAGTATTTTTCAGTATCTCCTAGAAAGTCTTCCACAGCTAGACTGCCGCACTTCAACATGATTCTAAGTGAATGACAAAAGAGAATAACTAAAAGGCTTGTTGTTGCTGCTTAGCATGTCAAAATTGTTTGGACTACTGTGTTAACAGGACATGCAGAATTAAACCTTAATAATACCTGGTTATATTGATTTGAGTGCAAATTTACTGATAATTCTCATTGTTCTCAAAGAGCAGCTGTTATTCCTTGCTCCTACAGCAATGAAGTCAGTGGAGTTTTTACCACAACTATAGTGGGAGCAGGAACAGGTCTTATGGATAGAGGCTTTGAAACTGCAGTGCAAATCATGCATATCATCTCCATCCACATAGCACCTTTGCTGTGTGAGCAGAAATACTTCTTTTGCTTTAACTCACGGCCAGCACCAACAGTTACACCAGTTGTCACACATACAGCATTTCCGTGGGCTGTATGCTTCATGTCATTGCCTCCTCAGGATACAGGTGATCAGCTGCATTCCCAGATCATAAAGACCTGACTAAACAAGACTTCAGGATGCTTGGTAATCTCCAAGCCAGGAACGTGCAGCCTGTATTCACCACCATTCCTACCAAACCCATTTGTTTTTCCACCTATTTTCTTTCAAGTTATAATTTGACATTCGTCTACCATTCCTACATCCCACAGTTACACCAACAAAAGAATACATTTAGGTCCCTTTAAACACTTCCTTTAACCACTCCTTCCTTCCATACTCTCTCTCCCACACAACAGTCATACATTTATGAGTTTATGGTTGAGAGCATTCGCCACAGGGATAAGGAGGCAGGAAGACAGATTGGGCAGCAAACTGAAAAGGCACAAATGCAAACATCTTCAGGATTCAACATTTCAGTGTCCGGATGTCAGTGCCTTTGAAGTAATGTTTTCTCCATCTGCTTCTCTTGGTGTAAAGTCCAGGAGATTTTAAAAGTATCAGAGGCTTAATTTAAAAGTAGAAAAAATTACAACCAGCCCCTGGGATTTAGGCTGAGACCACGTGAACATAATCTACAACCAGTCATTTGTAGATTAAAGGGGACTAAGAGGAGACAAACCCCAAAATCAGTTTTTTAAAGGAGTTATTTTTCATTCAGAATGAAAATGCAGCCAGCTTCTGGGCAGCTTCATTCATAAGCCTTTGCTTGTAAGTAATAACTCGAGTCAAGTACAGTAACTTATTAATTCCTTCTCCTTCCACCTTGTATTTCCTGGATTTTGTGTTTCTTAGCCCTGAAGATAAAGCGTGAGCCAGAGAACAACCAGTACCACTCCTCCTCTGTCAGGAAAGTAAGCTACTCGGCTTTATTATGGAATAGTTTGCTTCTTCCTGTGCATCTGAAGAGCAAACCAGGTTGACAGAACAAGGACTCCAGTGGGGAGCAGTAGGCTGCTTACACAATTCCCCATTACCAGAGAGTCTGTCAGAGCAGTGAGGTGTTTATTCTACTGGAAAGCAAATTGGGTCTGGTGATGCTTAAGCCTTCCAGCTGAATCACCCCTAACATAAGAAATCTATTCTCCCAACAGCTTTGGTTTTTTTGGCCTTCCTTCTTCAAAGGAAATGAGTCAATGTCTTCATACTGTTACACATCTCTTCCAAAAACCTGTTAGCCAGTTTCAACCAAATTCATCACAGGGTATAGATTTCTTACTAGTGTTTTGAAACCAGGCAGCCAGGTAGAGAAATGCAGGAATGCCCCTATGGGGGGATAGGCAGCAAGTAGCCTCTTTTCAGACATCAAAAGGTCTACAGGAGAGTCCTACCCCAAGAAAGAAAACTCTGGGAAACCAGGCTTCATTGTTCCACTGCTGCTGGAAACACTTATTTGACCTTTTAATGTCAGGTGAGAGATACAAAGGCTGTTAATGATCCCTGTTATTGCAAGAACCATATAATACAGCCTTCTCCTAAACTGATGACAGTCCATTGTAAAACCATTTGTGTTTCTTGTCCCACAAGTCCATTTGAAAGGCTATCCCAGAAAGTCTCTGCTCTGATTGTCAGAAGTCTGGAAATTAGAAGGAACTTCAGTTTTTCTTGGTGAGTTTGTATTATCTGCTCTAAAGCCAACATTGCCCTTTAGCTGGAAGACCTCTTCTCTCATGTCTTCCTTCCCCAGACTCCACTATGGGTTTCCAGGACCTCTGCCCTCTCACCCTTGGCTAAGCGAGGCTAAACCAGCCAAATTCTGTTAATCTCCTTTGTATTATAAACTCTCCATTCCTGTCAACTGTTCTGCTTTAATTCTTGTCTCCTGAACATGCTTGCTCAGAAGTCTACACAGTCATGCCTCGTACCTTACTGCTAGTACTTTATTTCTTCTTTCACTGCTTGATACGAGTCCTAAGATTTCACTTACTTTTTTTATGCTTCTGTTACACTGACAGCTCACAGATATCCTGTGTCTTTCTCCCCCTTTGTCATTTCCAACTCATGAACTCCAAGCGTGTCCCAAAATTTCTGGTTATTAATTCTATACATGATCTTAATACTTTGAAATATTAAAAATCAACCTGTTCCTCAGACTCAGATCCTTAAGGTCATTTGGTTCTTTCTGTACCATATCCCAATTTGTCATCTGATGGTATCTCCCTACTTTAGGCCACCAGTAATTTCATCAGCATAATTTTGGTTTTGTGTCAATATCATAAGGAAAACAATAAATTGGATTGGTCCCAGAACTGATCCTTTGGAAGTTCCATTGTTAATCTTCCTCTAAGCTGGTTCTTTCATTACAATAACTTTTTATCCCAATTTTAATGGATATACAGTCCAGTTAATCAGTCTCTCCCTCTTGCAAATTTTTGCATATTCAAAGATTTGTGCCCTTTTCAGTCTTTTGATTTCATTCCATGACGAATTAACTCCTATATATTAACACTTACAATAGTTTCTGTATCTTAGAACTACATCAGTCACACTGGCCAGTTTTACATTAATAGGATCCAGCACAATCTCCCCGGCAGCCACAGATGATAATTAACATTTTTCACCTCCACAGCTATTGATTGTGCAGTACGGGCGTAGAGGACCCTAAGGCTTGCGTTCAATGGGAGTGATTGTTATTGGGGAAAAGGGTTTCCATCTGAGCACTTCTTCTCCATAGCTTCATTACTGTCTTATCTAACTTCAGCCAGAGCCAGCTGCTCATCTCTTCAGGGCAACTGAAAGCTATGAGATCATGATGGTTTCAGTTAATATTAGGCAGCCTAGAATGGGGTATCATCCACAGAATACTGGGACTTCAGACTCTCACCACCTTTCCTGATGTCCCAATACACATACTGAGAGAGAAGCTGAACTTTCAGGCTACACGTATCAAAAGTGAGAAAAATTTTATTGGTTATAAGTTTTAAGCTCAGAATCAGTATGGTGTTGCTATTGTAGCTCTGTTCCTATGGGGTCTGAGAAAGAATGGGCAGGGAACAGAACATGGGCAATGTATCTGACTATCCAAAAATGAAAGGTGAAAGCGAACATACATAAAGGCCATGGATAATAAACCAACTAAATAAAAGCAGAATTACTTTCAACATTCTTCAGTATCATTCAATTTTAAGAGTCCTAGGAGATGTCTACTAAGGATTGTTGATTCAGCCTTCTAAACAGAGCAGTGATTTTTGAGGTTATGATGCCTGCCACCCATAAGATCAGTTATCTTGCTGAGAAAGAGAATAAACAGGTGCCCTTCTCAAAATTTCACAAGATAAGGAGAACATAAAAGGTTGGTCAGACAACTTTTGATATTATTATCTTTAAACTAAACACATACAAGCATTGCTCTCACAGTAGTTGGTCATGGAAATTCACACAAAAAGTAAATTCATAAAAAGGATCTATCTTTAATACTTTTGGACAAAACCAGACTCCTCAGAGGTTGGGATTGCAAGGCACTTTTTCCCAACAGTTAATATTCACTGATTTCTCAAAAAATGCTCTTAGCATCCAGCCTCTATTTCAAACCACAGAAGTTGACTACTATCTCTCTATAAAATGGAAGCTACACATGCATTCAAGAATTAAAGGGGGACATTCCAGTAAACTACCATTTATACAGGCTTTCAATGATCCATTCATTTGGGATCACAATTTAAACAGTTTTTTCCATAATAGGAAAACACGTCAAAAGATGTCCAGCCCCTCTACCAAACATAGTTCTCTAAATAGAGGAAAGAATTTTTTACATTTATGACTGTAAGCCATTTATGTTGTCCAGTCACCTACTGCCTCCAAGCTCACTGGCCTTGTCTTTCAGCCTAAATAGCACTTATTTGTGACCACTGTTGAAGACAGGATATTGACCTATATAGATTATTGGTCTGACCAGGTTGGGCTGGTTTTGTGTTCTTATATTTACAGTATTAGACTCAACACTTTATATTCAGACACAGCAGGCTCCATCCCAGTGGAGCAGGAGCAACATTAATGCTGCAATGCTGTAATATACTACATCAGCAAAAAGCCTCTTTGAGATGAAAGACGGCAGACTCACAAACCAGATTTAGTCGTGTTGACAGAGTTACACTGATTGTCTGAGAAATTAACACACTTGCAACTTAAATAAAACCCTCCAACTTATGTTCTGCAGAAAGCCTGATTAATATTTTATGGTTTATTACCATTCTTTCGGTAAATTATTCAAAAGCATAGCTCAGCAAAGCACACGGGAAGTCCAGAGTGCCAGGTCAATTAGTTGTTTAAGCATTATGTAGAATTTCAACTATTTTTTTCCAATTACAGAGTATAAATGTTATGATTGGGGAACAAGAGGAAGTAAGGTAGACTAGATATATTCCTTTTTTTAAAATCCACTCAGATATTTGGGGATTAGTACCCCAAGTGTTAGACTTCTCCCTGTCACTACAGTTCTTGTAGCAATGGTAGTTCTGAGGCAAAAACCTATGCTGCTGTGTGCTAGCTGAGAAAAATTAAGACATGTAACTGAGGATTTAATTTCTGTATGCCTTTATCATGATTAGGTGAGCAAACTGACTAGCAACAGAAGCAACAATTCTATTAGGGATCATTTAACAATCTCTCCCAAAATCTGTGGGCAGCTTGTAATTTCAGAGAGTGAGAAAACAGTCATTTGCTGATGCGTTCCAGCTCCCTGCTACTGTGACATTGTTCTCTATTGTACATTTCCAATTGCTCCCTCCAGACCACTGAAGCTTTTTAAGTCCTACATGTAAGGAACAATGCTTCCCTTCGAAGGCTGCTTACAACACAGCAGAGCTCATCAGGAAAGACAGCCAGCCCAAGTATTACTCTTCTTAATTGAGTCTAGCTTCTCCTGTACGTATCTCCCACTCTGGAAATAGTTCTAGTCTTCTGAGCTGTATATATATATCATTTCTGGTATGTAAACACCCTCAACACGCTTAGCTCTTAATTACTCCATCAGTTTCACTATAACCCTGGATGGTCCAGTTTAGGGGCATGAAATGTTTCAGCATTTCATGGGCAAGAAGATCTGTACTTATTCACAGTTGTCCTTAATGACTGTCCCCTCATTTTTTCTGTCCTTGATTAGTCCTTTGACAACATATGCACACCTACCCACACTGCACTGAAAATTTAATAAATAATCGTAAAGCAATAAAAGGGAATGAGAAGGTTAAGATCCTCAGTGTCATCCTTCAAAGCTACAATTAGGCTCCAACCCATTGTTCCAGGTGCTATTTAATGTTCTCCTGTGCAACACGTGCCTTTGTCACTGTCTTGTCCTGGAAGGAGGCAACTTTGCCTTTCAAACTGGAAGTCTGAAGAAACCTGTCAATGCACATTGGATACATTGAATTATCACATTTTAAAATGGCTGCTCACCCTCACATCATCACAGTCATCCCAGATGAGTCTAGGGACCCTCCTTTTAGGCTTGCCTTTGCAGTTTGACAAAAGTCAGGGTTAAATCAATATGTATATTCCACAGCATCCTGGAAACTCCTGGATCTCCCAGGTTTCAAAAGCAAGAACCTTTTGATTCCTGTCCCCAATGACAGCACTTCCTACAGCTTTCTGCTTCTTCTACAGAGATCAGGGATGGAAAAGCATTAGTCCTATAATGATTCTGTCTGTGATTACATAGTCACATTAATGTAACTTAAATCCATGCCAGTTCTGAATGGGATGGTCCTGCCCACCTCCACATCACTAAACACTTACTCCCACTATGTCCCTTGTCTTGGTATAAGAGCCCACGCAGGTACGTGGTGAGCTAGATCAGAGACCTGGTCTGGCAGAAAAAGGAAGGACAAAGAAAGTCATGGCAAGGCAAAACAAGGGAAGAGGGAAAGGAGACAGCAGAGAAGAGAGAGGGGAGAGTGGAAGAGCGTGGAGAGGGAAAATACTTTAACTAGATTACTTTCCTGATCTAGTTTATGTGGCCACACAAATGTTAGTGCCTTATCAAGGGAGACAGAGAAACACTCCAGAAGCAGAGAAGATGGGGGGACTACCAATCTCCATGACAAGCACAGGCCTGTGCTAGCTTGAACTGACTGCATAACCACAGCTCGTAAGTCAGAAAAGTCCAGGCTTTCTGACCAAGTCAGCAAACCCACTACCCAGGAGCATCCTGATTTCGTAGCTGAGACACCTCCCCTTTACTTCAGGGTCAGAAATGAGTAGTCAAATGGACTGACATTTCAAGTAAGAAGCAGGAAATACATTTAAGACAGTGTTGACTATAGAAAAACTTGATGAAAGAGAGGAAGGAGTACTGAAAATTAATTCTTTAAGGTACATTAGCATAAAGGCAAGCTGACAATACCATTCATTGACTAACTAAATAATTTCCAGACATATTTTGAGCAAGAGAAGCACACAGATCTCACACCGTTCTCCATTCCCATTTAACAGGGACATTATATCTTGCTCTCCAAAGCATTAGGTGTAGACCACAACTAATGACCAAATTGGCAGTGCGATGGTATGATAAAGTAATTCACATAAGTATTTCTAATACCTGGCATTTCTTCAGTTATTCCAAGAGACTCTCAAAGTTCTTCACACAAAGAATGAATTACAATTTACAACAAGCTGATAAAGCACAAAACAACCCTATTGCACAGTTGGAAAACAGAGGCACAGAGCATTACTGTCTGTAACCACATAGTAAAGTAGTAGCATCATGTGGGCTATCCATCTATATCAAAATGTAAAATCTTTCATGTCAGATTCAGCACCAGCAGCGTTCATAGTGGCAGCCACCACCACTGGCTGTTGCAGTTTTTGGATGGACAGACTTCATGCCACTACGAAATGGCTCACTCCATCTGCCACCTTTCAGTCTAACATTTCAAATACTGGCAAGAAAACATTATCTATGAGGTATACAAAGTAACTTTATGATCCAATGTTTATGCTTTCCCCAGAGGCAGGTCCTGAAGAGATATTTGGTTAGCTACAGAAATGTCACTGAAATACGGAGCCTTCCAGGCAATCGCTGATTAGCTCGGAGAACAAGACAAAAAGAAAACAAATGTTCTTACGAGAACCTGTATATTCTTCCTTTACTACTTTCAGAACAGTATGACAACCCACGCATCCTTTGGCAGACTGCTTTCTGCTTTGCACCACAGTGAAATACGTACATTAGTATCTGCTCCCAAGGTATCAGCTTTTCCAATCGTGGGAACCTCTTGGTGAGATACTGAAGCTCAGATCCGCTAGTCTGTTTCCACCCGCCAGCTGGAGATAAATTTATATATTAAGAGATAGCAGAAACCTCCAGGAAGAAGTCAAATTTCAATCTCTTCTGACTACCCTTGCAGAAACTGATACATCTGATGGCTCTGATCAGGTGGGTTGTGGGTTTCCTTTTTTCCATTGCCTGGGTCTGCAGGAAATTTAAGTCCTTTCAAATCATTTAATAATACTTTTTAGTACTTCAGAGGATTAACTATTCTCCTTTTTGGCACATGCAAGGGAACCAACCTTCCCAATATGCCAGTTCAGCAGCTTGGCTGCTGTTAGATATTATTCTTTACATTTCCTACCTTACTGCCTTTCGGTACACATGACAGCTTTTTTAAGTGAAACTGTTCTTAAGGCACAGTGGAACATGAAACATCCCACTTGAATGCAGGGGGCAGAGGACAATCAGGTACAAAACCGAGCCTTTGCCTTGCTACATAACACAGCGACTGCAATGTGCACCACTGTGACTGGACTGGGCCAAGCTGCAGCGTGTTACATCACTACAGAAACCACCCTGTGCCAGAAACACAGCGTGCACTGCTGCATCACGTCCTCTGCAAACACTGCAGAGGATCGTTTTACCTATCCCAGAATTTCCTCTGACTTCCCAAAAAGAAGGACACAACTTTCGTGATGTACTTTCTCACATTAACATTTTCAGTTCATTCTAATTTCTCTACCCTATACAAAAATAGATGTCAAGTTTTTGGGAGACCTGTGCACAGTTTTTCTTGACAATGACTCACTGCAGCTCCACGGGGATGCACATCTTTCCCCACGGAGTCAGAGCATACTTCACACATAATTTAAAAGCAAGAGATCTTGAGAGTAAATAGGGACAGCAGAAGGAGACTCATATTCTGGAAAAAGAATTTGTTGATTTAATCTTACTTTTTCTAATTCTGGATGCTTAGCTTTGCAACTCTGAAGTTATTTTTCATGGAAAATTGACATTAAAACAAAGATTGCATATGTACAGATCTCCTCGTGAAACCGTAGTAAAGCATGATGGCAGAGGAGAAATGTAAATTAAAGGGACCAAAACCAAGTTGTAATTTCAAAATAGTCTACCAAAAATGTTGAGGGCACTGATGCAAAGGAGCTCAGCTCCAAATTTTCACATGGTTTTCATTTCACAAAAAATAAAAGTGATTACGGTTCTGCAAAAGCCAAAACCACAATATCCTCTCTAACACAAAGTGTTTGGACTATTTCTCAATGCCCTTAAAGGGAGACTGTCATCCCGACCCCCATTGAACTTCATGTTGCAAGACCAGATACTTTTCAGCTATTTCACTGGTTCTTCAGTCTCCTTGTGTAACTTCTGGCTTTACTGTCATTTCTCTCACTACCTTTAAGAGGCTCACACAAATGAAAAAGCAATGGCTTTTTTGACTCATAAAGACAAATGACTGTATAGGTCAAACAGTAAGGATAATTATATTTGAAGTGTTACCAAACTGGAAGAGGAAAAGATTAGTGAGAGGAAGTACTTGTTAGTAATAATCTCTTGTTGGCTTCTAGCATCAGGTGAGAGCATTCAGGTAGAATGGTATAACCAAATGTTCTTGCAGTGGGAAACCCCACATCACTTTGCTTCCACAGAACAGAAAAAAACCTAATGAGCAGTCAGCAGTTCTTCTAGTTTCATACCAGAGGTTTATGTGGGGAAATGCTGATATCATATAGATGACCTCTTGGTAGTCTCCCTGCCAGTATGCCCCATCAGGATTGGCATCATCAGCATGTCCCTGGCAAAGCACTCCACAGATTCTTGCACTCAAGTTTCTTATTTTATAAATTCCTCCTGGAGCACTTGACAACATGTTCTCTGTGCTACCAAAATGTTACATACAGCTTTGAAACATCTGTTAAAAACTTTCCCTGACAGGTAGCCTAAGCAATATGGTTTTTAGCTTCAGGCTACTGCTAGTTGCCCTTCCAAGTTCAGGGACTGTGAGCAACTTCACTTGCATCTGTTATTATGCTTTGTCACATACATGTCACTTTAAGCATACGTGATAGTTTAGAAAAAAGAAATGCAATCCTTTCTCCAGAGTTACAAAGCACACATGCGAAGTTCTTGTTCAGGGATAAATTCATGTATCACAAAGAAATTGAAGGGAGTAGTGGAGTCTTTGCCTTTGGGGAAAGATGTCAATTTTAAGGAACAATTGAAAGGGAGATCACATTTTATATATGCATAGGATAATATATAAATATATAAAATATAACAATATGTAATACATATATACACATATATCACAGATGTTGGAAGCCCTGGGGTGGGGAGGAATCCCAGCACAAAGTCCTGTGTGGGAGAGACACAAAAGGAGCAGTTGAGAGACAAGATTGGCAAAAACAGCATGTGGACTTGTGGGCAGAAAAATGTGTGGGCAGAGTTGTTTACTGCCTTGAAAGCAAGGACAAGGAATATGAATTTGATGTGGATTTTCAATAAAATAGATTGAGATTTTTTACAATTACTTGGCTAGCATTTCTAGACTGTTCTACCCTCTAATATCTTCTAGATGGCTTAGCTTTAACATCTTCTGAGTCCTTTACCTTGAAAAAATCAGGGCAAGGGACTGATAAAAGGGAGGCCGTAATGCGATGGGAAGCCAAAATGCCTGATACATACATGGAAAACTCTATCAGCAGAGATTTCCCAAGCAATATGTGTCAGTCCATGTGATCTCTGATTTGCTCAACGTATTATTTTCTAGCACAAATGACTGGATACATTTTTCTTTAATCATGCAACAGGCAGGTATTGGAAGGGTGAATGACAGCAAGTTATTCACCCTTAAGAAACATATTTGATAAAGTTCTGGATTCAGTTTTTTGTCAGAATAGGTAAAAGACAGGCTGCTGACACACAGAGATGAGAATTAGTCAGGCAAAGAACAATGATCACACTCCTGTTGCTGCACTCACCTAATGGAAAGTAAATATTGCAAAATTGCGCCCTGTATCTCCAGTGCACTAAATCGCCATGTCAGCAGAGTGCCACGAGCCATCTTTTCGCTGTATGTGTTGCCTCCCTGGCCACCAGGCACCAGGGTCAGAGGCACCACACCCCTGAGGGCCACTCTGACGAGGGCCATGGCAGTGCCCAGCGGAGGAAGCTGAACTTCCTACTGCCAAGTGGACATGACCAGGTGAACGTGTGCTCGTGTCTTACTTTATCTGAGTGTGCAGGGGTCAATTCGTACAAATTAGGCACGCAATCATATATGCCTAAAAATACAAAAAGCAGAACAGAAATACAGTTCTTTTTCAGTCTGACATTCCATTACGCTGGTGCTAGCTCTTCAAGTCTTTGACACATGGAGTAGGATCAAAATCTCACAGACAGATTTTGCCGTGATTGAAAACAAAGTCAGAAAATTAATCCACGTCTCTCAGGTATCATGGTAAGTCTAGGAGACCACACTGCTGCTCTAAACATTTCCCTGCTGAGACTTGGAATGGGTGGAAAGTGTTACTCTTATAGCTTTAGGACTTGCTGACAGCTGCAGCTCATCTTTGGGGGGACCACAATGATGGGTGGAAAAGGAACCCACAAAAATGCTTTCTGCATAAAAAGTCTCCATAACCAGTTTAAGCCTGGCCTGCTAAATCGTCACCAGCTCCCTTAACCTAGGTTGGGAGGCAGAATGTGGCCACAGTGAGAGAAGATACTATTACAGCAATTCCCTGTTCCTGCAGGAAGCTTAGTGTGGGTGACAGCAGCCCCAAAGCAATGCTTATTTATATCTACGGAGGTAAAGGCAACTGAAGTCTTCCTGTGCCCACACAGAGCACCCTCATCGCCATCAACAACACAGGAATAAAATAATTGAGATTGCAGGCTTCTAGATACAGCAGGAACTACAGGAGTCTAAGTTTGCCCCCCACAGAGAACCTCACCTGTCATTTGACATAACTAGCTTCAGAGGTAAGAAAGCAATTCACTCTCCACAGTGCCTCGAAGACTTCGCATTTTTTGAGATAATTCTAAAAATTGGACTAAATTGCCATATGTGTAAGAAAGACACGAATGTCCATCAGCTGAGGCTCAAATGAGGTCATAATCTACTTGTTCTTGTTCTTCGGAGGCACATCTTGTGCCCAAGCAGTGCAATAGTTAAGACACACTAGTTTTTACAGCCAGCAGCACAGAAAGGACCATTTTAGCTACCAGCTTGTCCACTCACCCTTGATTTCTCCTCCTCCCCCACAAATAACTAAATACGTGTCTGCAGCTGGGCCGATAGGAGAGCTGAAACCCAAAGACAAACGTAGACTCACACTATACATCTAGACACAAGATGCCTTAACTGTATCAGGTCTTTTTGCTAAAACAGATAGTGAAATTACTAGCCTCTACCAATGGAGATCAATATAAAGCTCTCCTACCGTTGGCTTAAAGCCAGTCTTCCCACAGCATGGACATCTCCAGCTCATTGAACACAGTCCGGACATCCCCATTCACATGAACAGCATTCACGTCCATGTCCTTATGTGTTTTTCCCAAGTGGGTACACCTCTCCATAGCATAAAGTCGGGCACATGCCCATATCCAAGCAGTCCTCAGGAAGGAAATGTTAGGGTTGAGGTTGCAAGCCAAATAAATTGTGCTGAGAGGCTGAATCTGGATTGTAAATCATCAATTGCATGGTTTTTGCCAACACAGCACTGAGCATGTTTTTGCTTGTCTGCGCCAATCAGCTGCACAAAGCTTGCAATCAAACCTTCAACTCAGTCTAGAAATGTTTTTTGCTTTGTACCATAACACTGCCATGTTTTCCTCTCTGTAGGAAAGCAGCAGAAAACAGATGACAATTACTTTTTTATAGAAACTCATTTAGTAAGAAGCAGCTACCTCTCCTAATCTCACATTATTTGGAACTACTCTTTTGCTGGGCCTGGTTTTATTCACAGATTTGCAATAGCCTAACCAAGTCCATTTCAAAATATCTACCCACTCTTGGCCATTCAAAGCGTTTCTTTCTTAGCAGAGATTATTATAGCACACTTCTTTAGTATTTCTCAAAATATACTCCTATTTTCCTCGTAGCTGGGGAAAGGTGCCTGCCACACCGAATCAACAGAGCTCATTTAATCCTGGCCCGGTGCGCTCGGCAGCAGCCGGGAGAGGGTGACCTGTTTCAATCAGACGCTGCTAGCCTGCTACAAGGGCAGCAGGAGCAGTGGCACTATTTTGGTCACATTGTCACAGGGTTAGCTATGAAAAGACACGTCCTCAGAATTTGTGAAGTGAAAATCCTAGTGCCCAGAAATAATCTGCAAACCACTCAGGAAGGCAGGAGGGTGGCCGGGCACATCTTGTTTCAGGCTTTCCTCAGAGAAACCTGCTTCAGGAACATTCCAAAGAGGGAGGAACAGCAATGAAACTTTGTCTGTGGCTTTAATTATGTCTGTCCCGTCTTTCTCTGTGATTTTTGCAAAGGAAAAGGATGGTTTCAGATCTGCAGGGAGGGAAGGGGGAGGGAGGTTCAGGGAGGCGGAGGGGCTGGACGCAGGGCCCGGGAGGTGCCCTCTCCCCTCCCACCACCCCTGGCTCCTCAGGGAGGGGTGCAGAGTGCACACACCTGCTCTGCCAGATCTCCCCATAAACTAGACAATAGTCTTACCATTTCTGCAGGGATCCCGCCCCGCTCCAGCCCTGCCCTGCCTCCCCGCTCCCCCGGACAGCGGCCGTGGGGCGGAGGAGCATTTCCACCCGAGTGCTGAGGGAAGGGGAGCAGAAACTGCCCCGTTGCTCAGGGGAGCACTTCCCGCTCTCTCCTCTGGTAAAAAGGGGTCGGCTCTTCTCTCCCTCTCACTGCCTCTTCATCCTTGCCTCTTCCTTCCCTCACACTGCCACACGGCTGAGAGAAGAGGGGTCTTCCCAGAGCGTCTGCTCCCCCCGCCCCAGCCCAGCCCGGTCCTGAGGAGGATGAAGGCCCACCGCAGCTGTGGCGGGAGAGTGGGACAGGGCACACCCTGCTCACCACGGACACGGAAGGAGCCCATGGGGAGAAGAGAGGCAAAAGCGCACTTTGGGTTGGCAGCACACCATGAATGGTTGTGCTGAGTGAGCTGAGGGGACGTGGGGACAGCACAGCACTAGTTAAATTAGTTTTGAGAGCTGGAAGGAGCACAAATGGTCCGCTACGAGGCGGTGCCATAAAGAGATGGGCACAGCTTGGTCTCGGATGGGTTCGTGGGGGGGGCTGATTTACCTCAGTGGCTGTGCTCTTCCGAGAGTAGCACCCTGCCAACCTCATCCCTCACCAGCGTGTCTCGGATTGCACTGTTCCAGCGAAAACGTTCCCTGTCGGGTCTCTTCTGCATCTCCCTGAACTGGTGTGGCACCTGTGGCATGTCTCACACCTTTATGTTCCCCTGTGGGCTGGCTTCCCTGATTTGGCTGCCTACAGGTTTTGCACTGAACTGATCACAGGAGTATGAAGGTGATGTTTGCAGAAGAGGATCCCTGTCCTGTATTTCACCAAGGAGGCATGAGTCAAACTCCAAAAAGATGTATTTCACTGTCAGGCCAAGCCACATCAGAATGTTTCAGTGTTTGTGTGTGGAGACTTCTCAGAACTTTCTGTTGCACAAAAAACACACTTTATCACTATTTGAGATTTATTGTTGGGGTTTTTTTTTAACTATGCAGGTATTTCCCATGGGTAGGGAATTCCATTTTCAGGCTCTGAGCAACATAATGGCCTTAATTTCTATGGGGATTCTCTCCCCCAGCCAGCCCTAGCTGTGTTTTGTCACCCTGGTATCCTTCTATGCAGACTCAGGATGCTCCAAGTGGCTTTTTAGCTTTGTTATACAGGGTACATGGGTAACCTGCTCTAATTGCTGATATTATAGAGTTGAACATCTCCTGATATTTCTCCTATAGATTTACCATTCTTTGTAAAAGAGGAGAATGAAAAGTAACCCTTGCACCACTTAATCAGTTTTCAATGCAGTTTGCATTCACTATATATAATGTAAGGTAGGCTGTCCCCCATCCCATGGTGGCTGTCATCTTTACTTCTCTCTAGAGATGACAGGCGATGATTTACTAACACCTGTACAACTGCAATGTCAAATTCCAGCTCTTGAAATACAAGGCTTAGCTCTGTGATATACGGCAAGACATCTAGAAGTACATATATCACCTCTACAAAATCTGCCTGGGACCAGTCCTTTATCAACTCAGGTATCAGGGTCCTTCATTAATACAAACTACTAATGGCTGAAGTTTTAAATACAGATCACTCTCCATTGTATAACGTTAACCAGTCATGAACTTCCTTTATTTTCACTGGTGACTCATCTGGTAAATCCTGAATGTTTTTCTTTTGGGGGAATTCAGGAGTAATAAAGATGACTTCTTCAGTTAAATATTCTTTAAAGTAAGAAACTGAGTCAGCTGTAAAAAATTCACAAGTACTGACCTGTGGGCAGTAGAATAGTAATTTATTAACACCGTATTTGACATCCAGAAAATTCATGTAAGTCGTAGCAGTCCTCAGTATAACTGGAAGGTAAGCAACATAAAATTTACTTCTTGGAACATGTTCTTGGTCAGTCAACAATGTTATGAAAGGGTGATAGGATGATGCATGCATCCCACTACAAAATTCCTTAAATTTCTGTAGGAGTAACAACCAAGGCATCAACTGATTATGTTAAACTCTTTCTTTCCTACTCTGCTTGTTCCTCCAAGCAGTAGCTGTAGGGACTTAACATTCATAGTCAGCTTTTTTCAGTAATGTCCTTGGAGTGAAAAATGATCTTTGGCAAGAATGCGAAAAGACAAACACAAACCATTGGCACTTATTATAGCTTTTCATATAGTTATGCAGTTATACAGTAAGCATTTTCACTGCTGTTCCTACAATCTGTTCCAAGAATCTCAGGAATTTGCAAAGTAGGCTGTTGGTTTTTTTCCTACAGTCAGGAATCTGAGGAATCAATTCTTATTCCCCGTGTACCTAATAATCTTTGACATTCTCAATTAACAACAGGAAAAATAGCTGATATTACGATATTTATGATGATCCAAGATTTTTTTCAACTCCTTCCCTAAGGTTTGCCTTTTAACCCACCTCCCACCAATTATTATATAAGCTGGGACACAGGTTTGGTATCATCTAAATTTAAAAGAATGGTGGAAGTATCAAGGATAATTACGTTTCTACATGTCTTGTGCTAGGCAGGAGAAACCCAAGGGAGATGCAGGAAGAACTGAACTGTTATACATTCTGTTTCTCAGCAAATGGCTCAAAGCCAACCAGTCTCTGGACCACACACTGAGCCTGGGGACAGCTAGGGCTATTGCTGGGGGGAAGAGGTAGTACTTAGGGGTACAAAGTATATAGATACATGAGAAATCAGACTTTATTTACTCTGTAGCTCTTGGAAAAAATTGTTCTAATTCTGTGTTTTACTAAAAGGTTTGGTTTATCTGCCAGGATAAGATTTGTGTGTCTTCCTTTTCCTCCATTTTTATGTGCACATCTAATATTTGGAGGTCTTTTGCAAAGTAAAATCCATATTCATCTTGCAGATCTACACAGTTGTAAATCTGAATATTGTATTGTCATGCTTAATTTTCTTTCAGTGATGTTCCTCTCAGTTTTCTCATTATTCTGAGGACACCTTGACAAGGAAAGGCTGTGCTGGAACCGCAGATCTTACTGCATGTCTGAAACTCTGCCTGAGAGTTGGTGCTCCCTGTCAGTGCTCATGTAGAAACTTCCAGTTTTTCTGCCTTGCAGACTCTGATTTTGTCTCAGAAATCAGCATTCAATAGTTCTGATGGCTTCATGACTTTAGAATATAATTCAATTAGCCATAAATACATTTCTCTGTTATATCAACATAAGGCCCCCTCTCCAGATTTTGCTGTGATTTGTGCAGGTATTCATTACTATAGATCAGTTCTTTGTTTATTCTCTTCAGAAGCAATTATGTGTATCATATTGAATTGCCCTGTATCTTATCTGAATGCTCCTTCCAAGTGGAATGAAATACTACTTCTCATTTGATTACATTTTTCTTTTCCTAGATGGCTAGTTTATATGTCAGCAGTTACTTCTTTTCTCTGTGCTACTAGGATAAGCACTCACTCTTCTTTTAGTAAAATGCCCACCTTAATAATTTCTTCCTTAAAGTGCTACATTGTACCAGTTTGTGCTCTAAATCTCTGCTTTCTTCTGACCATCCTTGTAAAATTATAGTTTATGCTAAATAAAATCTCTCTATGTAAGTTCCAGTGTGAAATTCTGTTAATTTTGAAATTAGAAAAGGAGCGTGCTTCGCTACATAAATTTCATACCCATCGATATCTCTTTCATGTAGTATTGATCTGTTTATCACCCTACTCAAGAAATCCATATTCCTCCCTTATTTATATTCTACAGAAAAATCATGTCCCTGTAGCTTCAGCCTCATACGTACAACTTCAGCTGGTGGTAAATGGAAAAGTTTCTTCAATGTGAGCGAATCTGGAATTCTTGCAGGCTTGATAGGTACACTTCAACCAACTAAACTAGAACCAGTTTTTACTAATTCCTTTTCAAACTTGAAATAGTTTCTTCCACAGCAAAAGAGATCTCAGGAAATATACAATTGACTGTTCTTGAGAACACTGAGACCTGTGTTTCTGGAAGATGCCTTTGCTAAAAGTATACCTGACAGGGACAGATCCTTTGCATTTGCTGTTGGCTAGTGTGTTATGTAAATCTTTCATCTGTCTTCCCAATGTCAACAAAGCTCCTAATACAGCATGTGATGCCTCCATTCTATGCAAGGATGTGAAGAATTAATTTATTAAATATGCTTATGAACATATAGTTCATAAGATGGATAAGGTAAGTGAAGCTTACCCTTCCAGTAGCCTATTCGGAAGGGCAAATATATATTCTTACCATGTGAGATTGTCACTCTTGCTAAGATTAAAGACTGCCCCTGTGCAGACAAATCTGCTTCAACATTACTTTTGTGAGGGGATTGTTATTTTTATTTTCACAAGCAAAAGTTTTTGAGTACCAGGGGGTTGCTGCTCAACTGTACAGAAGCTTCTAAAGCTACTTTGGCTCCTTGGATTCCGTGGGCAGAGTGACTATCATTCAATGGAGATGACTCAAAATAGTTTATGTGGTGCTGTTCTTGTGGTGGGAACCAACTCAGTTAAAAAGACGTCAAGGCCAGCTGCAGAATAGGCAGGGAAAAAAGTAAGAAGATGTGCTAAACTAACAAATTAGAGGAAAAGACTTCAAGAGTAATCACCCCCTCTTACCTGCAGCTCTCTATTATTTTTCCTTCACAGCGTGCAGATAGCAGCCAGCAGACCTAAGAGAAGAGATGCTGCTCCAGGCAGCCCCTGACATAGTTAGCTTTAGATCAAATCTCTATCTGTAACACCAGCCTATGTCCCATCTTTTTCTTAAGATCAGAAATGCATTTCAACACAAACAGAGATTTGATGAGGCATTTGTAATAGCCCAAAACTCGCAGGTGTTATTGCCATTTTGGTTTACTTGGCTGGATAAGCCCCTACTATACAGCCAAGTTGCTATCCAAGGTTTAGCATTTGCAAGCCAGATTGAAGATATAATTAATACCAACCTGGACTGAGGCATAGATTATTCTGAATGAGGTACAAGCTTGTACTCAGTAGCATCCAAAGGAAGTAGAACTTCTCACATAGACACTCCATCTCATAACTCAGACACATACAAGAAGTCAGAGAGAATTTTAAAATATATTTAACTTTGCCTTTGTTTTCTTTCCTCTGCTACAATGAAATAAAATAGCTACAGGCAGTTGGCCGCATCTTTTGGATGATAATTTAAAACTCAATGTTCTGGTAGAATGCCAAGTCTTTGGTTCCATAAAACCCAAAATATACAGAGCAGTCTTTGGGAAGTAGCTCTTACTCTGTAATTCGATGGAGAATCTAATGCAAATATAATTTTCCGCTGTGTCTGCAGCCTATTCAAAGTGGCCTTGTTCTAATGCAAAAGAATAAAAAAGTGAAGTCTTAAGCAGAAGTGAAACTTACTGGTCTATTTTCAGCATGTGTACCCCAAGATGAGTGAAAACATTGCTGAGATGATGAGAAGTAAATAATTTTTATTCTTCCAGTACTATCTGGTAACTTTAACATTTTAGTATGATTTTTATAGTGATGGCATCCTCTTAAAATGAAATAATAGCTTAATTAAGAAAGTAAATGTGTCTATAACTATATGCATAAAAAATTAAATGGCCCCATATTTCTGTGTGAGTAGGAAGTAGGGAGAAGAAAAACGTACAGCAAGAGGTTGGTCTGTACCATTTTGATAAGTTGCTACAAGGTAGAGGAAGAGGAAAGGGGACAGCATCTCTCATAGTGCGTGCATTTATATCAAACCCATCGGATAAAAAAATACTAGTAAAAGAGTTTGTTGAACCAGATCCTCACATAGCTGGAGCTTTCATCTTTAATGGAAATAAATGAACTCATCTGATGTGAGAGGAATGTTTGATGAGGGTAGAAAGAATGCAAGAGCTTTTTGAGTAATCGGGGTTTAAGCTTACAGGAAACAAATGTCAACTTGCTAGAGGTCACCTCCATATGACAGGCATTCATTGCAGAGGAGTCACAGTCTAAGCTGTGGACAGTGAATGCTGTAAAGGAATGGAGGGTTCCTTCCATTAACCAGAACCCCAAGAAAAATCTAAGTGATAATGCATAGCTTTGTATCAGCAAGCAAACAGGGGCGGTTTGCATGTAACTAGGCATCTAAAGGTTGTGTGTGAGATCAGTTAGGGCTTGGAATTGGAAATAAAACATAAATGAAAGTAAACCTGCACCATAAATTTATCATAAAAGAACTGGAGATGAGCTCTGAAAAGGTCTTCTGACAACAGTGAGTTTGGCTACAGGAACGACCTGTCTGTTGGGGAGAATAGAGAGAGGCTGACAGGAGAAGAAATCCTGGGAAGCAAATACATGGGGCAGTTTCAGAGATGGAGGGAAGATAACCTGACAACGCTTTCAAGCACTAGCTAAGTAGTCTTCCTTACACTCACAAAGAAACAAATTTACTAGCAAAACACAGAGTTAGAAAACACCAGCTCATGGATCCAGACTAGGCCACAGCTGAATCCACGATCAGGAGTCTGTGTCCAAACTCAGGTCCAGAGATAATGCTTCTCATTCCTCTTAAACTTTTAAAAATACTTCCCAATGATTTCAAGACTATCCCATTTAGAATTAAGTTGGTGCCAAAAAAGGCTGCAGCTAGAAGGTCCTTGGAGTTCTTTGTTTTTCAGGTATTTACAGTGCAGATATAAGACAAGAAATGTCACAGCATGCTTCCTTGTCTCAGAGACGGGAAACTGCTCATGAGCACAGACACAAAAAGTCCCTTTACTGGCCCAAAAGCTCTCAGATGCACTGTGGCATTCTGCCCCAATATACACATACCTCTGGTCTCTGGTGCACTTTGCTGCCTCTATACAGCTATGACAGCAAGTTGCAGAACAGTACCATCCTGCAAACTGTTCACACTCTACTGCTCTCCTGTGTTTGTCCACCACAGACAAAGACAGACGTGTTTCAGGGCTTTGAAAAGGATAGAAGAAGGAATGGCATCTCCAGGATGCCCCACCAGGAAAGCCCCAGGCTTTCCCTGCCACTGAAACAGAGAATAGGATTTTTGAGCTGTTGTTTCCCCGCTGTATTCCTGCAAGGTAGGGAGGACTTCCCATTTCCTCCAAAGGGCAGAGAAACAGGTTCCTGTCTCACAGTGTCAAGACAGCACCTACGACTCTTGTAAGAAGGAGTACTGATGTCTTCTGGATCCTCCCTGCCACCTTGGGGTTGAGAAGCGTGTCTAATGTCTTCTGAGTTCAGAGGCGAGATAATGGCACAGGGAACATTTAAGCAAATAACTCCCAGTTCCCCACAATTATTCTGGTTGCTCCTCCAGCTACTCCCAAGGAAGCTAGTTTGAATCTCAGCTTGGTGCATGTAGTTTCACTGAATATGCCTGCCCAGGTCTCCCCCAGGTTATTCTGTTTGGCCCTCAGGATGGCAGGGTCGCACTGATCTGGAGAGATCACCTGTAAGAGCATGAAAGAATTTTGTTCTCCAAGATCTGTTAAGCTTCTGGCCTCTGCCACGGGCTGATATATGACTAATTAATACCAACTTTGATGATAGATTTCAATTTAGAAATTGGGCAGTGACCTGCCAGAGCACTGAGGTGTGAAAATTCAACAGAAATTTATCAGTCCTTTCTCTCTTGCATTTGTCTGTAAATATGGCCTTTCTGGTCCCCTCAGAGAAAGTGGGCTGATTTGCCACAGTCTGTAATTATTACTGGAGGAAGAGCAGTCAGCTTTTTGAAACCTCTAAAAGTTAAGGGAATAATTTACATCACCAACAGATTCAGTTACACTCTGGCATATGAAGCTGAAAACACAAAAACTTTCTGTAATGTGCAATCATTATCCTCCTCTGATGGTGGTGTTAAATTGTGCACAATGGCAAGAAAAGCAAAGATCCCAAACCTACCGACTGCTGTGATAAGAGAGAAAATCCTAAAGTGAACAGGACTGCAGTGGGATTGTGACATTTTAATGATAGTTTAGAAATACAAAAATGTCTGAAGTGGAGATAGTCAGTCTTCTATTCATTCTTTCTGTGTGAATAGCAGTCCTGATGGAAGCATAAGGTGAAATTCATCCACTAGCCTTTCAGTTTTGTAGGCATAAATTTAAGAAACTATTTTAAATCAGAAGTAATTTTTATCTGAAAAGAATGTAGTGAGTTTGAGTTTTCTTCTACAAAGATCTGCCTATAACCAGTGATAAAATACACTGCACATGGCCCTGCTTTCTTCTGGTTTTTTCCCCCAAGTTTGTACAATCTGAGCCCTACCTAATGACTCATAAATGGCCAAAATAATGTCTTCCTATATTTTTAAGATTTTCCAGTAGATCTCATAACGTAAAGTTAGAAATGCTGTCGGTCTGACACAAAGCTGTTACCATAAGCTGTTCAATACAAAATTGTACCTGTATCTGGGTAAATTAGTAAGTATCATTTTGTAATTGAAATTGGTGGAACTGTGTAGGTAGATCAAGGTGGAGAGGCAGGGAGAGAGCTTGAGTATAGGTGAGGAAGGTTCAGGGTAGAGAGATCACAGCTAGACTAAGGAAGTAAGTTCTGTTTAAAATGTGATGTTTTGGTCAGTGCAGCCTCTAGGCTGCCTTCAGGACCCATTAAAAAAGAGTTTTCCCCACTTCCACTAGAGCTTTAGGAAGCTAAGTGTTTTGAAAAAGCTTTTTAAAAATACATCTTGTATCCAGGCAAACTGTAGTTTTGAGACAGTAGCAGAAGAAGAAACTGTGGAGTAGAGGGTATTTCACAGAGTTCCAAAGGAAGGAAATTAAATATGTATGTACGGGTTTTGGGGAGGATCTGTAGTGTGAAGGCCTATTTGTGGAACATTCTGTTTGTCTCACACGCAGTCATACCACAAAACTGTTTGGGTTAGCTCAGGAAACAAAAGGTTTTGTAATACCTGGTTACTTGATATCGTTGCAGAAAAACACTAAAACTGAGAGAATGATACCCAGTCTGCAATTAATAGAAGGAATCAGATGACTGGCACCAAGTCTGCAAATAGTTAACATCCATCTGGTCAGGCCAAAATGGGCTGGCTTTCACCTATGAGAAGAAGTAACGCTTTGGACCACGCTCGTCCTGGCCCATGCTGAAGGGCCTACAAACAGCAGTGATACACCAGGGGCTAGAGGTCAGGACAAGATGTCCACTTCATTTCCAACCTTCCTCATCAAACAGTTCTCAATCCAGGCTATCTTAATCTTGGAAAATAAGAACCAAGACAGTGGCCTCCAAGCCAAAATGGCATCAGATTCACAGTATTGTATTCTGAAGACTTGTTTGATAAATGCTTGAACTTTAGTTGCTAACAGATGAACTGCCTAGTTGGAGTTTTGAGACTTCATGGTGTCTCAGTCTCGCAGGTTCTCCCATCACAGTGGCCCCAATTAATGTTTACAGTTGCAAGAGATCCATTGTGAGGAATTGTGAGATTTTAGGGGAGACGGCTCCCATGTTCAAACAGACCACGAGGGAATCTGTGTATATTTGCTTGATTTTGAGGGACAAGCTTTAGAGTTTGAAAGTACTATGGCCAGAGACCTGTACGGCTTCATTAGAACAGAGGAGCTGCAGAGCTGAGAGAAGTACATTTTAACTAGTGCCTGCCTGTACAACTCAGTGTACCAGGCAGTGGCCAGTAGCTTCCTGAGCTTGCAAGTCATTCAAAAATTAACAGAAATTCGATAGTATAATAAACTTGACTGTCACTGGTTACACGTCCCAGGAGAAATACCATGGCTATGTATCAGAGGCTTTTGAAGTCTGCCTTCAGTTCTACTCCACTGTTATCAACTATTCCTCAAATCATTCTTTCCTTTTCCAAAAACTCCTACATTCTCTTGCTAAAGCTAATAACGCTAATAATACATTGAAGCTCTAATAAATTTATCATATGGAATTTAAACAAAATGCCTCTTTCCCCCCCAGAAAAGGTTAGAGGAAGAGTAATCATGGCTTTTAACATTCACCTTTTGTTCCCTTTTGCCTAGATGAAATATATTATATTTTATAGCATATGAATGAGAATAGATACCTTCCTATGCCAGAGAGAATGTAAACGAAATACATTTCTGCCTTCAGCAGTTGAGCAACAAAATAACCAAAACAGTACTGGGATTCTGGTTAGAATCTGGTTAGAACAATGCAATTCAGGATTATTCAGTTTATCATGGAGATTTGGCAGACTCAGTCTAAGAAGAGCACTTCTAGCAGCTTCTCAAGTGTTTTATTAACACCAGTTTGCTCTGGTACACTGTTGAAACTGTTGTAGATAAAAGTAACTACACTTTTTGTAATTGGGATTATATTTGCATTTCACTGTCTCACTAGAAAAAACCCTTAAGAATTGGCTACAGTGACCTGGAGCAGCAGAAGAGGGCTGCTCCGCAAGGGAAAGTGAGCTGGGAGCCAAGGGTGCCAGCAGGGCAGTGCCCTCACCAACAAGGATGTAATCCCACCCGAGCAGGTCTGGTGACACTAAGCAGGGTCAGCCGACAAGCCGGTGGTTGCCAGACAAGTCTTCAGGGATGTAACAGATCAAAGGTAAACCAGGAATTCAGATCAGTGGATCTGGCTCAGGGAAGCACATGGCCAGGCTACACAGCTGCAACATAGCTCAGGCAAGGACCGAGGAAGGGCCTGAGCCTACAAGGATGCCTCCAGTGAGGCTCCTCGCAGCTCTGTCTCACAGAGCTCCTTGCACAGCAGACTCACCCCAAATTACAGCTGCATGTATCAGAGCTGGCCATGGGCACAGGCAGCCAAAGCCCTTGCAGGGGCCAAAGGCTGTGTCCAGGGCCCTGACAACTGAAACCCAGGAGGGATGATAGAGTGGGCTTGCTTATCTACATGGGTGCAAGTATGTTTAAGAGAAAGCATGTTTTTAAATTTTGTTGTTAGCGGTGGAAATTGTTTCTTTTGAACTCCTCACTCACATTAAACCAGATTTATTAGTTAAGCTTGCATTGGCAAATTTACAGTAACAGTCAATCCCCAGGTAACCCACTTTGATGGGAACTTCTGTTTATTCACAGAAGAAAGGGGTGGTGGTAGCTCTTCCTTTTAGCCAGCTGTTTATGTGAGTCACACCTGAGATAACTGACAATCCAGACAGTGATAGCTGGAAATAATGGCATTACAGGACTTCCAGGTTCAGTTAAAGTAACACTAATTTTAATCCTTGCCAGGTTCTACATTTGCACTATTAACCGCCTGTTCTCTGATATCTTAAAGCAACACGGTTCAATTCCTGCAGCACCACAGGACAGGTGGCAGTTTCACAGGCCACACGGGGGTTTGTAAGTGCTGGGACATGCTCCTGTATGAGAGGAGGCACGGCTGCAGCCGCACTCTCTTCTCCCTTGGGAATTCAGTTTTAAAGCCTCCGACTTCTGCAAGCACACGCTGATATGTTCAGCTGGTTGGGCAAACAGCACACACTATCAAACACACACTTGTCTCGTCTCAGGAAGCAGAGATGGACTGGGTGTATTGCACAGTCCTTGGGCTGCCAGCTGAACCATGCTGAATTCAGAGAAGAAATTCTCATAATCCTTGTTTATATTTCTCTGCTAGATTTGGATTGCAAGACGTAATAAGCAACTAATTCTGAGAATAGACTGTTATCCTCCTCATGGATACAAGTTTGCTCATCGCTTTTTAAAAAAATTATTAAATGTTTCATTAGGAATCTGGATTGTTAGTCAGAAAGTAAAATATTTTCTTTTTTATTAAACTTGGAGGAGTTAATTTTGGGGGGGGGTCATCCTTTGCAACTGAATATTTGGACCTATGCTTGCTATGGTTAGCTCTGATATGTTTTTTATTTCTCTTTTTTTAATGCCTTAAGCATGTTTCTCTTGTGTTGTTTGTAGTATGACTGATGGAATCAAATGCAAATAACATGGAAGTAAATATTTCATATCATAGAACCAGAACCTTAAGTGTAGTTAAAGTTAAGCAATTTATGAAACTTGTCTAGTAAATCTCAGAGCTCATAGAAAAAACTTGAAGTATCAACACAATTTTGAAAGACTAATCTTTTAATAATACAAGTTACATTAAAAAGAAATAAACCTTACAACAGGAGAAATATTATGTGCATTAGGAATGCCCAAAAATGTAAAAAGTCTCCTGTAAAATTATTTTAAATGAAACATGAAAAATCTAACAACTTATTTCCTTCTACGAAAATTGCAGTGAAATTTTTTGATTGGCTCCTGCCATCTACTGCATGGTGTAGGAAATGCAGCATAGAAGTGTGAAAACGATACGAAGAGTATTTGCTGACAGTTTCGCATAACAGAAGTAGTCCCTATTTTCTAACACTTCCAAAGCTTAAATACCCTGCATGAAATGCTTTCTCCATCCCTGTGGATTCAGAAAATAGTTTTCCAGTGTTTCATCCATTCGGTGCATCAGAGTCACTCTGGTACCGTGATATGAGGTGCAGCTCAGTGAAACCATGTAAAGGCTGAGGAAGGGTAAGAAACTGTCTGCAGTCTTTAAGGCTGCACAAGTCCTGGGGAGAACAGCAGTAATCTCATTTTATGCTCGTGGCTCAAAGCTTTGCAGACTGACTGCACCTGATCTGCTTCCCACTGTGAAGTAGCAGCATAGTCTGGACAAAGCTGTCTTGAAGGCAGAACATAGAGAGCCTTTGGTGTAGTGAGGCCACTTAGAGCCACGTCTCTTCTTTTTGGCACTGGAGACAGAGCACACCAGGGAAAAAGGAGTCCATTTCTTTTGTTCAGCAAGCTGATGAAGTTTAATTCCAGAGATCTTGCTCTAAGCAAACTCTCATGTTGCACGTTATCTGTCTCAGAAATGCATCAGCTATTAAGGGAAGCACCTGTAAGATCAGTTAACATTTTTTTGTTCAGGAAACCATCGCCCTGGTGAATTGTTTTTAGGAAAAGACAACATCTGTTTACACCCACACTATCAAAACAAATGATGTTCACCTTCGGAATCATTTTAACAATTTTTTTGTAATCTAGTTAACGGTGATCCAGCCTAATACCCTACCCCTCAGCAGATTTTCATATTCTTGTGAGCAGCCTTTCCATAACTGTCCTTATGTGACACCCGCCCACCTTCAGCCAGCTTTAACTGATAGTTATTGTGAAAGACAGAAGATGTCAGGCTGGTAGACTGACAACCACCCAGACAAACACGCAGGGGAACGCAGTAGAACCTCTGTGGCCTGTATGGAAAGTGTTGATAAAAGGACATTCCTTTCCAGGGAAATATGCTATACGATTCAGGTGCCTCCTGTGTGGACGAGGTGATTCAGGTGCCTCCTGTGAGTTTTGGTCTGTCAGGGCCAGTGCACTGTCAGGCCTAGTGCACTAATAGGCCTTAATGGCTCTGACAGGCTTCACCTGGGGCCTCCACCCACAGCCCTGCCTTTAATCTCTGCATTTAATCTCAGGCCTGGGCTTTCAGTCCTGGCCTGGGCTATGTTGTAGGTGTGTCTCTTCCCAGTTTTGCCACAGTTATGCCTACAGGCACTGTTGTTCCAGGCCCTGACCTGGCATACTGACTTTGCAGCTCAGCTTTGGGCCTGTCTTGTCGCTGTGAGTTTGCCCGGTGCTCTGGGCCCTCAGTCGGGGTCTGACTCTGGCCCTGGCTGCTTTCCCTGGCTCGGCCCCGCTTGCTTGGCTTGGGTGCTGTGGGGCTGGGCCCTGGCTGGTGAGGCCTCTGCCCCGTGGGCCGCCTGCGGGTCGGTGCCTTGCCCCCTGTCCCGTGGCGAGCGGGCGGCCCCGGCTGGTCCCCTGGGTCAGGGGCCGCCTCGCTGGGCTGCGTGGGCCGCACAAGTCCTCGGGAACGGCTGTGCTGCGCCCGCTGGCATTCCTGTCAGGAAGCGGTTACGGGGATGAGAGAAACCAGCACTTCCCTTTTAAAGTTCAAAGAAAGAAATAAAGCTTGATTTCTTCAACGTGGAGCTCAGAAAATTCTCACCTAACCTTTTGTTAAATTACGTTACACACGATGGAAATAGTCTGGGATGGTATCACCTATTAGCATTAACTGTTCTGCCGTAAATGCCTCCTCTAAAAGCTTGCTCTAAGTCTGTGGATGAAATTTTAAAATATTTTGACTGACTACATCCCCTAGACAACAGATTCCGTTAGAAAGGGCTATGGTCTGGAAACAACTACAGATGTGGTTCTCCTCAGGCAGAGGTTAGACTCTGCTGAAGGCTCCATGTTGTCCTCTGGCTCTGGCAAAATTAGACCCCTATGAGCACAGGACAAAAGAGGACTTAATGGCTCACTAAGTCTTTGCTATTGCACATAGCCTTGTCAGAAAATCCTGTTAATAAACTACAGTTCTCTCAAGACTAAGGAAGAGGGAGAAATTAGAATTTCTTACCTCCCAGTTTCCTCTATATTTTGAATTCTCTCTGCCATGAAATGGCATTCCAGACTAAATTTTAAGTAGTTGATTAATAGCACACTTGTGCTAGTTAAGTGAGTTTCTATATGAGAAATCCAATACTGAATCATTTCTAACATCCAAACTTGCAAGGCCCTCTCCAGGTTAAAATTTGTTAGATGAAATTGTGGTAATTATAAGCTCCCTTTTGTATACTGTTCTAAAATGTCAACATTTCAAGTATTTAATCAGACTGTAAACCGTGTAAATTCTGTCACTGCTTAAAATTAATAACAATTCAAGAAGCATTGTTGGAGCTTGTCTTCAGACCTATTGACTGAATTTATATAACTGGGAACTGGTCACTACTAGGAAAATCAATTTAAAACCTACCACCATGGTAAAAAATGTAATATAACTCAGAAGTTAGCTACTGCTTTGATTCGGTGTATAAAATTCAAACAAGAACAACTTCAAAACAGTATATATGTGTTAGTGCTGCAATAGACTCCATGTGTCTTTGCAGACCTGCCTGCATGAATGTATTGCTGTCCTCTAATGATGGGAGCATTTTGGATCAGGTCAAGTCTCATCACCCATTTACCGAAAGAACTGGAGGACTGATAGGAACAAAACACAAGTTGCAATGTCAAAGCTAGTTCACAGTAATTGTCCGGCAGTTCAAGAGGTAACCTGGTTGCTTTGGGATTTCTATACATTTTTGGATGTCAGTGGAGGACCATCCATTAAGCATATAACATGCTTTGCATTTCTACTCACTCCTCTGCGACAGAGAACTCAAATGTGAGAGAAATGCCAAGAACAGCCCTTGGCTTGCTATCTTTTTAGCAAAGTTGTTTTACCAGTAGCAGAGATAATGGGGCCTAGTGACCTACAGAACTGTGTCCCTGGATTTTCCTCCTTACTTCCACTCCCTCAGTACCTCCAGATAGATTGATCCCCCAGTTTCTACTTGCTTAGCTGAACAAAGGGCAGCATGGTTCACTGGGTTAGTAGTTTGCAATTACATTTGAGCTGACTCTCTGCTCAGGACCTGCAGACTGACTCCCTAGCCAGCTAATACCTCTTAAATGGGTAAGGGGACGTCTCTCCCCTCATGAGCACGTGACCTTTGTTGCGTAAGAAGACTAGATTAAAAGAACAAGAGCAGTCACTAATTCAGAAGCCTCTATCTGAATTACTCTGCCCTGGAATTTGGCCCAGTTGGGTCAAATGGAGAAACCTTACTGGTTCTCTATTTCCTCCCTTTCCAGTAACTTGCAGGGAAGGTCGCCATGCAGTTTTAGATTTGGGGTGTGTTGGGGAGAATTCCAGTGAGGCAAACTCTCATTTCTGTCCTTGATAGCACTCACAGTGTGTGACTTGAGAAATGTTATTATACTGATTAGCATTTGCATAAATTGCATAAATTTCCCCTCAAAGTCACCACAATTCTGAAAGACAAAGGAGGAGCGAGCGCCGATCTATTGGCTCAATAATTCTCTTGGAAACTTTCCTTCTCTTTTACAACACACTGTGTGTCATCTGGCCACATAGTTTGACAAGAAATATTAATTGAAGGAGACAATATGTGGGAGGGATTGCAACAATTTTATGTGGCTGCACAGGGTAGGAAGAAGGCACAGACTATAGAAGCTTGTGAGAATCTTAGCCTTTCACTTCTAATACTTTGAAATATTAGCATCTGACATGTTTCTCCACTTTCCTTATATATTTCATTGTGAAAAGATGGCCACAACTGGAAGTTTAACCCCAGGATCCCTTCCTGGTACTGTAAGCCTGGGAGGGACTGGGGGATTTTAAATTTTGCCTGACAGCTCATCCTGCAGCATTAATGGATGCTTACTGTGCAGGGGAGTTTGAAAGATGAATTTAAATGCAAGATGTCCTCTCCCTCACCTTTTAGGAACCTGAACCCAATGCTCATTTTAGACTTCTGCGTGAAGGAGATGTTTCTTAGACTTTATTCATAGGAAACAGCATATGTGTAGGCACTGGAACAATAAGCCGCTGTGTATTGGCTGCTTAAGGGTAACTGAACTTTCTTTGAGAGTAGATGTGAGGAAATTTGAGATAGCTTACCCCAAACTGACTTGTGTAAATATGTTTAGAGAGTATATTTATATGTAAATATAAAAGATATGAAATATTTTTTCCTAACCCAATACTGAAAATTAATTTAATGATTCAGAGTTGACCTACTTGTGGGCATATACCATAATTGTCCTTTGACAGGACTCACATTTGAATATGCTTCTTGCTTACAACTTTTGAGATCTTTCTTTTTTAAACCTTCCCAGTATTTTATGAATTTTTGTAACCTATCCCAGAGCTCAGTCACTCTCCGATCACACTCCTACTCTCCATAGTTTCTCTCCATCTAAAACTGCACACCTGTATGGTGATACCAAATTCCCCCACCAAAAGAAGCATTCGTATAGAGAATCATTCAAGGGACACTATACATATATTTTGTACAGCTGCTCTCTCCTCCTCTTTTATTGCACATTATTTGATTTCAACCAGGTCTTCGCTGATACTCATTTCTGGTACATGTTTGTATGTTTGTTTATTAAGGAGAAAATACATCTTCATTTTCAGAGAACTTACTGAGTGCCTCTTTACCATCCAGAAGGAGGGAGCAGTGATAAAAGGAAATTACTGACCCGTTTTGTAGATGAAACACAGTACTTTATGATTTAACCACAGGTTCGTCGAAACTATGATGTAGCAGCAAGAATTAAATTTGTGTTACCCAGGATAAGTTTATGTAGATGACTGAGTCATATTTTAAGAGGTTAAGAGCTTTGACTCCAAAACCTCTTTGTAGCAGAAGCACTGCCTTCAGCTCTATTTTTAACTTGTTATTTTTTTCTCTCAAAGCAAAAGAGATTACATATCCATTGTACATCCTTTTTGCATTTCTGTGTGTGCTGATGGCAAGCGTAAAAGTTTCTTTCTGCATCTGATGACGCAAAGTTGTTTGTTTGACTGGCCAACCTTTGGCTTGAGATGCTCAAGAATCAAGCCAAACAGTAACTTCCTGGTTTTACACCCAGGTTTTCTTCTCTTGTCTCTAACAAGCTGGTATTTCAATTGTCACAAGAGTTCTCCCCTGAATGGTTTTAAACTTCCACATGAGTACATTATTGGTCCTTCTAGATGTCCACAATCATCCTATTTCTCCTCTTAAAAGAAAAATGAGACGCATTTGGTTTTTACATTCTAATGAGCTATGTCAGATGGACAAAATGATCATCTGTCTATTTCCAAAATCTAAAATATGATCTGGTTCTAACCATCATGGTTTCATGACTCATTGGCCAAAGGATGCCGATTAGAGGATGCCACTTAGCTCATGAGCCCGTACATCTGCCAGAAGGATACCTTTCTTTTGGGCATGTTTCCACTTCTGGATGGAAAAGGCCAACAGCATTGTTCTGCAAGAGTGACACTGCATGTGTTTCAATGTGCGTCACCAAGCAGGCATCAATAGCAATGGTGAACTTAACTCACAAAGTTTTCCCAACTTTTTTAGTCAGATCAGTTTCTGTTGTGGCACTATTCGTTACCTATGATAGTTTTCTGAAATTTCCACAAGGTAAGAGAAAAAAAAAAGAGGACTCGTTATACATACCTGGAGGCAGAATACAAAGCTCTGTTCCTCAAAGCACACATGAAATGCTCTGCGATGTCTGAGAAAGAAACTGTCACCAAATAAGTCCATTGGTTGAGTCCCCTTCTTTCTTCATAGTTCCTACCCTTCTCAGGTTGTGGATTGTTATCAGGGTTGGAAGCTGTTAGTTTTGAAAAATAGTGAAGGACAAAGAGGTAAAGTCTCTTTTCATGTTCCCTCTCATGCTATTTTTTACTTTCTTGCTTTGTGATATATGGTGCTGAACCACTGATGAGCTAGGCTTTTTTATTAGATGGAATGAGAAAAGCAAGCAAAGAAAGCAGCTGTAATACCTCGTTTTCCAACAGAGGATTACATTTCACTGAATTGGAAATCAAGAGTCAGAAACCTAACAGATTGTGCAAATCCTACTGTAAGTCCATTTGCACCTTTGGCAAAAGATGCCTTTGAAAACTCTTCCCTAATGGACTTATCTCTTAGAAAGGGGAATAAAAGAGGGAGGTGGCAAAAAAGAAATAGAAGGAGGCAATGTGAGTTCTCAGAGTTATTCTTTATTAAACTTCATGTTGAAACCAAACTGAAAATTGGCAAAGCTTCCAGGAAAATTTAGTGAAGAAACAGCGTGCAGTAATCTAGCAACCAGGGTTACTATGGCAATAGCAGAACACTGTGAAATTTAGTAGATATAATTTTCCATGATTCACTGTATATTTTTAGCTATTTTTCTTTTTGTTCTCTCATGCTAATTGCCTTTCTAAAGAAAAGGAAGGACTGGATGGTTAGGTCATGCCCTCAGAAAAGATAGAGAGGTGTCAGTTGGTGCTTAAGGGGAGCCTTTGTGTTCTAGCCTCAAATGATCAACCGTCCTAATGAAATCTTAGGGTCTCAACTCCTACCCCATTCATCTTGTCTTGAGCCTTTAATACCACTGTTCCCTGCTTCTTGAAATCCTTCCATCCCTTGTTCACCTGAATTTCCTTTTCTAATGCTTCTCCCCACTAGTTCACAGTGTGAACCATATGAATATTTTTTCTCCTTTCTTTCTTTTTCAGCTATTATCCAACGTGATTCTTTTCCATAACACCACCTCTTTTCTTTGTGACATGGTTTCAACTCAGGGACTCAAAAATCTAGCTCCCATCTCCTCACCCCCCTCCCTCTGTGCAGTCCTCTCTTTGGCCTCTCCGTGGCTTGCTCATAACCTGAGCTGATCAAGACTTAAATGTTCCTTCACTGTCAATCACACTGATACAGTCACTTTCCTAGACATTTAGATATGCAGTCATGATTTTATATGTACACCATGCTTTTTATATGGCTCTGACATGCAAGCTGTCATGCTCTGTTTACCCTCATATCTCTAAGACCTGCCCTCCTATTCTTTGACCAAATGTCAAAACCTGTCATACTAGTCCTTCTCTTGTTCCACTACAACTAGAGTCTCTTCTCGTAGGCCACACATGCTCAGAGTCACTCAAAATGTTGATGACTTCATGATGTTTGCTGTTTGCTTCTTCAACTGCTAATCTCCTTTGTGCTGTTCTTCCTCTGCTACGCTAGGCGCTACTTCTGTTCCTCAGCTGCATGAACTTATATCTAAGTGCCCTTCTCTATAATGGTGCTTTTATCATATACCATCACTGATCAACCCCTTCACTTTACCATTGTCTCCAACTTTACGTATTTTATTCCACAACTTGTACTGGTATCTCAGTGCTTTGTTACATTGACCTTGATACATGATAGATGGGTCATGGAGAAAGTAAAGAATACCTCCTTTTTGCGATTCACCTCTGCCACCTCATATGAAACATCTAAGTACATTTAGGCAAGTAGAAAACATAGAATCACAGGCAGTCACCAGGACATGCTTATGCTATTATTACTTGACCTTCCTTACTCTTCATCTCTAACCATTTGGTTGGTTGAATTCACTTCTGTATTGTTGCTCTGTATTGTCAATAGGGCTCTAAGTGTTTTAATGTTGGGAATGTCTGCCTGCTGTATTGCTGTATATAAACAGCTCAAAAGAAATGAGGCTCTGTGAAGCCTCTATGAACTTTGGAAGGAAGGCATAACTGGAAGGAGTAGCAAAAATGCTGAAAAAGAGCAATTCTTTAAGTCAGTCAAGGCTGGGGAGGCTTACAAGGATCTGTGGAGGACTTGAGATCTTGAACTTGGATACCCACCATTCTCAACTCCTACAGATTTCAGTCTTAGCTGCTAATATCAGCATAGATAAATACAAATAAACACATACAAAGTAAGAAAATATTCCTAGAAATTAAGTTAAAAATATACAGAAAAATCATTTTATTAAAGCATAATATATTTATATAGTCAAACTTCCTATACAGAAGATAAGATACAGAAAAAGGCTACATATTTGCTTATGTATATTCATGAGCATTTAAAAGGACCACAGTGCTTCATCTCAAGACACAGCTGATCAGTAGCTGGGGCTGTGGTGCAGTGTTATATAATGCAAGTTTATGACTTTGTAAGATGTCATTTTCCTTTCCAGCATTTATGGCTTTGCTTTTTTCTGTGTTTAGAAAGCAAAGTATTTCAAATGTATACTCACCTAATGCTTTTTTTACACCGTGTAGGACATACTAGATGCAATCACAGTATAAAATAAATACTCATTGTCTTCTGTAACAGAGGTTAGTAGACTAAAGATGTCCTCATCTGTTCTGTGGTAACCTCCCTTTGTTCCTGAAATTACATTTTTCTTCTCTCTGAACCCCCATGAACCATGGCAATATGGGCATGAGGAAAAGTCAAAGGAAAAGCTTCCCTGTTCTGAGCGACTCTCTGTGCATGAGGAAGAAGGAAATGCCCCATCCCTCAGAATTACCTGATTTTAGACAGGTGATTAATGCAAAACCCAAAGAATGGGAGTTCCTCGCACAAGAATCAGCAGTACCAGGGCTCCACTGGCTCCTCTGTAGTATCAGAAGACCCCCGTGTTGCAGCAGGCTCAGCTCGTGAAGGGTCAGCTGTGCTCTAGTGCAGCAAGCGGCACCGCAGGCTGGTAACTCTTGTTCAGTCCACAGCACGGCTGCCATTCTGCAAGGCACAGGGCCTTCTGCTGAGAACGCAGCATTGCCCTTGCAAAAAAATATATCCAGTAAAAAAATAGTAACTGATCTGTGTCTACTATAGCTGTTCATGATTCTCAACATCTGTTCAGTTTTGGAGAGATTAGAACAACCCCTGTAGAGTTCTGCTGATGTTATTTTTTAACAGTCTTTTCCATGCACTTGAAGTGCATCCCTCCTTCAATCTGCCAAATTAATGTCTGACATCCTTTACAGCCAAGACATTCAAGACTTATATTTCCCACCACGCTTTATGTTTTTTTGACACAAACCAATTTCCTTTTTCCTCTCTAAAGTGGCTTGGACTGCTGCCTTCTAACTGTGGATTATTTTTCTGTGTTTCTTTGTAAAGATGCTCAAAGTGTTCTACAGCTAAAGTAATTAAACTCTTTTTAGTAAATGTTACATTTGTAATTAAATGCCAATATTGTAATTTCAAAATGTCTCCTGTTCCTACAGTTATCACACAGCACTTTCTGCTACATGAAGCTAGGACTTTCTAAGCAGAAAATCCTTATTTAATCCCCATGTTTTACCAAAGAAACATCAAAGTTCCAGAAAGAAAAGCAAGTGTGAGATGTTATAAAAAAAAAGGAGTCTGAACTGTTCTGCCTATTCTGGATGGCTTGCCAAATACAATAATGCTATATATCTTATTTAGTATTGCAGTTTCCAAACTGCATTCCCTGCACTATCCAGCAGATGATGCTACTGTATTACGAACTATTTTCTGTTCAATTTTAGTCAGAGGAAAGATGACCAGCTAAAAGATGTAGTTTTGTCACATTCCAGACATTTTAAAAAATTTTCAATTGCCCTCTTTAATTCTTCTCTTTTCTAATATTCTGAATTTCAGAATATGTTGTTTTTCTGAAGCAGTTTTGTTACTAAAGGTTGACCCTTTCAAGTACCTACCTACCAATCTTTCATAACCCTCTGACATTCCAGTGAGTTTGACATAAGTTTGACCATTTTCAGAAGTCCCTTCGCTATATTTACCATCTATTTACTCATATTTTGTGACATACAGCATTATGCTTTGTGCTGTGTCAAGCATTTATTCCTGTTTCCAGTCTGCACTAAATATGTAAAGCCAAATCCTTACACTAAAAATACAAAAACTAGAAGGGGAAATAAAATACACCATTCACGTATATAAAGAAAAAGGCAGAACTGAGTTTCCATGAATCTTCCAGTATCCTCAGCTTTCTAATCTCTTTCTCTAGTGTAAGCATACCTTAATTATAGACTATGAAAGGAAGTTTTATAATTACTTCTACTTTGCAATGGATTCTGATTTTCTTACTCAAGGAGATTTGCTCCTAATTTCACAAAAAGCCTCCACAGGGGTCTTCGGAATTACTTGCAGAATGAGCATGCTACTAATCATATATATCAGAGTCCAAGATTTTTCAAACAGAGTGACAGTGCCTGCATGGCATTTATAGACTGTTTATATTTGCTGCTGAAAGGAAAGTAGGGTATAAAGAACAGGTTTGCCAAGGTGAATGCAGAAAAAAATTGAGTTTTCTCTGCTTGCCTCAGCCTTGACCTCATTCTCTGAAGTAGTGGGATTGTAGCCAGCCCTTTCCAGAAGCTAGGCAGCTAGTGACTATTTCTGCTGTGCTAGCAGACTAGCACTTGTGGTCCTTCCAGCCATTGGATCCTGTTGCAGCTGTTACCTGCTTGCTGAATTGCTGCACCTCTAGGAGATGAGCGAAGAGGAAAAAATCCCAACTTCTGAGAAAAGGAAAAGTACAAAAGAGGGAATTGAGCTGCCTTTCTTCGTCCTTTATGTCTTTCTCTGTCTCTGTTTTTTTTAACTCTGCTCCCTTGGGAAAAGTATGGGCCCCTGAGGAGATGGAGAAAGAACCTTCTTGCTTCCTGCAGCAAGTAGGTCTGACGTCTGTCCTTTCCAGACTGTGAGGCCGAGGCTAATTAGACCATTTGGCTTTTCTTATACTTCTTTCCCCCAGGAGGGCTGAGTTATATGAGAAAGTTGAAGCTTCTGGTGTCACTCTGCAGCACGCTCAAGGACAGGCAAAACCATTACTGATAATTGTATTGCAAGAGTCGGCAGCGGAGAGGAGATCTAAGAACAGGCTGCCCAACCAGCAGCTGGGACATGAAGTAGACAGGACATTCAGGATTCAAGGTGTAGGCCTTAGGGCTTGTGTGCCTTAAGCTAACAGCTGGGGAAAAAGTTCCAGAACTTTCAAGTAAATCAGCACGAAACACTTCAGCAGCAGCATATTTAGTCATGTGAGTCATGCAGGCTTAGTTGTGTGATTAGTGGTTGTGTAGTCATTAAAGCAGAGAAAAACAGTAAGTCAGTGGGTGGGCAAATTGTTTGAACAGAGAACGCACAGGAGTCACCCTTTTCTGTTTCCCTGACATCAGTCACCGACAAACACACCTTTGTCACCATGTGCAAGGAGAAGGGGAGAGAGTAAGAGAGGGAAAGAGAAAGCACAAAACTTCAGCCAACGACGCATGTCCATTCTCTTGAACAGCAACCACTTGCCCAGCCTCAAACCTGGTTTTGTGATGTGTGAGTCCCTTTGGATGTGAACTTCATGCAAGTGTATCAGAAGACACTATATTAATGTTAGAGATAAATCACTGAAGTACATATTAATTTGTGTTGATAAGTGTTGAACACTTATCTCTAACAATCCAAGTAAGGTCCTACCACATGAAACACCTGCTTTTCTCCACAATGTCCTGTTATATAGAGAGCTGGAGGGCATAACAGAAAAAGTACCTGGGTTCCTCTGCTCAGCAATTATCTCTGTGAAGCAAGAAAGGGAAAAACATTTTACAGAAATCTAAAAGAAAAGGCAATTATTGAGAAAACACAGACCTTAGAGGGAGATTGCCTTCGGCCCTGGCAGGCAAAAGAGCCACTGAACTGGAGACACAAATATTGAAGAACTGGATGTGTTTTGTTTTATTTTGAACTTTGATACACCCTGGAGAGGGGCAGACTTTTTATGTAATTGACAAGAATTTTAAGACAGAAATACAGCTGGATGATGAGAAAGAAGCTGCTGGTTGCTGTAGCTTAACTTGGTAGAATTCATCAAGAATGACTTTGCTTGCTGCGATGAGTATGTACAGGATACATTTGATTGGAACTGTGGGGGCTGCTTTTAATTCATTGGAGACATTTGGGTTGGGAGGCTGAGCTTTATGGGCCATTGTATTTAAGTAGTTTGGAACAATAGTTTGAAGTATTATAGGGGAAGCTAGGTTTAGAGTACGTTGATCATCAGGAAGGAACATTGAAGTCAGCCTGTATAAAGCTTTGGTCAGAGTAGTATGAGTAGCTTTGAGTGTGCGCTTCGTTGTATACGTTGAGATAGGTATTTTTTAGTTTAGTAAAACAGATTTGCCTTAAAATGGTTTAGCTTTGGGGTATACAAGCATGAATTTGTGGGCTGCATGCTTGGATCTGGAGAAACCTTTATGTGTAATAAAGATACAACCAAAGAGGATAGATGGTGGGAAATGAAATTAATTTCCAAACGATTAACAGGAGCGCAGATGTCCAAGAGATGCCATCTAGAATGGCCATAATGGGAAAGACGTTTCTCTCGAGGTATTAGTTATTTCTTTAAGACAAACTGAATTTTACAGAGAAAAAGGTTTGCTATAAACACCCAGTTCATGCAATATTAAGCACTTAGCATTCTGAAGGAATACCGGGTTCTTTGTCATTTTAAGCAGTGCACAGTAAAAGTACATAACGCTATAATTTCTATCACTTCTTTGTATGCAATCTCTGCATGTCTAAATTGCTTAGAAGATTATATAGCTAACAATCTGAGACTGCATGATTCACATGTGAGATTTCAGGGGGGTTGGAGCATACTGGATAAGGAATTAAACATTTGAATGTGAAGGTTTGGGATCTTGAGAAGAACTGTAATGTTCTAAACAACTTAATGCAAGGAAATACTATGTACAGAGTTAGAACCTACCAAATAGAAGAAATCTGTTCAAGCTTCCTTTTCCTATGGAGAAGCAAATAAAAAACATTGTACTCTCTTGCTGGGCAGAGGGGATGTGCAGAATTGCAAAGAAAGTAGGGCATGACGACAGTTTCTGTCCAGTTATGTAGGGTATTTAGAAGAAAATGGAATACAGTTTATACTCCAATATTTTTGCTTCAATGAGTAACAAGAAAAGAAAGTTATTCATAAATTATAATTAACGGAATGTGGAAAGTTCATCCTATGATTTCAGTTAGAGATTTGAATATCAGGAAAATATTTTGATGCAAATAGTGAAGCTCTTTGTTTGCAGGCAAAGGAGCTGGCACAGATGGAAAGACAAAAGTACCTTCTTTTGCCTCTTGAGTTGAATACCTGCAACTTACCACAGATAGCGTTGTTTAGGAAATTTTTTGAAGGAAAATTATTTTTTGAGTGATAAAACTGACTTGGAGTCACCTTCCATAGCACCAAAGTCTCAAGAATGAGAGAGAAGGTGGTTTCCAAATGTAGATGTCTTCAAGAAATATGCTGTTCATTTTTTTTGAAAAATTAGTTGAGGACGATGCTGCCCTCTGATCGCCGATTCTTTTCAGAAACATACATGTAGTGAATGCCTTGGACTTTGTTATGGAGATCTGGAGTTCAATCAAAGTTAGCTTTAACAGGGAAGGAAAAGAGAAGTCTGCTGTTTCACAGCACTGTTTGAAATCAAAAATAGTGAAGAAATCATCACTCAAGAAATGAGACTTTATGGCTGTGTTGTGTTGAGTGGGCAGGGTAGTGTAGAGGGGTGATTTATTGCAGGCACTTCTGTTGTGTCGTTATGCACTCAAAATAATGTGACTTATCACACATGCAGACTGGTAGCTTATTTCAACACAGTTAGGTGCTAAATTGAGAACTGTGGAAGTGAAAAAGGCTATCCTGAAGAGCTGAGTGTTTATGCATGCTGATCATGGGCCTGGGATCAGATTTAGAGAAAGGGGAGTTTTGCTGCCATGTCAGACAGTTGAAGAAACTACTTAAGCATGTCCAGAAGGTTTATACAAGCCTTATGAAGAGACCTAACATGATATTTGCAGGAGGCTGTGTATGTGTTTGAGGATGACGGTTGACAAACATTTCTAGTATTGGCAATGCTGCCTCAGGCTGTCCTTGCCCATGCCTGATTTCTGTCAGATGCCAGGACAATAGTTTGTGGAAATGCACAATGAACAGGACCATCCAGGTGATGAACTGCATTCTTTTTTTTTCTTGGACTGTTTTCCAGACAAATCTGTTTCCTAATGTGTGTTACCACACGACAGCTTAAATACGTATCCTGAAACATTTAAGAACACATTTGAGGGACAAGAAAAAATTGCAAAAAGTTAGAGGTTACTGCTTAGACCAGCATTGCTTACCTTTGTTCAGTTATATTTGCACAGGTTCAGAAATTCCCAGATGTATTGTTATCAGTAAAAATAGCTTGGCAGGGTGTTTGTTTTATAATTTCAACTAACAAGGAGAGATCTTGAATCCCAAGGATGCCTAAAGGAGAGTTGATAGTATTAAAAAGTTGTCAATTTACAGAATTTTAAAAATGTGAAGAATCAAATCTTAAACCCACATAGATGTGAGGAATATGGCAGGGTTCTGATAATATGGAGATTGTCAAATTGAAATTGAAGAACTGAGTTACTGAAAAGGTTGATAGATCCTGTAAAGACTTTTCTCAGCTTCTTTGACTCTTCTGTTCTGGTTAGTCTCTTGGAGTGAGGATGAAGAGTTTACTATTCAGATTTTCAGGAAAACAGCTCAGAGTTGAAAAGTAATTTTAGCTGTTGTGGGTAAACGCCCACATAATTCAGAATTTAATTCAAGAGACTTGTAGGAAAACCAAAGGTACATATATATAGGTACGCACTGAGGACAGAATGACTTCAATATGGTTTTACTGTGTGTCTAAAAGACAGAATTATCCTATCTTCATTTGGATATAAAAGATAATTCTGTAAAAAGATCTATGAGTTCTTAATAATTTCAGACAAATTTTATTAACACTAAAAAACCTCTGAATTTAGCTGTCAGTGGATACAATTTCAGTTAAGATATTTATGCATTAAGGAAATAATTGCCTTTCTGTTTATATAGTTACCATCTACAAATTGTTCGGGGGTTTTTTGGGGCTTCTGAATGGATGTAGGTACAATGGTATTGTTAATCTTTCCTATGTGCATATGCTAACTGATCTTCATCTTTAGAAGCTGATACTGGGACAATACTATAGAATATAACCATTTAAGACTTTGTTATGATACTCACTTGTATCCTATTGATATGTGAAAGGATTAAATTTTCCAGAATATTTTAAAGAAAAGGGACAAAGACTGAAAGAGAAAGGGGAAAGCCAATACCTGGAAAGGTGTTGTTTTCTTCTTTGGTAGTTGGATAAGTATTAGTTGTTAGGGAAACTGTTTTAAAGCAATTGTTGTTTGGTTGCTTGCTTGTTTCTCCTGAGTTAGATAGATTTGATTGTAGTGTCAGTTAATATGTTGTTGAGTATATACAAAGCCTGTATGCTTGTCTGTGGGTGTCCCAGTGGAATTCAGAGCTGTACACTTTTCTGACATATGTTAACTTCTTCAAATATAAGAAAATACTTAGTTTCTTTCAGGAGAATTTTTGACATTTTTTTCCCATTTGGTTATAGTGAAATGCTTGGCAGAACTTTACATTACATGGAATTATACCACACCTTCCTTCCTACACAGGTTATGTGAGTCCTCAACATTCCAGTCATGAGAATCGTTCTGACATTCAGTGTTGACAATTATATCAAATTTCTTTTTATCATCAAGAATTGTCATTTTTTTATCCTTGTTTCTCAGGCTCTAGCATTAGGAGATAAACAAGTGAAATATTTCTTCTCTTTAAATCCTTTGACACCTTATATGTGCCATACACTGAGTTCAAACAATATGTTTTCTACTTTCTTCTGCTGTTGTCAATTTTGTGTCTTCCTGGCTGCTTCAACAGTGAAAAAGATCAGCATTCATGTCTATCAAGTACAGCAAAATTGCAGCATGCTGCACTGTTATCGCTGCGCTGTTGGCTTCATCTGCCTCTTTTGTCATGAAGTCACCAGCAGCTATTGCTCACCTTCTTGCAAGAACTCCCATCAGATATCTCCTATAATTGTCTGTTACATTTTGCCAGACAAGTTCCTCAGTAGGTGACTTGCTGAGAGTGTAACACCTATTCAATAAGTTGAGTGTTTTCCAGATGTTTTTTCACCTCTTGTAATAAGTTGCCAGTCAGCTACATGGGTTTCTGCTTTTCTGTGGTTTTCTGCTGCTGACCGTTTTCTCTGTGACTCCTGCCAATGATTCCTAGTCATTCAAGGAATATTAATTTGCACCTACTGTACCCAGGATTACACTTAAATCACACGAAGATAACTTATGCTGCATTTCTGCTGGCTTGCACCACATGCACCCAAAATCTCTTTCATTAGCAAAAAAGGAAAACACAGCACACCTAACACTGGTCACAAGTGGTGTTCCCTCCTCATTCGTGCACATGGCATAAAGCTACTTCTCTACTGAAGGAATTATAGTTTCCCTCTGACCTATCTTTCTAGATGGACCTACTCCAGATTTCAACAAACCCAGAATATCTCCCCTCTTGGCTTCCTGACATTACAACACACTCCAGATACCTGATATGATCAATGACCCCAAGGCTTTAAGCTTTGAATTCTTCTAAAGGAAACAACATGCATATCTCTCTTAAGTAGACTATTCAGAATCACAGAACCCCAGACCATGAAAAGAAACAAACCAAACAAAAGCTCACCAATCCCTTCATTTCCAAGAACAGGATTTGCAGTTGGGCTCTCAATGGTTATTCACCCATGATAATCATTGATGATATCTTTTCTCTGCTGTTGAAATTTCATTGTAAGTCAAGTGATGCCATCTGCTAACAGCTGATCGTTCCATTTCCAGGTTACTAATAAATCTACAAACCAGCAGCAGCCTAATACAGAATTTTGAGGCACCTCACTGTTAACTGCTACCACATCAAAAATAGACCACATAGGTTTATTTCTTTTAGGCTTATACTGTCCCACTATAAATTAGTTTACCTATTAGTGAGTCTTTACATATTCTTGGGGTATTCTTTTGAATCTTAGGCTTGTTTGAATCACTATTTACTTTGACAGTTCTCATCTTTATAGTGATACAATACAGATCAAGGATTAAAAATATGGCACATATTGATTACTAAGGGTACAATCAACAGCAATAAAACTGGTAATAAGGAATATGCATACATCAAGACCAGAAGGTCTGCACTCCAATAAGGCCACATCAAAGATGACTTAGGAGCAGAAAGCCTGGGGTCTGATAACAGGAGGATGGGAACAAGGTTTCAATATATCACATGGGCCATTCCTGTTCTCTCAACAGGAAGGCAGCAATAAAGATACCCAGAACGAGAAAACAAAGATGATGGGCTGCTCAGCCTTGCCTAAGAATTAGGGAGGATGAAGAATGCAAAACCGAGGCCACAATCATGTCATAATGACTGCTTGACTCCCAGAGGATATAAAGAGCTTGTCCAAATTATAGTTTGTTGTACCTGATCAAGAAAAACCTAAGAGACATACCAAGGACTCAATAGCTAGTGTCCCTTGTCCTTTGTGTCACACACACACACACAGAGACATGGTCCTGAGCAGACCACTTAGACACACCTCTTGGTGATGCNCAATATCTCTCCTGAGCGTGTGGAATTGGTTACTTGCACGCCGGGCACGAATCCGCCTTTCGGACAACATTGGTGCTTGTGAGTATGAGTGAAATAGGAGTGAATGGGTGCAAGTGACTGAAATCAGTTTTAATTAAAATAAATATGAGTATCCTCTTCCAGTGGAGTCTTGAACTGAGTTTTGTAAAACTGATTCTTACAGTTTTAAGGCTGCCATTTATTAATGAGTTATGCCATCAGAATTTTCATTTTACTATCACCAAAAAAGCATTCCATGGGGCTTAAAGAGATATGTGTTTGTGGGGAAGACTTTCACCTGCAGTGAAGGCAACAGTATGAGATGGCACTAGGAGGTCTAGTACTTTTCCTTCTCCCCTTCTCCAATTTTGGGAAGCGTATTCCTTTCCCCTCACAAAACCTCTGCCTTCTCCTGTCTCCTTTCTAGGGACCCACAGATAAGGCAGCTCTGCTTTGTTTCAACATTTTTCCAGGGAAAAGGAGCAAATCCACTGGCTGGGTAGAAGCACAGTCCATTTCTCAGCCCCTTGCCTCCTCTCAGCTGAGGCAGAGAAGGCATGTAGCAGTGCTGCTCCAGTGAGAAAGAAAAACTGGCGGAGGCATAGGCACAACCGGCAGAGGCAGAGCAAAGCACAGGTCATCTGGATTACACAGGACAATGCAAAATATATGCCTATTTTATAATACTGTAGTATCTTAGCACTCAATCATTTTGACCCCAGTGGCAACATATATATTTAGAATGGCAATTATATCATACTGTTGATAAATTACTCATCACTGTTATCATTGCTAGATGATTAAAAGGAATGCATTTGTCTGGGCTATGCTCAAGATGAGCATTCTCATCTCCTGGGAGTCAGTGGTCCATTCATTCCTCCAGGAGCAGTAAATGGGGTGTTGAGTAATCTGTCCTTTGAAACGTGTAAAGAAGCTGTTAAGAGAGCACAAAATATGTTTAGCCAGCAGTACCAGCTGGATGTGAGCCCATCCAGGATATTCCATTCAGCTGACAGCTGTTACCAGAACCACATGAGGGTTAGTCTCTAACTCTCTCATGTCTCATTCTGCTTGTCATCCTCCCCTTTGTTCTGCTCTGTAGGAGGGGAGGAGGAAGATATAACACAGGGACGGATGCAGCTGCTGGCGGGTAGAGGACTAGGGGGGATTTGCATGGTGGCAGGTATTTAATGTGATGTGCACACCACGTTAGACATGCTATTGGGGAAAACAGTGGAAGGAAGTTCTTGTTATGCCATAAATGGCATCCTTGTGCTAAAAAGGAAATTACTTTCTGGCCATTTCATCTGTCAGTCCTCTTCCTCTCTGAGGAAAGCTATTCCTTTTTCTTGTTTTCATTCTCTTACTGTCTATTGTGGGGGTCAGCCTCGTGACTGGTATGTAGGTGCACCTGAGCTGTGACACTTAGTGAGGAGGGGAATGGAAAGGGGTTATGTGAAAACTGATTCAAATGTGTCAGCGCACAAGTCCAGCACTTGCTGCAACAGGAAAAAGTCCTGATGCCTGCCACAAGAGGGGTAAGGACAGATGGAGGTCGGAAAGCGGAGCATACCAACACAGGGCAGCAAAGGCTGGACCATCCTCTAGGAGATGCATTACTAGGTGCCCCATCTGAACTCTGAGATAAGTACACTGGCATCTAAATTTCTCCCAAAGCAAGAGACTATAGGAGAGTGAAAGACCTTTGGTGTTGGAGAGCTAGAACTTTTTTTAAACATTCAGATCTTTACATCTTCTTTCTGGAAGTCAACATTAGATTTTACAGGGCTAACAATAAACATGCTTTACAAAACCCCAAATTTGCTCTTCAACATAGAACAGGATTGTGAAAAGCCTGCTATTTTGCTGTCAGCAAAAATCAATCCCGACCTTCAAAGGAATAAGTAGTAGCCGTGTCATCATTAGGTGATGATCTAAGGCAAGCCAAGCTTTCTAGAGAGAGATACCAGCTTTTGTTGGACCAAATAACACAGCTGGTCTATAGACAAGCTTTCGGACTCGCGAAGAGCAGAAGGTCAGACATGAACATGGCCTTGAGCAGCCAAAAGCACGTCGTTTCCCACGGTTACATCGTTTAGTCCAACTAACGCGATTACCCCTCCCTTGTCAACCTGCCGAGGACCGCCGGGGTGGGAGCGCTGCCCCGCGGGTCGCTTCGCCCGGGACTGGAGGGCGCTGCGCTCTCGCCCCGCCCCCCCACCGCGACCCGGCCGCCCCCTCACCGCCGGGTCCCCCGGCCGGTGCCCCCGCCGGCGGCCTGCGCCGGGAGGGGAAGAGCGCGGGGCGCTCCCCTCGCCTCCCTCTGCCGCTGTGGTGAATGGCTGGCGCACAATCCCACGGCGCCGGTTTCCAGCGCCCTCTTCTCCCGGGAAGGCGGCGGGGAGCCCATCCCGGCTTCCTCACACCGCCGCATCGCCCCGCCGCCCCTTCCCGTGTGTGGGCGCTCGCACTCCTCCCCCTCCCGCAGCGCCGCCGGGCGTCGTCGCCTCCCGGAGGCCGACCTGCCGCCGGCTGTGAGAAGGGAGCCGAGCCCCTTCGCCCCNCGCCAACCGCCGCCAACCGCCGCCGCGGAGCCGCCACCGCGGGGCGGCAGCAGGTAGCGTGCCGGGGGAGCCGCGGCTGGCGGGGCCGGGCTGCACCTGAAGGGGAAGGGGATTGGGATTGGGATCCCCCGGCCGGACAGGGGCTGTGGGAAGGGGGCCGAGGGCGGGCCTGCCCTGTGGGGAGGCCGTCAGTACGGAGCGGAGCCCGGGCGGCGGCGGAGGGGCCGTCGGGGCTCTCACGGCGGCGGCCGTGGTTCTTGCGAAGGCGGGCGCTCGGGACACGCTGCCGTGTCCGAGCCCTTATCCCTTGGGGCGGCGGGTAGGGTACGGACGGCCGCCCGGGCGGGCAGCGCTCCCTCTCCGTCCCCACTGAGGGGCTGGACAATAGCGGGAAATGCCCGCGTTACCCTCATTCCCTTTTATTTCCAATATTAAATGGGTTGAGTTTATGTGGGGAATGGTGTGAAATTTTGGCCGCGCTTAGCATGGAGCCGAGGTCGGAGAACCTCCCAGGGGCCGGCCACGGAAAAGGACATCCTGGAAAATTCCCACAGGGGCAGTTTCTCAGGTGGGAAATAGGATTAAGCTTGCATGGATCTCCACTTTAGTTTCCTGGGGGAACTGACTCCCAAGGGTTTTCGTGAGACTGGCATACACGACTGATTCTGTAATGTACAATTTTCTGTCAGATGATCTGGCTTAATCCTTCTCTGTGTACTTGGCAATCCCACTGTCATCTCCTCAACCCATTCCCTAAAAGCTCCCAGGGAAGTGGGTCAGCATCTCCAGATGATGTTTCTGTCAGACACTCAGTGAGTTTCTGCACTGCTGGCTGACTAGAAGGCAGCATTGTGACCCTTCAGTTTATGCACATACTGAATGAGCCGTGCTTCAATTATTCATTCTGATGCTATTGCAACCTTCTGCAGTTTCTCTTCTCCAGGGACATGATGTGTAACAAGACTTTGAAATACTTTGCCAATGTGGCTGCGATCCTATCTAGGCATAGGGCAGCTGTTTGCTTGTCTAGCCATTCTTAAGGGTTAATTTATAACAGTAAAAGGTATGTCAAAGAAGAATAAGGATTCCCAGTAGGGCAGCATTACCCCCTACATTCCTTCTGTTCCCCTCTAAAAAGCTGAGACCAGAATACTGAACGGTTAGTGGACTAGGCTCTACAAATGAGTTTTGTATTTTCCCCCTGGAAGAAACAAAGCCTTCAAAGTACATTTGGTCTCCATAACGGAGAACCTATGGCTTTGACATGGAATTTATTTAAATCTGATAATTTGTGAGTGTGGTAGACATTTGCTGGTTTGTAGATGAAGAAAGGGGTGCAGAAACAAAATACATTGGAACCAGAGATTTGGCGGCAAAACTTGGAATCCCATTTGTTGTTATTTATGTTTTACTAGTGTGATCATCTGCCCATTGTGCTGTGCTCTCCATAGAGTGCTCATTGATAAACGGAGAACCATTAACATTTTCCAAATATAGGAGGCTGGGTGGACTCACAATGGCAGCAGCTATATTTATGGAAATACAGGATAACTATGCTGTGATCTGTAGTCAAGTAGGTATATGATAGCTTTTATATTCTCCATTTTAATAATAGACATATTTCCAAACAGCAGCAAGGGCAATTGTTGATTCCCAGTTCTTGGAATACTCACTCTTGTATCAAATAGTAATCTAGATGAACACAGGCACACAGAGAAATACTGTATGTCTAAGTGAGATAATTTGAACCTTCTGTGCATAGCACCCAATAATATGAAGACCAAAAGAAAAAGAGGCCAGTGCTAGTGGAAAGTGAACATGCAGTGAGCCTCCAAGTGATCACTGTCATTCTACCAAAATTTCCACATTCTTATGATTAGTTGTAGGCAGAGAGCATTGAAATGAACTAATCTGATAGTGAAGGTAGATTTCCAAGTGGAGGGTACCTCTGAGAATATAATATTCTCAGCTAGAAACGTCTCCCTCCAAGAGATACTCATCTCTACACTGACTCTAAGGCATGAGAATAGAGAAAAAAATAGAGCTTGAAAATGCTAGAGTCTTAAAAATGCTGAAGTCTAGAGCTTTGTTACCAGCATCTGAGGTGAGATGTTAGGATTTGGTGGGTTTTACTCCTGAACTCTTCCATTCACCTATCCTTTTAAATGCCCAAAGTATGAAGTGTACATTCTACTCCAAGGTGCACAGTTAAGGAAAATGATATTCCACCTGGCTTAGAATTACTGACTAGTCTGTAGGGGCGAGGATCTTTGTACTGTCTTGGAAGACACATTAAGGCTTGGCAATTTGATAGTTCGTCATACGTTATTTGAAAGAACCTACCTGACTGACTACGATTTTCACCCAGTAGAGATTAAAAGCTTAAGCTCTTACTTCTTGATTGACACCCAGAAATTTAGTGTGGATCCCATTGCCCAGCAGATCCAAGCTGTAGTAAAGTCAGGACTTCTTTTATTCTTTCAGCTTTTCTTTACCTTTTCCTTTGGCCCTATGCAGGAAAGGAAATTTGCCTGATGCTCAAATGAGATAAGCCAGTTGAGATAAGCCAGTAATACACAACTGCTGTGCTGCTGGCTCTCTTGTCAATCCCTCCAACTGCTTTCTTGTCCCTGTAAAGCCTCTCTCTAGTTGCATACTTCCTCCAGACAGGTTAGAGAACAAAGGAGGAATTCCTGCTGCATAAAATCAAAGGTCTGAGGTTTCCAGCAGAGGTAACACAGCCAGAATCAGGAGATGATCACAGAGCAAGCAGTAAGTGGCTACTCCAGAGGCTAATAATTGAGTACTAGGGCCCCATTGGGAAACAGTACAAATTCATAAAGTCCTATTTCTCCCTTTTCACCCTCCAGCCAGTTAATTCATCCCATGCATGCTTTCTGCTGTGCCAGGGCCTCAGCCACAGTGCCAGAAAAACTGTTCATATTGGGTTAAGGAATCTGGGGAAACTATGGAAATGATTACTGGAACGAGAGTCAGAGCGAGATGAGAGAGTCGAGCCACTGTTTTCAAGAGGAATACCAGATTATCTTTATTCCCATATACACAAAGGCTTACTATCTGTTAGTGCCTGCTTGTGACCACCACGGCTGGTGTTTGAGCTCCAAGGAGAGGAACCTGCAGTCCTTTGGTCAAGAGCAGATGCAATGAAAATGTTTAGTCCATTGAAATCAACTAGCTGCCTTGGTGCATCCCTTCCAGTGTGTGCTGCTCCTGTAACTACAGTGAATGTAATAAATGCTGACATTTCTAATATATCCCTAAGTCTATGAAGACAGCTGGTCACATCTTTCCCATTCATTGTTCAGTATTCCTGCCTTTTCTTCTTTTTACATATTAAAAGATTTTTTGTGGCATAAGAGTCAGAGATTGAATTTGTTTTTTTAAGTAAAAACTGAGATTCTTGATCGTGCTTGTACATTAATTTTAAATATTTGCTTTGGTGAGGCGCAGGGCATAGCAGGTGAAGGAGACTATAAACTGGGTAAACGTGATTTTCTGAACAGGAAGATATTCGTTAAATAATATCAGAAGATTCAAAGCTCATAAGCTGTGTGCTTTAGTCTGTGCTAGTCCTTCAGACAGACCATAAGTTGCTTAAAACTGATCTGATAGCTGTGTTGGTGTGTCCTGGATCTGCTTCTCTTCTGTGTTTTCTTAGATGACCTGGATGGTAATATGAAGAGTGGGTGTATCACATTTGCCAGGGACACAAAATCGTGAGACTTGAAATATGCTGGAGGAAAAGATTAGAATTCAAAATTATTCCAACAAATTGGAAGAACTGCTAGGAAACTAGATGAAATTCGTTAGGGATAAATGCAAGGTACTACAATAAGGCAGGAATAATCAACTGCATAAGCACAATTGAGAAGCAACTCTACAGAAAAGAATCTGAGTGTTATGATAAATCACAAGCTGAACATGAGTCAATGTCATGCTGTTGCAAATGAAGGCAAACATCTTGCTAGGATATATAAAAGACATACAGCCTGGAAGACATGTGAAGCAACACTCCTGCTCTGTTCAGCATTGCTAAAGCCTCAGCTTGGAGGCTGTGTGAAGTTTTGGTTATTACACTTTGAGACAGGTGGGATTCAGTCAGAGAGAGTCCAGAGAAGGGCAGCAGGACTCATCAGAGATCTGAAAAACGTGACCTGCAAGATGATTTGAAAGAATTGAAATTATTTAGCCCAAAGACCAGAAAGCTGGCAGGGGAATATTACAGTCTTTAGACACAAAATAGAGGGAGGAATGATCTTTTCTTTGGGCTCATGGTGGGTGGAGCAGAAAGCAAGAAGGAGCAGAAAGAAAGATTATTTTAGACTGCAGAAATAATTTTCTAGGACCTAGGATAATAGAAACTGTTGAATATTTGGTCTGGGGAGGTTGTGAGGACTCCATCATTTTAAGAACAAGTTAGAGAATTATCTGTGAAGAATGAAATTAGGCTAGTGATCCTATCATGGGAAAGTACCTTGGACTATTTGACATCTTAAGTTCTTTTCTAGACCATTTTTCTGTCATTTTATGAAGGCAACATGGTCATTTCATGTAAATGAAATAAAAGCTGACTGCTGGCCCTGTTCTGATGTTTGTCTGATATCCAAGGGTAGCACAGCACCAAGAACACAGTGCAGCTCTTCCTGAACAGAGCCTGAAAGAAAAGTAAGAGCTTACTAGAAGATGGTTAAAAGAGGTCTCTCTTTTTGGAGAAGGCATAGGGAACAGGACATTCTGATTTCCCTGGAGCAGATGCTTGACTGAGTGAGTCTATGAATGCTGAAAACAATGATATGGAAAAAGAAAAATGAATGAGGATTAGCAGTTAGCAAAATGATCTCAACTGAAAATACAAACTCTTATAGTATTTTACTCCTTGAATGAAAAACCACAGTCCAAAAATGCTTTTTTGGAGATTAAATGAAATAAAATAATGGAATTCAGAATAGAAATAAAATAAAGCATAGTTCTACAGTTGATGTTTTTAGACATTTCTCCAGGGAGAGAAAATCTAGGTCCTGTAGTATTCATGGTTTAACATACATTGTTTAATATAAATGGAACAGACGGTCCCCTGTGCATGGTGAAAAAATGCTGGATCTCTGTGAGGAGACAGGTAGAAAGAATTAAGAGAGCAATGATCATCTCTTTTGGATGCTGCAGTGGAGAGCTGCCCATAAGATCCTGAATAGAACACGTTTTGAGTCCAACCAAAGAATTTTTTAATCCCCTAAAGGGAGAAAGATTTTTTTCTCTCCCCAGGCTTTAGACCTTTCCACTCAGACAAAAAGAAAAGCTCTTAGAGAAGTTAAAGACATACTGGGAGGAGTGGAAGTGTTTTTTATACCAACCAGGCAATAGGGAATTTTTTCTATGAAAACAGGTACTCTCTGGGACTGAAAGGCTGCAAAGCAACTGCTGGAAAGAATCTGTGTTGAACAAACAAGACAAGGAGAAAATTAAGAATTCGGCTGTGCTTTTTAGAAGGCTGTTTTCATGGAGCTGTTGCTCAGTGAACTGTAGCATATTAGCATTATAATCTGGTGTTGTTTAAACATTCTTACACTGGAATTATCCATAAATTGAAGAAATCCTCATATTTTTATTTACTCTGGGACATGTAAGCACAAACTGTGACACTATATAAGCTCTGATTGCTTTTCCCCCTGCCCCCATCTTCCATCGCTGCTTGAACACTTTGGGAAAAATAATTATTTGCTTAGAAAGCCGGTCACTTGATTCACCAGATATTTCAAAGTAAATTCACATCCCTTCCACCCAAGTACTGACCAGTGCTTCACACTAGCTTGTATTGCTTTGCCTGAGTTTATTTCATTTCTCCTTCTCCCATCCTTCTCTTTGCTTTCTTTACTTGTCATATGAGTATATGAAACACAATCTTTATTTGGGAGACAGAAAGGGTATCCAAAAGAAGGCTTACTGTGGCCTGATGCGAAAGGAGGTTAAGCTTTGGAACAAGGTGGTTCTGGAAGGAGATAAAGCAAAGACTAGCTAATGTAAAATATCTCCTTTTTACTAGTAGGAGGAAACAACAAGGAGGGATTGTTCTTTGGGAAACTTGGGAGGAAATCTGAGACAGGCTGGTCAGAAAACTACTGAACATGCTGGAGAGGATTCTGCAGGTGGTAATCTCCTCTTGGAAGCTGTTGATAATTGTCTTGAAAAGGAAAGGCATTAGAAGAAGGAAGGTATGGGACTGAAAGAATTGGAGTAGAGGGAGCATTGGCTTGAAATATGAACTGAATATGAACATTTGGTTTTAGGATGCATGGCTGAAATTTCTCAGTGTGGTTGTAAGGAAATTGTGTAGGCTATTGCAAATGGCACTTCTGTCAGTATGAGCTGCATATTTAATGCAATGTAACGATATCCAAGCCTGCTTTAAATAAAGCATCTGCATAACAGTGTTCAGAGCAGCCATATCCTTCATATTAGTTCTTTTTTTTTTTCTTTTATGTTATGTCCAGTTAGGGTCTAAAAGTTACATAAAACCTGCCAGTGGGTTGCCGCAGTCGTTATTTCAATATTTTAGCAGAATTCTTTTCCTATAAGCAAAAATCAGAGGCAGCAGCTTCAAGCTGTCAAAGGCAATTTTGCCTAGGAGGAAACTGGCTGGTCACGCAGATGAGCCTGGAATCTGTGAACACTTGACAGGCTCTGAGCGCTTTCTCACTGTGAATGAGGAACTGATGAGTGAACAGCAGTGTCCAGCAGTGCTTTTTGATGGTAATGCCAAAGCCTTTTACCAGCAGCTTCCCAGTGCAGATGGAGTTTTACAAAAATAGTCACACAAGCATTTCTACTGCCATTATGAGGGCATTTTTTAAATACTGGAAACAATATAAAGCCAGAAAGCAGATATTTACAAAGTAAATAAACTCTGTCTGTATTGAGCAGATTGTTCAGCAAATGCCTCTCTCTGTCCCTCCAACCAGGGCAGCAGACTCTGCCTTGTGGGCAGCAGCACTTCTGTGTCAGATTGTCACAGAAAAGTCCAAGTTCAACAACTGTGAAAATTTGACTTGTACAGGATTTAAGGGAGGAACTTCATAGCTCCCTGTTGAAGAAGATGACAAGCTTGATTAAATCCATGGACCAAAATATATTCAGAGTTTAAAAAGTGGAAGCTGGGATTTTCCTGAAGGTATCAGCTTTCAGTTCCCAGCTTTGGGATGTCTCCTTTGCACGAGCTATAGCCTTCTGAGAGATAGTTGTTAGTAAAATAGCTGAAAAATTGAAAGGGCCCAGGTTCCAGCTGCCTATAGGCATTCCTCAGAGAGGTCTGATTACAAGGGATTTGGCAGGAAAGATCACTGGAAATGGGGAACTGCACATTGCTGGTTGTGAAGGGTCAGTATTAACAGACATGACAATTACTAACTTTGCTAACTTACTTTGCTACTTTTACCTGTGTATCTGTAGACATTAAAGAAAGAATGTTAGTGGGCTGAGAATTTCATAAACCTGATTCATGAAAAGCAACTGATAGTGAAGAGCGCTATGTGTATTGCAGAATTTCATTGTTAATCAAGAACTTCTGTACCACCCAGAGGAAGTCTGGGTCTCAAGACACTGGCTGGTGACAAAAATGGGGGTAGTCACATGCAATGATTATTCTTCAAATGATTGTTTTTTGATCTATCTACAAATTCACTGGGTATGAAAGCAACAGGATTGTTATGTTGGATAATTAGAGAACAGGACCAGAAAAAAGACTCATTAGCATATGTGGACTTTGACTAACACCTCCCTTTCCCCAAACAGAGTGTGGCAGAGCAGAGTTTTCATTCTGGAGTAATACTGGGCTCTGCTTTGGTGCTGAGCGCATGATGCTTGTTTCTTCCCAGTTTTTCAGCTCCAGGCCTGTGTCCTGAGCCAGCAGGAGGAGGAACAGAAAGAAATGTGCCAGAGCAGAGATGGAAGATACACAGATCTTAATGCCTTTTATCACCTTCTTCACTAAACTAGAGCTCAGTGAATTTCCAAATTGAGATGTTGCAGCATGTTGGCAGTGAAGAGCAGCACTGCAGTGCAATTCACAGTGTTCTCTGAGCATCTTCACAGTAATGAAACAGCAGGGCATGAAAAGAAATGAATGTGATTTTTTGGCTGAGTGTGATGGCAGATGTTAAAAGACAGCATGCTTTCCTGCCTTACCTGTCAAGACAAGAAAAAAAAATCTCAAGGAAAGCAGCATTCCTGTAGGCAAATGCCCCAGTACAGATAGAGTTTTTTCAGATGGATTTGCAAAGCCTACTGTCAGAAAATATCAGTCGATAGCATGTGACATTTTCTCAAAGTATGTTACAGTGCAACCTTTGGTGGATAAGAAGACCAAAGCAATTATGTTTCCATTGATGAAAGGTAGTGTTACAAGTTGATCTATCAAGCAATGGGAACCGAATCTCACCCATTCTGAAAGTTCTCTGATAACTGCAGGTAATCAAGAGCGGGACCAGAGTTACCCAACTTGTGAACACCTTTGGTTGCATTGCTAGATCAACTCTTAGCAGTCAGTGAGCTCAGACATGACTAGGAAACAAAAATGCTTTTTGTTGTCGTTGCATGTAATCCCAGCTGGCTCTCGACTACTCCACAGGTTCTTCCTAACTTGTGGTTTGATGATCAACCAGCAAGAACCAGCATATTCCCTCTAGCTTTTACCCAGGTGGGTGATGTGGCAGGTCTTAGAGCAATGACTGGAGGGCAGCATTCCAGTGAGTGGGGCAATGGGTTGGAAGCAACAGCTACAGGCACAGAGTTCCAGGAAAAATGAGAATTATGTGCCCACTCAAGTGAGAGAGAGAAAGAGAAGGTGTGGCTATGCAGCTAGAGAAGAAAACAGACAAGAAAAATCTAAAACATGTGCCTTTTTTTTATTAGGACCTTACATAGCAGTTAAATTAAAACATATGTTGGCTGATACAAAGTGTAGGAACATAGACTCACAGAAAGGAAATTGAGGACATAAAACCATTACAGAGAGGACAATGAACAAACCTTCAGAGTACACCACAGGTTCCAATATCTCTTATAATATCTCCACAATCTCATGTACAACAGTCTTCAACAGGAAGGTATAACACAAAAGTTGTGATTCCGGTAATGTATAGAGAGTCAGAATGACTTTCCTATTTAGTGCACCTTCATGGGGGCAGGTTCCACAGGTTTCTATTAGTTCCTGGACAAATAAATATTAAGAGTTGTTTTCATTGTTAATGAGGGGACGAGAGGAGAACATGAAAGGATCACTGCAAGATTTTTCCCAACTGATGGTGCTGTACCTGACAGGTCTGCTGGACAACTGGGCATGTGAATGAAAGTGGCAGTATGGAACACGAAGGAAAGCCAGTACAGCCTGTGTTTAACTGGAACACTTACTCTCATCCTGGTGAAATTTCCTTTAATGTCTATAAGTATTGGTTACAGCTAAGGATTGAAAGAAAATTGACAAATAGGGCATCAACTCTGAGAACTGCATAGGAACCTTCTCTTCTGGTCTGCATGGTTGGAGGATGAAAATATATTCATTCAGCTGCATTGAAGAAAACTGCTGCTTAGGTGCATAGAGGAAAGTGTGGTTTAAAAAAATCAAACAATAACTACCTATACTGTAGATACCTACCTATAGTAAATATCTACCTATAGTCTCTGAGCTGTTGCTAGACTTTCATTTGTTAACAGAAGGAGTGGGGATTATACCGAGAGCTAATCTTTCCTTCACTGGAAGGAAATGGGGTAGAAAAACTGAGCCATTGCATGTAACAATAAAACAGAAAGAATAAAGGGGTTAGACTCTGAGTTGATTCCAGAGTACTGATTCTAGTGTCATTCTGCCCACATTGTGTTTCCACGTTGTCACTCACAGCTCAGTTTACCCTATTCATTATAAAGCAGTGATGTTTTCTAAAAAAAATGTCCCTAGGAATGTGAGTTACACCACCACTTCAGGAAAACCTAAGAATAAGCTTCAGTTCAGTGGGGGGGGCTGACTAAACAGTCTTTTCATTCTTTATCAACCCTTTAAAGTCCCCATGCTTCATTATTTCTTCATTATTGGGAAAAACGTTCTTTTTCCTGCCTAAACTCTTATTAAAAGAGAAAAATTACAAGAGTAGTCTGTGATGCTGAATCCATCTGTGTCTTCCTTAGGTTCCCAGTTTTTGTCTCCAACCCAGAAACGCATTCTGCAAATGCTTCTAAACTTTCTCCCTCTATGCCTCTTAAGAGAGTCTCTCATGGTCTGTATAGCCATTACCTTCCTCTTCACATTCTCCTTTAGCACTGCTGTGGTACTAACTGGATCTTGCTTGTTGATTCCAGCTGGTCAGATGATGAAATGAAACCATCTTATTTGCTGACTCTTTCATTTTAGCACCTTTAATGCTGCAGGGTTTGGGTTTTTTTCCCAGACTTTATAATAGCATAGTAAAAGTAAGAAATCTTATGCTATATTTGCTTGTTGTTACCCATGTCCCCCATCCTACATCTTCTAGACTGTAAGCACCTTTTAAAAGCTCTTCTACAGAGTCAGCAATGTGCAGTTCAGCAGGCTATCAGCTTCTTTGCAGACTACCATAGTTTAAATATCTTAAGCCAGGTGAGAAGTTTAAAATAAAGTCATCCTTGTAGCTAAGTCTTGTTCATTCTTAAATAATATATTCCCATTTGCCTTTGGAGCAGCCTGAATTGCGCTGCTTGTGCTCAGCATTCTTCCTCATAAGATGTCTGTCAGTCCAGTAGGTCAGTTGCTGGGGCGGTCTGTCTGGCAGTGACCCTGTGCTTCATACAGTTTAACCTCCACAGCCAAAGCAAAAAAACCAGGACTTGTGTGAAAAAGTCCTCCCAGTACATGGCTTCCAGCCCAGCCACCTGGAACAATGAAATTGCCCTTTACTCCATCTCTGCGGTCTCTGTGCCTTTTCCTCTCTCTTTAGAGCTAGCTTTTGCACTGGCCAGTCTGCCTTTTGGGGCCTTCCTCTCTCTGTCTTAACTGAGATCTTTACGGTAGCTATATGCTGCCAAAGTGTCACTTACTTTCTTTTACCTATCAAAATACCTCCTGGTATTCCAGGCCAGACTGTCTCTGTTAATCCTTTATGCCGGTGTGATCTGCCTTCTGGTGCAACAATCCGGTTCCTCCTGGAGAGATGGGATGCTTTGACAAAGCCTTGTTCCACAGGCTCAGCATCTCTTGTGCACACCAGGAGAAAGAAATGCACACATAAACCAGGCTAAAAAAGGAAATTAGGTTTGAGGGTGGGAAAAGACATGGTTTAACTTTGGCATTACTGTAACTGTAACTGGGTCCATGCAAAAATTCCTACTGTTGAAATGGTCTCAGTGTTTTACGTCTGAAGGTAGCAGTGTTAAATAAGCACTGTACAGACTTCTGGCTTTCACAAGCTGTGTGAAAGTCTTCACTGGCCTATGCTTTCGCAGGAACTATTTATCACTGAACTCATTCCCAGCAATGGCTAGTTTTTCTCACTACGTACTACTCCTGTAATTTCAAAGACAGCTTATCAACAGTTTGTTTAACTACATGTGCAGACAACTTTATGGTATTCAACACATTTTATGAACTACAGTTTAAAATCAAATGTTCTAACAATGTTTTCTGTTCTTCCACTTCTGATCAGAGTTAGAGTATGTTTCTCTGCTTTACGGTTTTTAGTCTTGTTTGCTTGAGGAGTGTGTGTGTGGTGGAGAGTTGGATTTGTGTAATTTGTTCATTTAGTAAAGGATGTAAAAAATTATATTACATTTTAAAGCATTAAGCTGTTAGAATAATTCCTTGCTCCCACCTAGGGTTTATTCAGCCATCTTCTCTACTAAAACACCACTTTGTCTGTCTAAATGAATATCTTTTTAAATATACATAGTAGCCAAAACAGAAGACACAGTTTGTCACCCTGGCACTTCAAATGTGTATAACAAATTTCCTTGAATGCTGTTATAGGAAGAAAAATCTTAATGTGAGAACTATCATGTTTCCCTTTTGATCAGTGAATATACATCATTTTATATATCATCATTTTAGCTTAAACAGAGTCGTTAGGCCTTCAGCTGAAAAATAGCAGCTTTAATTAATATTCTGAAGTGCAGGCTAACATTAGAGACTTATGCCAAAATACAGTCTCTCCATTTCCTTTTCCTGAGTATGGCTGGAATTGGGGCACTTTAGAAGAATTTTTGTCTCTCCACAGATCTTTGATTACACAGAAGCTGATTTATTATGTTAAAGGACTCCGTTGACTCAAGGAAACATTTAAAATTAAGTAGTTTCTATATTAATGCCATACAGTTCTGTCATTCAAAATGTGGCTTATAGTTTCCAAAAAGCATCCTGAATGATTCAGACAATGTTTTACCTCTCAGGATTGTTCCAGAGTTCAAAAAACCACATTCATCAAAAGCAGAGAAAGGCCAAAGCCATAAGTGAATCCCTGATTTTGTCACACAGTACTCTCTACGCAGATTTTGCTGTTGAGGATCTGCTACAATTAATTTCTCCTTGATGTTGGAAGAAGTGATGTATTTGCATTGTTATCTGATGCTCTTAATTTGTATCGGATGAGTGGAACACACAGTATGTGGTATCTGGGGAAAAAAAATCTTGCTAACTCTAGTTCAAGAAGACTGTTCATTACACAGACTTTCGCTGATTCAAATAATAGAAACATTTGCAGCTGTCCTTAAACATTAGAGTGAGAGCTAGGAAGAACAGGGCTTTACTCTTGCAGCTTACAGGATTTTAAGAACTTTTACTAACAGTTAATCCAACTGCACTGCTTCACTTTTGTTTCATATCTCACTCTTCAGTGATCTTCTGGGTAAAACTCCCACTGAAATTAAAGGACTCTTGCCAAAGGTAAGACTAGGGAATCTAGCTTATTAATATTTTGGAATAAAAAGAAAACCCTTGTGAGTTTTACAAGAAGATCTGGCCTGCAAGTCTAAAAACAGGGTGACCTCTCTATTATTGAAAGTCCTTTTCTAAACCTATGGATTTCAGTAGAAGAGTAAAGCTAATTGTCTTTCCACTGGTAGATTGATTCTGTTCCAGGACAGAAAAATCACCTCCAGCCAGCACAAAGCTATTAAAGTTTCCTGGGTCATGCAAATGGTGAATTCTGTCTATTTTCAAAAAAGATTTCCAACTCCTGTTCTGCTATGTGAGTCACTACCATTTTAGCCCCTTCTTTTTAGGTCATTAATTTAAAGTCAGTGCCTTTGAGATCTGTTTAGCGCCATCATGTGTTTTGTGCCTCCTATTCCAAAATTAGTTCCTTGACTTCTTCCCGGTGGGCTGCTGTCCCTGTTGCTATCGCCTAGTGTAAAGGCAGTAGCATACCTTGTTTATCCCTTGGGTCTGCTTAGCTTTTTTGCATGCTTCTGTGGTGTTACCACAGTAAGAAATGGTAGGGTAGGGGACAAAGCCCTGATTCCTATGTAAATGTAATGAGAATAACACAGCTGCTATGTATGACACATGCATGGCCCACGCCGAAGACCACTTTTCACCTGTGGCCTGGGTCTTTCACCTCACTCTGCAGTTTTAAACCTTATGCTATAGCATGAACTTAAGGCTGATACCACAGTGCCCGTGGCCAGCCTCACATCCCTGGTGCTCTCTCTTCCCTGCTGGAAGAAAGCTATCCCAGTAAAAGAATTGGGCACCAGAAGCATTTGCTGGAGGAGCAACAGAGCATTTTGGAAGCTTTATCTTTCAGACTTACTACGCTAAAACTCAAGTCCAAGAGCTGTTGTGTGTTGCCTCTGTTTATGGCAGCCCTGTAGCTAGCTGAGTCTTCCTAATGATTGGCAAATTATTCTTAAACTGGTTTCATGTGAGAGGCAGTTATTAGATACTTTCTAAATTATTTTAAAAAGATAAAGAACCTAAATAGTCCTGAAAGTGGTGAGTGGGAGCTGTCAAGGAAACAACTTGCTAATGGAAACACAGCATAATTAACTGCCTTATTTAAATGACTTGCCAGTAAGTTAATGGGAAGAGCTGATAAATAAGGGACTGCGGCAGCAGAGTCTTTGCAACTGTAACTGAGTGATCCAACCTTTTTCAAAGTGAACTTATTACAGAGAAATTAGCTTTGGGACAGAAACAAGAATAGTGGTCATTTGAAGGAACATAAGGTCAAATTCACTACAGAGTTTATTAAACTGTTTTGTCTTTTTGTGGTTTTTTTGGCCAGCAGTGACATGCTTGCAGTATATTCCCTGACTCCTGGATATGCTGAGCGAGCTCTGGAGCACAGGCAGCACTTTAGAACCAGGCTGGTTGGTGTGGCTAAAAACGCAAATGCCAAATCCTTTCCTGTCATTTCTTGACTCAAGAGCATGCACCCATGTTACAGTCATCCTCGTTCTCCATGTGGCCACACCATGGTGATCATTGGAATAACAATAGATGAGTATGAATCAGAAACATCTAATAGCCCTTAATAAGTTCACCTTTAGGGCTTGGTTTTCTAAGCTGGAAGCTGAAATGAGCCTGCGGTGCTAGACGTAGCACTCTGCACTCTGCAAAAATAATACTGCTGAACCAGAGGCTGAGCTCACAGTGTGACAGTTTGGGATTTAGTGCTTGGTGGGATGTTAGGGCCTATTAGTATTGTTTAAATGGTAACAATGGCTAAATGCTGTACAGCCGTGGGAAGAAAGAGAGTCTTTGCCCTGAGGAGCTCACAAACTAAATGGCCAAGTGAGGAAAAATAAAGACAGCATGGAAGCAGATGCATGGCAATTAGCTATGGCTTAATAGTTCCATTGAAAGTGCTTTCTTAAATTAATATGCAGGATGAAAGATTGTCTGTCAGACCTGCCATTAGCTGCTTAGTTCCATGTAAGTGTCATGGCTAAGGTTAGTGGTGAGTTAATTTTCAACCGTGAGAAGGCGGTAGCTATGGGAATCAGTTATAGAATCAGGAATCATGACTTAGGAGGTCTATAGTCTGACCTCCTTCTAAAAGTAGAGCCAATGCTGAATGCAGACCAGGTTGCTCACAGTTTAATCTGGTCTGGTCTTGAAAACTTCCAAGCATGGAGATTTCACAATCTTTCTCAGCGAACTGTTCCATTCTTAATTGCCCTCAGTGTGAAATTATTTTGCTTATATGTGGTTTGAACCTTCCACTTTGGAATTTGTGACCATTGTCTCTTATTTTCCCACCATGCACATCAGTGAAGAACCTATCTCTGTCATCTCAGTAACCTCTTCATAGGTACTGGAAGGCTACTGCTAGATCCCCCCAAAGCTTTTCCTTCTCCAGGCTAAACAAGCCCAATTCCCTCAGCCTCTCCTCACAGGGCAAGTACTTCAGACCGCAACCATCTTGGCTGCCCTCTTCTGGAGTCACTCAGTTGTCAACTAAAGGGGTATAATCACTGCCTGTGGTTACTGGCTACATTCTATGATACATCCAAGTGTGCTGTTAGTCTTCATTACCTGCAGGGTGCAGCGCTAACTCCAAATTATTGTTCTCCAGGACTTTTACATCCTTTTCAGCAGCACTGCTCCCCAGCCAGTTCATCACCACAGAGAGTTAGTCCATTCCAGGTACAGGAATTTGCATTCATCCTTGCTGAATTTCTTTTCAGTCCATTCCTTCAGCCTGTCTAGGTCTCTCTGATTAGCAGCTGTGCCTCCAAGTGTATTGACAAACCCCCTGTTTTGGTGTCATCTGCAATCTTGATGAGCAGGCATTCTGTCTCCTTCTCCAGGTCATTGATAAAAAATATTAAAGAGGACATCTGAAATTAAATATTAAACACTAGCCCTTGAGCCTGACAACCCACCCTGTTTTTCACCCATCTAATAGTCCACTTATCTAGATTGTAACATCAAAACTTGGATACAGGAATGCTCTGGGACACTGTAACAAAAGCCTTGCTAAAAGGTAGGTGATATTCACTGGTCTCTTCTCAGAAGAAGGCAATCAGTTTTGTTAGACATGATCTACCCTCAGTTGATCAACACATGCTAAATGTCATGGCTAGAAATATGTTCCAAGAAGAACACTCCATGATTTTCCCAGGGGCCAAACTGAGGGGCTAACTGGCTGACCGGTCTGTAGTTCCTTGGGTTGTCTCACTTGTCCTTTCTGAAGATGGGTGCAACGTTTGCCTTTCTCCAGTCACCAGGGACCTCCTTTGATCTCCATGACCTTTCAAAGATGATAGAGAGTGGCCTCAGTGTGACATCAGTCAGCTCTCTCAACACTGCTTCAGTGCAGCCCATGGGGTCCCATGGATATGTTCAGGAGAAGCAGGCTAAGTCAGGAAAAACATTCTGAATTCAGGGGCATGGAGATACTGAGATGTTTGTGTGAAAAGTGATTTAATGTAATTTAATGTGAAATTAGGACATGGGTGGATATTTCTTTTTGTCTTTGCTAGTGTGTCACTTTCATGGAATTAAGTGAGAATGTAATTCATTCTTGGGTTCATATCTATTAGAGCTGCATTTCAGATTTCAGTTTATTCTCAAGTGTGAAAGAGCAGGGACTGTAGGTCAAGCTGAATTCCTGTTGGTGAGTGATTCTAGATATCACATCTTGCCAAAACAGGATCCCATTGCCACCTCACAGACTTTGTGGATTCTGTCTGCTTTACCTCTATTACTAGGTCATCCCAGTTGATTCAAATATTTACCCCTTTATCCTTTTTAATTCGGGATTTGTCTTCACCCCTTCCCCCAATGAATAGCATGTTTTGCTCCTGTTCTGCTGGTCTGTGAATTCATTGTTTGAGGCCTGGCAAGGCACCAGTTCTGGGGTGACAGATGGGGCAGACTGTAATCCAGGCAGTTGCCTCCCAGCCTGAATGATATTTTAATAAGCACAGAGAGGTGACAGAGAGAGAAGCTTCTCACTGGAATGACTGGCAGTTTTGTTTTCAGCCTGAAAGCACTAATAGATGATTTTTGGCCTCAGTCCAAAAAAAAATCACAGAAACTACAAGCAGAAAATCCCATTAGCTCCTAACTTATATCTCTTTTTTAAGGGTCAAAGGAGTTTTTTCTCTCCGGTCTATTATCCCGATAGGGAGTTGTTTCCCTGGTTTTGGTATTTCAGTTCTCTCTCAGGGATTCTGTACTTTGGGAGACTTGCCTTTTATTTATCTTTTGTTTTCCTTATTTTTTTCATTTCATTCATTTTCTCCATTGTTTTCCTTCCTTCCCCTCTTCTTCTAGTTTCTTTACACTCTTCACAGATTCATGGTGAAGTCTGTCTGAATAATGGGGTCTACCAACTTACTTGGCTTCCAGCTTCCATGTCCTGTGAAACAGCTAGTGCAGTGCTAGGCAATGGCATCTGCATGGGAATCTCTAGAGCACTTGTCCTCTTCTCCCTGCCCTTCAGCTGTATCTCGGTTGTATAATACAGGGTCTGTGTAGGGCTTTTTTCATCCTTGGTCTTATGAATAAAAGCACTACAAAAGGGAGCTCTGGCAAAGCCCCAGCAAGCTCTGACATCCCGCTGCAGTGTGAGCAGCACAGTGTTTTGCAGACAAGCTGTAGGACAGGCAGGCTTTCAAAGGAGAAGATTCTTTTTCTTCCTACGAGTACAGGGAAAACAGGTCCAGCTCTTGCTAGGAAAATATTAAAATGGTTCTGGGATCTGAATTGAGATATGGTCCCATACACTGATCAGAGAATGCACTGGAAACTTCTCAATATTTGAACATAAACCTTCCTGTCTATTTAGCAAGATTCAGGTCTGGGTTTCAACTGGAGCATGAGCTGGAAATTAATGAGATTCCTGCTAAAATATGCTTCTTTTTCCTTTCAGATACAATGATGACACTGAAGGTTCAGATCCTGCTTGGCTTCCTTTGCTGCATGATTTTTCTGCCTACAGATGGCTTCCCAGCAGACACCAATACTGAATTTCGCTCGGCTTTCTCTGTGGCCAGAACCAACAGCATGGAAGGGAGCTCTGAGATGGTCATTACCTTCGACAAAGTGTATGTGAACATTGGCAATGACTTTGATCCCAAGACTGGATTGTTCCGCTGTCGGATCCCTGGAGCCTACTACTTCTCCTTCACTGTTGGGAAATACCCAAAGAAAAACCTGTCTGTCATGCTGATGAGAAACAAGAATGAGGTGCAAGTGATTGTGTACGATGAACATCACCGCAAGGAGCGGAAGGTAGCCAGCCAGAGTGCCATGCTGCAGCTTGACTACGGTGACACAGTTTGGCTGCGTTTACATGGAGACCCCAAGTATGCTCTTTACAGCAACGTGGGCCCCTATACAACTTTTAATGGCTACCTGATCTACCCAGACACTTCTGCCTTCTTCCAGAATGCTCTTAGCTCTCAAGAGCTGGGGCCACACCATCACACTGTTCAGCAATTTCCCGGCGAGCAGAATGAAGCTTCACAGCGACACATCTTGTCTGATCAACCAAACAGAGAACAAGACCCTCGCTCTGCGTTTTCTGTTGCCCGCTCACAAAGTCTCCTGGGGACAGACGACAAGCAAACCCAGCATGAGCCGATCACATTTGACACAGAGTTTGTGAACATTGGAAAAGATTTCAATTCCGCCACTGGCATCTTCTCATGCCGTATACCTGGTGCATACTATTTCTCCTTCACCATTGGCAAAATGCCCTTTAAGACTATGTCAGTGAAACTTATGAAGAACCACAATGAGGTGCAGGCCATGATCTATGATGACAACCACTCCAAGAGGCGGGAGATGCAGAGCCAGAGTATCATGCTGCCTCTGCAATACGGGGACACTGTTTGGCTCTACAGCCATCAGCACGATGGCTATGGTGCCTACAGCAACCATGGCAAGTACATCACCTTCACGGGCTTCCTGATCTATTCAGAGGCTCAGCCAAAGTGGCTTCCAGATGCCAGCTCACCCTAAGGGTCAAATAATTAAATGCAGATGTGAAAGGAGCATAAGAAAAGCCAAGGTGCCAAAAACTTGGGTACAGCTCCTCTTCGGATATCATCCCCTACTTTGAGCATGCTATCATGTGTCCAGTGCTTTCCTTACGCTGCACACTGTGCCCAGTCCGCAGGGCCGCTGCTGTGTCTGCCGTTCATCCATAGAAAGGTCTCTACAGGTTGTATGTGTGTGTCCTGTGTTGGTGTTTGATTTAAGCATAAAGCATGAGGTAGTTTTGGGGCAGGGTTGGGGCAGTGAGATGCTGAGGATTGGAGAACCACTGCAGTAGTGTTACTGCAGATCCCCAGCATCCAGAAGGCAAAGGATGTGGTGACTTTCCTTGCATATCTGGGGAGGGAATAAATGTATTGAAAATGAATGTAATAAAAATACAAAAGAATGTAACATTTTCTCAGATTGGAATTTGTTGTTACTTGTGAGACTTGTGGGCTTGTTACTGCCTGAGGTACCAGCTCAGAAGAGAAAGAAGCATGGTGATCGTATGAGCTGCAGTATGTGTTACTGAGCCGATCTGTCCATGTACACTCTTTTTTATCATTCGTGTGTGTGAAGTGTTGGTACCTCTTATGGTTTTATTGCAAGTTTCACAATATTTGTTGCTTTTCTTAATCTGAAGTTGTTGAAGTCAAGAAGCTGTGTTTGAGAATCTCAGCTTCCATTTAATGAAAATAATACATTTAGAAACAAACAAAAAAGTAGCCTTCTAGGCCTTATAGTAAAGGATGAGGGCTCAAATCTATAATGGACCAGCCTCTGAAAGCTCAGAAGCAAGGTAAGTAAGAAGAATAAAAAATGTTTTCTAAAATCTCTTAATATTTGGGTCAGGAACAGGCTCACAATGTGTAAGTGTGAGTAGTATCATGGCATGCAACGGCAGTGTTGACTGCAGGGGCATTAGATTCTCCAGAAATTAGCTCCTTGAGTACAAGGGTATGGCTAACCTGCCAAATGCTGTATCGGTAACCTAGTGCAAACGGGAGCAAAAGTACCATTAAGTAATNACCTTAATGATTCTATGATATTTTCAGCATCTGTGTTCCAGTGGTTTCTTCCACAGAGTGTTCTGCCAAGCCGTGGTGCTGCTGCAGAGAGGCACTGGTGTGTTCCCGCAGGGCGGTCGGGACTGGTAGCAGGATCCACCCAGGCAGGTGGTAAGAAACCAGGAGGCTGGAGGCTTCATCGTAGTGCGATTGGTGCTGTTTCAGTTGAGCTAAACTCTGGTTTGTCTCCCAAACTACATAAACTGCAAATGCGCATCATCCTGAGCATGCACGAAACTTTGTGACATCACTTGATTTTAATTTATAATCTGCTCAACAGATAGCAATGCTTTTAAACTGATCCTCGCAAAATCCTGGGTTCAAAGCAGCGCATTTGCATCTGAGTCACAAAGCCAACCCCCTCAACCTTTATCCAGACATTCATATAGCTCAGACCGTATATTCTCCAGCAAGACAATATTTTCATGCACTAGTGCCATCCCAGCTCAGCCTTTTGATGATGGTCTCTGCTCAAACTGAACTTGTCTGCAGCCACTCCTTGCCTCCGTCACTCCATACGTATCCTAGACATTAAAGACTGGGGGCATATTTGGGAAAAGGATGAAGGGTAGAGATTGGAGGTATGTAAAAAAACAGCATAAGAATAGAAGAACATTAGGTGGGACATTAGTTTACTAGAAGTTATACTTCAAATAAAATGCTAATCTTAATTCCTACATCCTTTGGGGGAAAAAAACCCCAACCAAACAAGCAACAATCAACCTACTTTATGAATTGTGTAAATCTATCTTCTCCTGTCATAGCCCTAACCTGACCTCAAAAACCGTTCTCTGTGGCATCTTGCTTCCAGGCTTCTTATTCCTGCCTCACCATTTCGCCTTTCCATCTGTTGGGCAATGACATCTCGGAAAAAAATTAACTAGGTCAAAAGCTAGCAGTTTCCATTTTGAATGTCATACATGCCTCCTTTGTTGAGCATGGAAAATTAAGAGTATGTTGATAGAAAGGGAATTATGGATCCCATTATGTAAGCACATGCAATGAATGTTTGCAATTAACCTACCTATAATGGCAGCAGAAAACCTAATAGAAACAAACAAAAAAAATCAAAACCCGCCTGAGTAGATAATTACATTTATTTAATTCCACATAGCAATGTGTAAGACAGAGAAAAGTTAAAGATCTCTTTCTATAAAATAATTGTATTTCTGATTTTGAGGATAGAGATTGTGTATTTATTATGTTTGGCTTGTAAAGTGCCATAACTGTACCAAAAAAATTCATAGAAGAGGTAAAATCTGCTGGAGAAATAACTAGGTCATGATCCTTAGGAATATAAATGAGATTTAAGGAAGTGTATTCCAGACTGATAATTGACACAAAGCAATGTATGTGTGTAAACATGAAATGCAAAACCTAGAAAGCTTCATGGAATACATACGTTTTCAGGTTGCTTTTTAAAGACAAATGAATACACGAGATGGGGAATTACTATGGACACATAAAATGTGATGCCACATGAGCAGAAAGGTGAAATTAAATATGTGACCTATATCAGGAAACATAACAGCATCTGCTTAGCTGTTTACTGGCGAGGAGAAAAGAAAATGTATTTGGCTGAAACCACGGGGGAATATAAGGAGGCTGCACTGAGTTATCTGAAATGAAGTCAGCTAGGACACCAGTGTCACATCCTGGAGACAAACTGCCAGGGCATCTCCCTAGTAAGCATCAGTCGTCAAGATAGGTAACACATGCGAACAGCACTGCCCCCTTCAGCACACCCGCTTCAAAAGCAGACAGAAAAAAAATACAGGAAAGGGTGAAATGCATTTGGTAGTTTTGTCCTATTCCATTTAAAACTAAAAGCTTGTGTATAAATCCTTAGAGGGTTGCCAACACAACGCAGAAAGCAGAACAAAAAGATGTGACATATTTGTACAAAGTCCTGAATAATGTGGGAAGCATTCGAAATAACCAAGGATGCAGCTGACGTCAGGTGTGTTCTTTCCTACCGTGGTTTCCCCTGTTGTCTCTCTTGGTTCTGGCCAGGTTAGAAGGATAGAAATGTTTCAGGGATGCTAAATGTGAAGGCTTCTCCTTCCGGGGCCAGGAAGCCAGGAGGAGGGTGGTATTTGCAGGGCAGAGCCCCTTGCACAGATCACGAAACATTTCATCGACCAGTTGAGAGAAAAAACTAATCCAGAGATTTTTATCCAGACCCTGCATGGAGCGAACCTGATAGGCACAGTAAACGCTGGTGAAAAGGAGACGGTCAAACTCTGTTAGAGGCAAAGGGGTGTCAGTTAGGGAATAATATCTCAGTTGCTGCTCGATCTCTGTCGGTGTTTTGGGAACTTCATCCTCTAAAATCTGCATGAACCGCCGTGCTGGGCGCAGGGAGGCCAGCTCTTCATCCCGCAGCCGGATTGTCCCGTTGGCCTGAATATCCAGCCCTCCCCAGAGCATCTGGAAGAGAAGAGCAGCATGCGCACGGGAAGCCCAGCACAAACCCTCTGCCAGTTATAACCGAGCTGTAAAGCCACCTGCAATGCTGCCAAATCTCGGGCTGGACCGAGAGGCGGCCGCTCCCTGACTCACTGCCCGTGGCCCGCCTAGTCCCACTCCATGTCCTTCTCCGCCAGCCCCACACCCCTTTTCTGACCGGCCCCACACCTCGGTTTCCCTGTGGGACCCGTCCAGCTCTCGCCTCCCACCCTGCCTCTCCCGCTGCTCTCCTGCCCACAGCAGCTCCCCGGCATGGCCGCCTTGGGTGTGAGGAGTCCCTTGTCCCATCCCAGAGCTGTGAGGTGCCGTGGAGGGGGTCAGAGCCCCCTTCAGCTGCACCCCATGATGGGAAGGAGCCCAAATGCAATTAGGGCATCGCCGAGGCGTTTTCCAGGTGCTCCCGAAAATGGGCAGGGATGAGAACAAGCAGAACGTGTGAGTTTTTACGTGCAGGCAGGTGGGAGCGCGGGTGCTAACAGTGCCTCGGCCCACGGGCCCCCAATGCCCAGGAGACCTCTAACATGACGTCAGCATCCTCTGGGCCACGACGGGGTGCGTTGGCGCTGGCACCATCCCTGCTGTGAGCGTGTTCATCTGGAAGACATCAGGCAGAGTTTGGTAGCGCAAGACCACGGCCCTTCCTGTTTATTTTTGTCATTTGGTTGTCAGTAATGTCTTCGATATTTCTGAGCTGCCACTCATCGTTTGCCAAACATGACAGATGCTGACCACAGGATTTTCATGAGCAAAACAAGCTTTTTAAGAGAAGCAGAAGTGGTTAAGGGAGGCACGTGTAAGTTTTGGATATGACAGCCCTTAATCCTGCCAACAGGGCTAAAAGCGTGCGGCAGCGAAGGCACTTGCTCTGACAGGCAGCACGAAAGCCCCTCACGCCGAGTCTGGGTGGGGTTTGAGCTGATGGGGTTTGGGTGTTTGGCAGTTTTTGCTGGAGAAAGTAATGCTGCCCAACGGAAGGGGGGTGCTGGGAGGCTCCTTGACCTGCTGGCAGAAACATAACCTGATGCTTATCCTGCTTTTATACTTTTTCCCTGAGCATCTGCCACTGGTGGGGGCAGAGCATGAGGGTAAAAGAAACCCGGTAGGATCCATTATGGCTCTTCTCATGTCCAGCTAATTCCTTGATGGGCCACCCAACATCATTTAAACTGGGAAAAATGGATACGAGGCCAGACGAATGGGAGTTTATAAATATATTAATCCCAAGAATTCTTCAATTTTCATTTATTAATACTTCTAGTGCTTTAACTTTCTGCATTTATTTTGCCTTTATTATTTCTTTCTTTGTGAAAAAAGGAGACACAAGTAGCCTCAGTCCAGGACTGTGAGAGGGAGGCTGCATCCCCTCCCTTCTGTGTTGGTCAGCGTAGTCATGTAGCCAAGACCCTCTTCTACTTCTTACAGACTCGTCCTTCAGGTCAAGAAACATGAAATGGAAAAAGCTCATATAAAATAGTAAGCTCTCTGACACTTTTTTAAAAATGATTTTTATATGAATGAAGGCTTTTTTATATAAAAAAGAGGGAGAATTTATGTTGAGTACTCCAGGGTTAAGGACAGCAGGTGCTTATAAAAAATAGAAAAATTATTTAATACTGTATGTGTGTCATGACTAGTACCAAACCCCGCTTCCAACTTTCCATCCTTAATTAAAGCTTTCCAGGGAGATGTACAAGCTGCCTAAAGAAGTGCACTGCCACCCCCCAGGCTGCGGAGGTTTGTTTCTCTGCACAACTGCAGGCTCCTTGATCCAAGCCAGCTGTGGTTTTGGAATGTTAGCAGGGATGTAGCTGCTCTTTCCTACTCCTCCATGGATGTTGCAGCAAGGCTTTTAGCTCAGGTAAAGATACTACATCATCTGAAAATTTCTTTGCTGGGCTTCTCGCTGCTAACTGATCCACTAGTTTCACAGGTCCCTCTGCTGAGAGATTGGCTGCAAAGTCAGTGAATTTGTTGAAGAGCCGCCAAACTGCTGTTATTAGTAACTGTCTTATAAATATGTGCAGCATTAGATTTTCGAGTAGAGTAAAATAAAAATTAAACAAAGCATAACAAGTAATGTGTTGAACTAATAACATAAATATCTTCTGGAGATGGGAATGGAATCCTTGCTGTTTGTGAGATAGGAAAATGGTCCCTTCCTTACTTTATCATTCAACAGGGTGTTTTTTTTTCCCAAAAAGCATCTAGAAAATCCACAAACATGATTGCAGGAGCAGACTTTTTCAGCAGAGACCCAAGAAAACCCTCCCCTTGCCACCAAAAATAGCAGCAGGTCTTCAACCTGCAAGCAGGTACAAGTGTCTCCCCCACGGAACAACCCCAGCTGGGCTCCAGCTCCCGTGTCAGCACAGCCAGCTGAAGCGTTTGACCATATCTGAAGAAGCAAGGCAAAAAGCGTCGCGCCACCGGCACTGCACGAACCTCTGCCAAGCCGAGAAGCCTCCTCGCTAACAGGAGCAATTCCTACCTGTCAGCTTCTGGCATCCGGCAAACACGCACAGGATCAGCCAGGCGTTGAACTGCCCCCGGGCCATGGCAGCCCTGCCCGCCGCGGGACAGGGCCGTGCGTGGAGTGGGAGCCGTTTGCTGCGGCGTCTTCCCTTGCTGCTTCTGGTCCCAGCAGCCTCTGTTGGAACGGATCCGTCTTTCTGTGTTTCTGGTTGCAGTCCTGGGAAGGGCTTGCAGTTCAACTTGCTGACCCCGAAGGATATTTTCCATCGTATTTTGGAACGTTGGAAGATTTTGTTGTGAATTTTTTGGCAGGATTGTTTAAGCTTCTTTTCCAAAGACTGATTTCCCACTGCAATTTATTATAGGAAGCTATTAGTTGCAAGGAATTTCACTACACGATTGCCTCTGAACAAGGGGGGACCTCCTGGTCCCTTCGGCCTCTGCACAGCACCTCTGTCACATCTCCGTGACACTTCTGCTCAGCTCCTTGGCTTCATTTTCAGTTTTCCTTTTTCCTGAGTTTGAATATCTGCAAACAATCCTGAAACGTCACAAACAGATAAGGCTGGTGGCCTGTGCAGATTCATGGAAGGGCAGTAGCAGCCAAAATATACAAGCAGGCAGAAGAAATGTCACTTGTTCCATTCTGTATCAAATCTCCCAGAGGGAGAACTCAATATACTGACCTCACAAACAGCAAGGATCAGAGCCTGCCAGGCTTTCGTACGTCATCGTCCTCTCCTGTGACAAGACTTCTGGGTTGCAATGAGCACGGTCTGCCCTAGATGTTGTGAATTACGTGGACGAAACTCCACCTGAGTCCCTTCACAGCAGATACCTGTTCTCTACACATCTTCGCACTTTTATTAGTGCCCAATCCCCAGTCAAGCTGTTCTGTATTTCTACTCTGTAGGGCACAGTATTGTCCTGGGTTCTCCAAAAGGTTCTTGGATGCCAGGATTATATAAATAAGTAATAATATGTATAAATAAGTAATAACACCATCTCCCTCAGGTTAAAGATGGTCTTTGGGGAAAGAAGCCTGCCTAGAAAAGAGAGGAGGTGGAGCTGAAATGCATACCTTTCTCAGCAAGTTACAGGCTGTCGGTTTGTAGTGACTACTGTCACCAGAGAGTTTACTGAAGGTGGGGATGATGTTCCAGGCAGTAAGTTGTCAGTGTGCAAAGTAGCAAGTCTTCTGAAACTTCCAGATCCATAGTTACACCTGACAATATGTGGACTCACACCTGCTATGGAGAAAAGCAGCACAAAATGGAGCAGTCCCACTGATTTATCAAGGGAGGAGGGGCCCTCAATATCCAGAACCATTCTTACCCTCAGCTTGAATCAAAACCTGGTCTGTGTTTCTGTCATAGCCTTGGCTGCCTTCACGTCAGACTCTGCTTCCTTCAGTTTTCATTATTTTCTGTTGCTTACGCTTCAGTTGCATTCCTTTCTTCTGGGATGAGATATCTTTTATTAAATTGTGAATAATATACCACTCAAGAGGCAGACTCTGCTGACCCATCTGTGCTGTGAGACTGAGGTGCCTTCTGTTTTGTGCCAGAGTCCCTTACAATCCCCAGTGCACACATGACTTTGTCTAGAAGTCACTACGCAGAAAAGCCCTGCGTCTTGTGGCCATGAAATAGCCTCCCTTCATCATGCAGCACATGACACGAGGAGGAGTCCGGGATTTTGGCCAACATCTGCGAAGGCCATATATGATTTTGTCAACAGGAAAATTTCCTAGGAACAGCTTCCAGCTGAAGGGCCTAGAGGAGGATACGCATGGGAGGGAGAAAAGAGGAGGCTCAGAGGCTCTGCTTAGGTGACTGATAGGGTGGCAGGCGGGGGACAAGCATCAGTGGTAGATGCTGCCGTCAGCTGGGGGGATTTTGAAGAATTACCTCACTATCCCGCACAGAAAGGCAATTGCAGAATGATAAACGTGTGCCTTAGTTGTTTGTAACGCAGCAGTAGTTATATGGTGCACAGAAACAAGCCTGAGTTTCTGTCAGCTGCACATAGTCCCCACATGTGCAATTGCAATGTTTGGCAGTGCACCGGCTCCTCCTGAGGGATTTTGTCCTTGCCAGGTATTCACAGCTGAGTGTGCACAACCCTGCCCCTCCGCGCTCCCCCTGGCCATGCCGTCTGTTGCAGGAGCGGTTTCAAAACGTCACATCAAGCCAGGTTTCTGCAGGGGCACCTTGACTGCTTTCATGCTTTCCACCATAACCTCCTGAAGCAAGAAGATGGGAAAGGGGAACAAGATATGAGGGACTGAAAACTGCAGGAGCTTGTTGGATGCTGATGCAAAATTTATTCCAGGTAGCTGAAGCTTTGCCCGTCACAGGGCAGTAGGGGCAATGGAGTGAGAGACTGTTAAGGGAAGAGAGTAGTGAGGTGACAGCCACCCTAACCTCTGTTTGCCGCAGTCACAAGTGGCAGCATCTGCTGGGAAGAATTCTTCGGGTCTTACGTTACAGACTCCTGCAGACCCTGAACCTTTGTGTCTGTTTGTTGGCTTATTTAGTGCCTCCATCTGCCATTACGTTGTTTGTACAGACCTTTTTGTTTGGATCTTTGATTTTTCAACTGTAAACATATACAGAGCAGTGTTTGCACAACTGAAGCTACCTGTCCCCTTAACATGGAAGGTTTCTGCTGCTTCCTTGTCCCATTGCAGATGACATCTGTATGCTAGGACAGGCCTTTTGCCACAGGGACCCACACAGGCTGCTTAGAGACACACGTGGTCCAGGGCGCTGGCGGAAGGCACAAGGTGTGGTTAGTACAGGACCTGAAGAGCATCTTTGGGAGGGAGGTTGCTTTGAGACGGGACTGCTGGGACATAGGCAGCATCTTCATGAAAGGGAAATTCTGCTTAGAGAATTGGAGAAACCTCTTGCTTTGAACATCTTGCCCAGAACTTGGGGAGACCACAGTCCCCAGCCCGGGCCTGTCTGGCTGGTGCTCAGGGGAGGAAGATGAGGCTAAGGAAAGAGGGGAAGGAGGAAGGAGATCCATGGCTCCCAGGGAAGGCCAGCTTTGAGTCACAGGAGGTGAAGAAGGAAGAAAACCTTGAGGGAAGTAGGAGTGAAGCACTGTAACCAGAGGGGACCTCCTCTGTTATACTGATATTTTTCAGGTATGGTGCTGCTGGTCCTTATGCAAATGCTTTCCTTGTCTTTTTTTCTTTGTTTGTAAGCTGCATCCTCTGCCTGACTGAGTAATGGGCAGTGATGGGGGGGGCCCAATCCCACTGCACCTGCTCACAAAAGGACCCCCTCAGGCCTCACACAACTTGGAGAAGATGTTATGGGATGCAGCGTGATGGGTGATATGGGGCATGCTGTCATCCAGCCCGTCCCTCGGCAGTCCCATAATCTCTCTTCTGCAGGAGTGCAAGGCCCAGCTGAAATCCTCATCTGGGTTTTGACTGGAGATCATTCATAAGGGCCTATACAGACGTGATGCAGACGGATGCCGTGACACCGTCAATAGCCACATCCTCAGGGAGGAGAGTCTGCTCGCCCACCTATAAGGAGAAATGCCAGAGTTCTGGAAAACAGCAGCAAAAGCCGCTCAGCTGGGGAAGCTCAGCATGGTGACTGTGAGTCATCACCTACAGTCTATTTGTCCCTGCAGTACCAGAATATTTCTCTTCTGAAGAGCGTCTCTGTAAGTCAGCTACATCTGACTTACATCTCATCCAACGTCCTACAGCTGGGAAATCCAACCCAGGCAAACAAGCCTCATGGAGGCTGGTAGCGTGGACCAGGCAGGGACAGAGGATTTGGAAGGCAGCTGTGTGCCCGACCAAGCTGACCACAGCCTTGCCCAGCATGACGCAAGTGCCCACCAGCCACAGGAACCCTGAGCGAGCAGGCTCCATAGGCTCCATAGGCTCCATGGGGCCCAGGAGCAGTGGAGGAGGTAGTGGGCCAACACTGACAGTACTTCGAGAGGCTCTTGTGCCCTGGGATAATAGTCCGGGTGAGTAATTTGCAATCTTCATAAGCTCCCAGGCTTCTCTAATGAGAAGAGATTTGGGTCCATTAGCAACTACGCCACATACCAAAGACCTGCTGGAGCCAATGCCTGTCCCCGCAGGGCTGGCTACTTTGACTCCAGTACACGCATTCTCCAGCAAACCTCGCATTTTGTCTAACTTGACAGGACATTATGTCCAATGTTTCTTGATGTTATGTCAATCAAATTCTCCCTCTGCACAAACATTATGTTTCAATGGCAGTTTTCCTTCTGTTCCTGCTACCATCAGTATTCTGATTTATCGTACTGGGAAATACGTATTTTTTATGATACATAGACCATAAGTCTTGGCATGGTGCCTCAAGAAACCTGGGATGGGGGAGGGAGAACGTGGCAGGGAAATGTGCTTTATAAAGAATTTTCACAGTAACAGAAGTGGTGCCAGGAACTTTTCTGTCTTGTGCAATAGGCATCATCATGCAAAAAGAGCCACTGCAACAGAAAACAGAACCAGCTGTGGAACATGTTGTAGGAAGGACTAAAAGTGCATTTCCTATTTAATCAGTTCAATTGATGGCGGATCCAAAGTGGAGCTAGGAAGTGTATAAAACCCCAAACTTCTGCTGATCTGTGTTCCCTTCTCTTTCCTAGAGCTATAACTTTTAAGGTGAGTGGCAAATGCTATTAATTTTAACTAGAGAACACTGTTCCGTGTCACATCCCAAACACTGCTGGCCATAGCAGCCTGAAACAAATTAAAAAAAAAAAAAAAGAATTTAAGCAGCACTTGCTTACAAGGCTGGGGTGGAAACAAAAAAAGGTGAAAACCTGATTCTTACATACATTCAGCTCTTTATTCTTGCAAACAGATCAAATTCTAGTCACGAGTACTTGTCCCTTTTTTTCCTTAATTGATTTTATTATTGTCCTATCCCTTCCTCCACCCCGTACTCTAATCTCCCCCAAACCCCTTTTTTAATTAGCACTCTTTGAAATTTAAAAGCTTTAGTAGTGATTCAGGGAATCTCTACAAGCAGCTTGTAAATTATTTTATGAAATCTCTTACATAATAGTTTTCAGATCTTAATGAGGTCAGCCAGCTGTCCGATGCAGAACTGCGTTACGCATTTTCTGGACTAAGGACAAGGGACATTATTAATTGATGACTGCTGTAATGTAATCCCTTTCAAACAGGTGGTGGGTGGACTGAAACTACAGTATTTTTCCAGCTTTTTTGGAAAGAGCTGAGATTTTCCACAAGAGCAAAGATAGTGGTAATGCTGTTATATCATACAGCTCAAAATAATTGGAAGACTGACAAAAAGGCATAGCCTCTTGTCTATGAGACAAGGGAAGGAAGATATTTTTGACTGCAGGAAAAAGCACAATCTGAAGAAGCTGGAGAAAGTAGAGACTGCTTGAGCGTGAAGAAAAAGCCAGCAAGAGGGAGTGGCACGTGAGAGGTTACCTGCAACTCCTTCTGCCAGGAGAACAGGCACTGACCTAATTCCCAAGGAAACAATGCATACATTTCCACAATTGTTTTGGTCTGGATCCAGGTACATCTTGTGTTGTCCTAATAACAACTGTATTAGAACCATTTACAAAAGCTTTGCCTGTTTACTGTATTATTAGTCTTCCCAACACCCATCTTGGAGCTGAGATACTGCTGTCCCGTTGCTTAAGCCACACAGCTGCTTCAGTACAGTCTCCTAGCGAGTGCTCAGGTTATGATTTATGCCTGCAGGGACAGCTAGTGTATGTATATAAAGCATCTTAGCCACAGGCAATGCCTGGACTCTATTCAATTTGCAAACCAAAAAGACAAAACCAGTGTCTTACAACTCAAAAGCAGCACATAAACATCTACCAGTTGGATTATCAATACTGTAAATTAGCATCCGTCACCCTGTGCTTTTCATCTAGTTTGAAAACAACGTTATTCATGCGACCACAACAGGCAAGAATCTCATATCAATTTTTATTATTATAAATACTATGTTAGAACAGAAAGGATGGTGCCGTGCATCCGCTCCATTCTGCTGCTATTTTGCATCTTCTTTCTTGGCTCCTGCTTCTATTTTCAGGGGTTCCGGAGCTGCGCGATAGGCAGGAAACGCCTCCCAAGGACTATTCAGATCAAATTTGCGAAATTCCTGAGCTAGCTCCACAGGTTCTGCCACTACCCGTTTCACTTCATCATCATACCGCACCTAGAACAGTGCAAAGAACACAGGCCAGTCATTTTTATACAGTCCCCATAGCATCTCTGCTATTAGCTTTAGTCCATAATGACCCAGACCACCCTTCGGTACAGACAAGCCTACTTCTTATGCCATGGATAGGCCACAGGCTTCCGCCACAGCTTCAGTTTTCCTCATTATTAAACAAGAGCCCTCCAGATGCCACCGAAACCTCTGGACTCTCTAGGAAAACCCTCCTCTTTGCTACCACGTACCTCAGGTGTCCTGACTAACCACACTGAATTAGGAGTGCCCAGCCTACAGTCCATATGAAGTCCACATGAAATAACACAGTTTGTCGTATGACAAAGGAATTTCTCTTGAGTCACTGAAATAAGGTGGCCTGTCCACCAGGCATAGCTGGGGACTACTTTAATGAATCTTTGTAATATGGCAGTTTGTCTGGTTTTAGTTGTGCTTCTTAGAGTAACACTCGGAACATGGGACAAAAAGACAACCAGGGTGAAATGCAGGTGAGTACCAGACACTTCTGATTGGCTTGATTTACCCGCTTTGTGCCAGTCCAGATCTCCAAACCACAGCTCAGGAGATGCTACCTGCTCCTCACTTGCAGGATTTGCTGTTATTTCTGTTTTTCTTAAAACCCTCTGTTGCCTGCAGAACCTCACTGTTTTCTTCTGAGACTCAACTCAGTCTTAGAACTGCACCAAATATGACTGCTTCTGCAAGGCAGTCATTTGAAACTAGACAGATAGCAAACACACTCATTTCACTTGTGGTTTGACAAACAGAGGTAAATATTTGATAAATGGCAAGAGTCAGTTCAACTGGAGTTTTATAATCTGGGCCTACAAAAACTCAACAAAGTGGAGTTCCAACTTCATTAACATCAGTTCAGTCCTTTATTCCTCTGGGAATCTTCAGTTTTGCAGTGGAAAGTTTAATCTTCCAGAAGACATGCTAAACGCAGAAGCACTTTCTCTGCCTGACAAATTTCGGTATACAGCACATGAAATTTGCTCAATGTCTCTGGCCTTAGGCTTTCTTATTACAGGTGATACTTTGTGATGACTTCAAATTTCCATGCAAGAGATCTATACAACTCCTCTGGAATACAGACAAGTGAAACATCCTTAGTGCCTTTCAGGCAAAGGATTGTAAAGCAGTCACATCTCTGTACCGAAATTCAGATCATAGAATCATAGAATAGTTTGGGTTGGAAGGGACCTTTAAAGGTCACCTAGTCCAACCCCCCTGCCGTGGGCAGGGACATCTTCAACTAGATCAGGCTGCTCAGAGCCCCGTCCAGCCTGGCCTTGAATGTTTCCAGGGATGGGGCATCTACCACCTCTCTGGGCAACCTGTGCCAGGGTTTCACCACCCTCATGGTAAAAAATATCTTCCTTATAGCTACTCTGAATCTACCCTCTTTTAAAACCATTTAAAACCATTAGCCCTTGTCCTGTCATTACAGGTCTTGGTAAAAAGTCTGTCCCCATCTTTCTTATAAGTTCCCTTTAAGTACTGAAAGGCCGCAATAAGGTCTCCCCGAAGCCTTCTCTTCTCCAGGCTGAACAACCCCAACTCTCTCAGCCTTTCCTCACAGGAGAGGCGTTCCATCCCCCTGATCATTTTCGTGGCCGCCTCTGGACCCGCTCCGACAGGTCCATGTCTCTCCTGTGCTGAGGGCTCCAGAGCTGGACGCAGCACTGCAGGGGGGTCTCACCAGAGCAGAGCAGAGGGGCAGAATCACCTCCCTCGACCTGCTGGCCACACTGCTTTGGATGCAGCCCAGGATGCAGTTGGCCTCCTGGGCTGTAAGCGCACAGTGTCAGCTCATGTCCAGCTTTTTGTCCAGCAGTACCCGTGAGTCCTTCTCGGCAGGGCTGCTCTCCATCCCTGCATCCCCCAGCCTGTATTGATACCGGGGGTGCCCTGACCCAGGGGCACGACCCTGCACTTGGCCTTGTGGAACCTCATGAGGTTCACACAGGCCCACTTCTCGAGCTTGTCCAGGTCCCTCTGGATGCCATCCCACCCTCAGGCGTGTCGACCGCACCACTCAGCTTGGGGTCATCTGCAAATTTGCTGAGCGTGCACTTGATCCCACCGTCTATGTCCTTGATGAAGATATTAAACAGTACTGGTCCTAATACAGGCCCCTGAGGGACACCACTCGTAACTGACCTCCATCTGGACATTGAGCCGTTAAGAGATAAGAGTATTGGAGAGATTTGACAACTTCAGACATGAGTGTATCTCCTACCTCCACGTAACCAGAGAGTGGAAAGTCTTTCCGGAAAGGATGGCCCTCAAACCCATAGTCTGTGAGGATTCGCCTTAGATCAGGGTGGTTGGCAAAGAAAACACCATACATGTCCCAAACCTAAATGAAAGGGAGCCAAGTAAATTGAATTAGATTAGGAAAAAAAAAAAACCTTCATATGTTATGTCCATAAAATTTCAGTTACGTGCCTGGCTTTGTGCACTGCCAGTGAAACTAATGCAGGAACTCATTCAAAAGCAAATCAAACACCTTTTTATCTCCTATTCTGAAAAGGCAGCCAGGGAAACACTTCTCTCTTTCTTCCTCAGGCCCTGGGAATAGTTTAATCAGGAAAACACAACCCCTCTCCACAAAGACTCTGCTCCCAGGTACACTGGCACTCACCTCTCTTTCATACCAGTTTGCTGCCTTGTGCACAGACACTGCGGAGTCGACAGGTGTCAGCTCGTCAGTATATGTCTTCACACGGATCCGACTGTTGAACCGCAGAGACAGGAGATTGTACACAATCTGAAGCAGAATACAAGAAGGCATTGGTCTTGTACAGCATTTATGGATCTCTCTGCAGTACGGTACTGGCTAAGTAAAAGCACACAAAGCCTATTTAAAATACTCTTCATCAGCAGAATCACATTCAGCACTTCAGAGCCAGGCACTAAAAGACACTTTTACAACTGAGGTTCCAAGAGCTTACCACCTTGATCCTTAGAAGTGTAACAGAAAGGATGTGAGATTTAGGAAATGTGACTGAGAAGAAGAGCTGAAGTAAAGAGGGATACTAAATCTTAAAAAAAGAGAATACTGAAGGGATGGAGACACTTGACAATAGTCTTTCCATAGCCTGTCACAAAGAAAATGGCTATCAATTACTCTCAGCATCCAGTGGGAGAAAGCTAAGAAGAAATACACTTAATTTTCAGCAAAGAAGTTGGACCAGGGAAAATGTCTAACTCTTCTGGTGATGAAGTACTAATAAAAAGGCTGCTTAAGAGGATTACTAGAACCTCTGGGGGGGCGGGAAGGGAATACTTACTACAAGCGGATTGAAAAAAAACCCCAAACCGTTCTAAGAAATTGTGTAGCCTTGTGCGATACTGCCTCTGTGAAGATAGCTGGAAAAGCTGAATTCATTGAAGTCTATATTTCTATTATTCCTATGAATCTACTACCCTGATTTTTAAAAGAAAAATCCTGAATTAAAAAAATCTTCAACTTCTTCAGAGACTGGAGGCCTTTAAGTTAAAGGAACTCTCTCTACAACTCTCAGGATTTTTGCCTAACCATGAGTTACATTACTAAAAGTCAAAGCTATTATTAGCAAAGCAAGAAGGAGGTATATCTGAAAACAACAGACCTTTGATTAGTGAATATAGATAAGGCAAACCTGCCGCCCCTCCCTTTCTGAGCAGCTGTTGGTAAGTGATTTAATACCACAAGATAAACCAAAGGGGGAAAAGAAATCAGCTACTTTTCATTATCCTTGTTACTTGCTGGGAACGAAAAATCTACTAATTCACTTCTCTTGTCTGAAAGGCTGCCCAGATCAGACAACAGAAGACAGACATCTCTTCATCCATAAGGCTGCCTAAACCGTAGTCAGCCTCCTACAGCACGTGAGCCCTAGGGATTTTCTGCCGCTGTCTTTTACAGATCTTCCTAGGTTAAACTGCAATAACACTGTGAACAAAGCTTTCTAGTAGTAGGTGAGAAGACAATATGCTGAGTCTATTGTTTCGCCAAAGATGTATCTTTTCTTTTTCTATTTGCAGCCGCAATTTTTGTGCATCTGAAAAGCTATACGGTGAGAAAAAAAAGGGAAACAAGAAAACAACAGGGAAACAAGAAAACAACAGGGAAACAAGAAAACAACAGGGAAACAAGAAAACAACAGGGAAACAAGAAAACAACAGGGAAACAAGAAAACAACAGGGAAACAAGAAAACAACAGGGAAACAAGAAGAAAAGAGAGAGAGACTTTCAGCGGAGCACAAAAGGAAAACCAGACTAGGAACCCATGCAGCATCAGTTCTGCTACTGCTTCCACAATTAAACAAAACCCAGCATTTCAGAGTGGATTTTCTTTTCACTGCCAGAAAGCAAAAGATGTGGTCAAGGCTGCAACGGCACCCACAACCATCAGCACTTGTGAAACTCTCTGCATCCTGCACCTATGAGCAGTTCTCACCTCAAAGCGGTACTGCCGAGATGGGACATCAACAGCAGTCAAGTCAGCCAAGGATTTGAACTGGGCATTAGTGTGATCTCGAAGGAAGGTCAGAACTGGAATGATCCCATCTGGATGGATCAAAAGTTCCAGCTCATTGAAACAGGTCACCTGAGGAAAACAGTGGCAAGGGCGTGAGTACAAACACCAACAGAACTGAACATTACACTGAATCCAGTAGGACACCTCAAGAAAGAGTATATTGTACAACAGACACATCAGGTAAAGGGGGTCAACAATAGCAGTAACTTTCATGTAATTCTGACAATCTTTCTTCCCCACAACAACTTCCGAAAATGTCTAACAAACAAGTAGTGTGTTCACTGGGTCCTGTCCCCCGAGCAAGAACAATTTATTGAACAGCACCTACCTGTACTTGCTGGATATATTTGGGCAGAATCTCAGCCACGTACTCCCCAAAAGCACACAACTGCTTCTGTTCTACTTCATTTTTTGGTCTGACAGTCGCTAAGGAGAAAAATAAAGTTCCCGAGATTATGGCAGGGAATACGGAAAGCTACAAGAAGAAGAGTAGTAACTCTCATCCCTGACTTAAAAATCCCTTTAACCCATCTAGCTGCCTCTCAGTAGCTCTGGCAGAAGCCAGGCAGTTTCAGGTTCAAACCTGCAAAGTTTACTTACGGTAAATCGGAAGCTAAATGTAACATATATGTATAGTAGAATATAGATGCTGTAATAGAGACTAGACTATGGCAACATACATCTGTTGTTGTACACAGAACAAATGGAACTAGAGGCTTTGATAAGGAAGGAAGTTTGCGTCAGTGCTAGACAGAAATGTTTTTGTGCACTGTAAATACAGCAGGAAGAACAGCCCAACAAGGTGACGGAGAAGCAAATAACAAGATGAAAAAGAGAGAGGCGAGGTGACAGAATCTGAACTTAGACACTGCCCATGACATTCACCCTGGGTCTAGAGAGAATCTTTTTTTCTAGACAAAGTAACACTGGTTTTGTTTGATGTGCCAGCATCTAAGCAACCCCCGCATAGTCAAAACATCCTAGGATCTCACGTTGCTTTTTTTTTTCCTTGTTACAATTACAAATAGTGCTCGAGATTCCGGACACTGGGGGGCTTTGACGCTGTTGCCCAGGCACAACCTTGCACAGAACAAGCGGGCAGGCCGGCGGGAATGCAGAGCCAGCACGGCTACCGAGGAGCAGAACTCGGGTGTATGCCTGACAACCGTTTTCTGATGCGCTCCCTGGGGAGGTTCTACCGCGCAGGCACTTCCCAAGGGCAGCCGATGCCCTGACGCCGAGCCGGGCGCTGACAGGGACACAAGCGCAGGCCTCGCTCTCTTCCACGCCCCCCCGCCCCAGCCGAACCGCCGGCCCAGCCGCACCACCCCCGCCCCGCTCCCGCTCACTTACGGCGAGTCTCCGCAGCGGAGTTCCCCGCCAGCCGGGCCTGCGCCGCCGCCGCCGGGCCTGCGCCAGCTGCGGAGAGAAACGGACACGTCTCACCCACCGCCGTCAACCGCCCGGCCCGCGGCCCCGGGCTGGCCGAGCCCCGCAGCCTCCCCGGGACAGGCGGCGGCCGCCTCCCCGCCCTGCCCTGCCCTGCCACCGCGGCCCCTCACCTCGCAGCGCGGCCCGCGCCAGCCCCCGCGCCGCCACCGCCAACATCCCCGCCGGGACACCGACGGGCAAGGGCACGGACCGGAAGCGGAAGGCGCCGCCGTCTTCGCGCTTCCCCCGGAGGGGCGGAAGCGCACGCGGGGCTTCCCGTGGACGCTTCCGGGTCGGTGGCCGGAAGCGGCGAGTGCCTGGCGGCGCCTGGCGCAGGGTGAGGGGAGCGGAGCAGCCGCTGGGGCACCCCGGGGCGGCGGCGGGAGGCTCCGGGGCGGCGGCGGCGGCATGAAGGGAGGCGCCGCAGGTGGGTGCCGCGCTGCGGCCGAGCGGGGGTCGGGGGGAACCCCGGAGCCCCGGGCGGGCTGGGAGCCCGGCGGGAGGCCGCGGGGACGAGCCTGGACCGGGCGAGGAGCAGCCCGGCCGAGGAGGCAGCGAGCTCTGCGGAGACGCATCGCCGTCGGGTGCGGGCGTGAGGGGCGGGGGGGGCCTGGCACCGCCCCGGGCTGAGGCAGCGCTGCGGGGGCGAAGTGATTTTCTGGCGGTTTTCATAGCGTTAGCGTGGCCCTCATGGGGTCTTTTCCGAGAATTA
>VZTQ01002628.1:0-11486 GCA_013400755.1 Pelecanoides urinatrix | reverse complement strand
CATCCTAGGATCTCACGTTGCTTTTTTTTTTCCTTGTTACAATTACAAATAGTGCTCGAGATTCCGGACACTGGGGGGCTTTGACGCTGTTGCCCAGGCACAACCTTGCACAGAACAAGCGGGCAGGCCGGCGGGAATGCAGAGCCAGCACGGCTACCGAGGAGCAGAACTCGGGTCTATGCCTGACAACCGTTTTCTGATGCGCTCCCTGGGGAGGTTCTACCGCGCAGGCACTTCCCAAGGGCAGCCGATGCCCTGACGCCGAGCCGGGCGCTGACAGGGACACAAGCGCAGGCCTCGCTCTCTTCCACGCCCCCCCGCCCCAGCCGAACCGCCGGCCCAGCCGCACCACCCCCGCCCCGCTCCCGCTCACTTACGGCGAGTCTCCGCAGCGGAGTTCCCCGCCAGCCGGGCCTGCGCCGCCGCCGCCGGGCCTGCGCCAGCTGCGGAGAGAAACGGACACGTCTCACCCACCACCGTCAACCGCCCGGCCCGCGGCCCCGGGCTGGCCGAGCCCCGCAGCCTCCCCGGGACAGGCGGCGGCCGCCTCCCCGCCCTGCCCTGCCCTGCCACCGCGGCCCCTCACCTCGCAGCGCGGCCCGCGCCAGCCCCCGCGCCGCCACCGCCAACATCCCCGCCGGGACACCGACGGGCAAGGGCACGGACCGGAAGCGGAAGGCGCCGCCGTCTTCGCGCTTCCCCCGGAGGGGCGGAAGCGCACGCGGGGCTTCCCGTGGACGCTTCCGGGTCGGTGGCCGGAAGCGGCGAGTGCCTGGCGGCGCCTGGCGCAGGGTGAGGGGAGCGGAGCAGCCGCTGGGGCACCCCGGGGCGGCGGCGGGAGGCTCCGGGGCGGCGGCATGAAGGGAGGCGCCGCAGGTGGGTGCCGCGCTGCGGCCGAGCGGGGGTCGGGGGGAACCCCGGAGCCCCGGGCGGGCTGGGAGCCCGGCGGGAGGCCGCGGGGACGAGCCTGGACCGGGCGAGGAGCAGCCCGGCCGAGGAGGCAGCGAGCTCTGCGGAGACGCATCGCCGTCGGGTGCGGGCGTGAGGGGCGGGGGGGGCCTGGCACCGCCCCGGGCTGAGGCAGCGCTGCGGGGGCGAAGTGATTTTCTGGCGGTTTTCATAGCGTTAGCGTGGCCCTCATGGGGTCTTTTCCGAGAATTACCTTTCCTTGCCTCCCCGCAGCGTGAAGTGGGTGTGGGTTGCGTATTCGGGTGCCCTGATGTGGTGGCAGGGAAGGGAGGGGGTGCCGGGTACTGGTGATGCCCTTGTCACCCTTCGCCTGGCGTTCGGCAGGTCATTGCTTTGGTAACGCAAAACACGCACGGAGGGTAAGATTTTGCTTTCCGGGACACTTTGCTATTCCTGCACCTCTCTTTCTTTAGTGGAAATGCTGTGGATGCGAAGGGGAACTTTGTGTTCCCAAAGAAGGATGCGGGGTTTACGGTAGTCTTCAGCTGCTGTTGGCATTTCGATCATGACTTGGCACCACTCCTCTGGAAATGGCGCGGGGCAGCGGGGGCGGCTGGTTCTGCCGCACCAAGAGGGCAGAGCGGTTCATTCACCCCTGCCCTGGTGCTCTGCACGGTCGCTTCGGCGCTCTGGGCTGCAGCTTCTGAGCATCTTGACAGCGAGGATCAAGAGCTTTAACTGAAGTGGGAGCCCATTTGCAGGATAGGCTTGTACTTGCTAAAGCTGGAAAAATAGTACCGATGTGTGCTGTGCCAACTGCAGTTCCTCAGTCTCGTACAGGTTAATGTATAGGTAATTTTAAGACAGACCAGAACTATTCTAAAATAACAATAAAGGTATAATTAAGACAAGCTACCATCAGGGATGGGACGGACTTGTCCAGCCAATTAGGGATGTAGACACTACTACCCATGAACAGAACTTGAACAAAGAACTTAGGAGCCCTCCTGTGTCAAGCAGAGCTATTGTAAGGAAACACATGTTTGACGAAATAAAGCATGGAAGAGTAACTAGGAATCTCTTGGAAAAAAATCCTGTCTTTGGGAAATACTATGCTGGAAATCATGTTCAGTATTAATGGAAGAAATTTGTGATACCGGTCATCATGGCTGATAGTTGGGGTCTAAAAATAAGTTTGAAGTGAGTGCAAGCAGACATCTATTTGCTCCTAATGCTGTCAAGAGCTATGTTAAAGAAGAGCTCTTTTTTACAGCAGTCCTCCTCTGGTTTAGAAGCTTTTTCGACCCACAAACTGCTTGGACCTCTGCAAACAATCTCTGGTACATACTAAGAGGTGTTATCTTTTAAATGGGGTTCTCCTTGCCACTTGGGAAACAGCATCTAACAACATCTAGCAGGTTATTTGCATGCTGATATCTGGCACGTTAACAAACTGAGTATGGCCATCAGTTATCTCATTTGGTTAGCTTGAAGGACTGACTGGTGGTTTTGTCTGTCAGACTTCTCGCACATCTTTTTGGTAAAAACAAGTTCACCTTACTTGATACCACTGCACAGATTCATCACGTTGGTTTTGGACAGTAATTAACTCCCCCTGATGATATGAACTGCTCTCTGTGCTCTTTATTAGTATGATACTGTATTCCTTTTCCCATCTAGCCCAGCTATGGTGCTGCCACATTCCTTTGGCTTCGTGAGTTTCCTGGTGCGGTTGCTGGACTTTCCACTTGAATAACTGTTGCTGCATTTCTTTGTGTCAGTGAAATGAATGGTGAAAAGATATGCACATCTCCCAGTTCTGCTGGGATGTGATGCTCGCTGTACTGGAAGTTTGGTATATATTATAATTTTAATTATGCCAACTTCTCATGTGTTGTTTGAGATTCTGAAGCTCAAGCAGAAGTTTCTGGCTGCGCTATTTATATTCAGTCTAAAATATGCTGGCCTCTTACCAATATGTTTGATTTTTCCCTGTACCCTGAAGCACTGCCTAATCTTGTTAGTGGAGAGAGAAAGACGTATAATTATTGTGATTTTACAGATAGCTGGAGGTCTGATCTGTGCAGCACCATGGACTCATCAGAAGAGACTGGAGGCTCCTCTGCAGAAGAGAACTACTTTGTGAACTACACCTTCACCGACCGCTCCCACTCAGGCCGTGTGGCCCAGGGCATTATGAAATTATGCTTGGAGGATGAACTCTTTGCTGATGTTACAATATCAGTGGAAGGCAAGGAATTCCAGCTGCACCGTTTGGTCCTCTCAGCTCAGAGTTGCTTTTTTCGTTCTATGTTCACTTCCAACCTAAAGGAGGCCCACAACCGGGTGATTGAGCTGCAGGACGTTAGCGAGAGCGTCTTTCAGCTCCTTGTGGACTATATTTACCATGGGACTGTAAAGCTGAGGGCAGAGGAGTTGCAGGAAACCTATGAAGTGGCAGACATGTACCAGCTGACTGCCCTTTTTGAAGAGTGCTCCCGTTTTCTGGCCCGTACAGTGCAGGTTAGGAACTGTCTGCAGGTCATGTGGTTGGCAGATCAACACAGTGACATGGAGCTCTACACAGCTGCCAAACACTGTGCAAAGTCACATTTGTCTCAACTGCAGGACACAGAGGAGTTCCTACACCTGCCTCTCCGCCTACTGACAGACATCCTTACAGGTAAGGAGTTCTTGAGACTAGCTAGGGTGTAGATGTAGACTTCCAGAGAATCTGTCAGGGACTGAACAAAATAGATGGAAACATCCTTTCATAATCACTGTCTATTCAGAAGCTTTGCTAAGCTAAGCAAAACATTCTGGATAACTTAATCAGAAAATAAACTGTTAATTATTACTGGACATGAAGTGTCTAAGCTATAGAAAAAGGACATAGAGGATGCTGGTAATTCCCAGTAGTTCCTGAGTCAACAGGTCAGAAGTATTACAGGTTTTTAAACATAACTTAATAACTTTCAACAATTTGTTTTATTTTTGTTTGCATTAAAACAAAGAAGCCTTACCAGAAATGAACATCTTATGACAGTCGTCTTTTTTTTTTTCTTTAGTTCTTAATCATTTAACATAGTAATGCAACAACTCAACATTTGTAAGAAGGCTTGAGCACAAACCTTATTTTTAGATTATGTTAGTGTTATTAACAATTGTATATAATTGTTAGGATTATTTAGGCTAGGCACTCAGCTGACTGAAGTAGAGGTGTTATAACATCTTAGGTAATACAGTAATTACCCTTCTTGTAAAGGCAATAGCCTTCCACAGTAATGGATGCAATGTCTCAGGGTTGTGAAAGATGTGTCAACACATCAACAACTAAGTCCAACTGCCACCAATCCTTAAAGATTCTCTACTGCCCTAGCAAGTACAGCCAGTACTTGAAAACCTCTCCATGATGCTGCAGTCGCAACTCTATTTTTGTGCATTTATGTATCATTGCTAGAGGAAGCAAGAATGTAGGAGCAGCTCATACATTCAAATATACTGGACTTGGGACCAGAGAGATTGCCCCTTTCTTGCTTTAATTAAATAATTTTGTAAATGAGTAAATAACTATACTTTATGTGTCAAGTGTTTTATATGCTGCTACAATAATAAAATTACCATGACTGGCTTCTTTGGAATACTGGCAAATCTGTCAGTAAGACTTAAAATAGCCTTTAAAGTTGATGCTATGCATATGAGAGTCTTTTCAGATATTGCATTGTATTATCTCTGTTGCATCTAAAGAAATTCACAGTCAAAAACCTATTGAGAGTATGTACTGATAGCTCAAAAATACTACAATCAAATTAGAGTAATTTTGATAACTAACTAGCTAAAGTTTTTAAACTAAGTTGTGACTTCGTTAAAAAAAATTAATTCCTAAAATCATGAAATAAAGCTATAGAGGTCAAGCACCCTTAACTTCCTAGGGATTCCATGTAGTAACCATAGGTTTAGGACTATGGCCTTTAGTGTTTGTGGTCCTAAATTAAAATAATGGCTCAATAAAACTTTTTTCCCATGCTTCATCTATTTCCATATATAGAATCACATTACTCAATAGTTATGCTGAAACTTAGCTCATAAAATGGATTATAATGTGAAATGTACTCCTACTGCTGGCAGAGAAAATCTTTTTATTTTGCAATTCCTGCATCTTTGTTTAGTTAATGGAGAATTAAATAGAGGAAGCTATTAGTGGCAAGGATTAAAATTAATTTCATGAAATAGTAATTTATTAAGCTTACCTTTTGTTGCACTCTAGGACCCATTTCAAAATCAAGTTTTTCCATTTAACCACTACATGTGATGGATAGCTTAGGGAAATCCCTTTTACTAATAAACAGTGTTAAAATACTTGCTTTTGTTCCACGCTTTTCCTTCTCCCTTCCAGTGTAGAGAGAAGTGTTGGAATTTGTCTGATGCCTTCAGCATCATTGAATTCAGGGTTTGTCATGAGAGCAGACTACAAAATCAGAGAGCCTTCATAGGGAAGCCTCTCAATGAATACAGGGATAATTGCTGGCTTTCAAACTGGAAATAAATACCTAAAAACTTCTAGGTAATGTACTGATGGGGATGATGCAATCGTTTGTGGCATAACCAAAATTTGTTTCCAATTATGTCTGGAAACAAATTGAAATCTGATGCAGTCTGTTGAGTGTTTCCTACTGTCATGCTGCTAAGGAAAGCTATAGTAGCTCACTGGGGATTTCCAAATGTTAAGAGGGTAGCAGCAACACCAGATGTTCAGTCTTGAGGGTCAGCTGTCTGACAGTGCTCAGAGAAGGAAAATTTCTGCAGATGACACTTGCTAGATAGGTTTCTAGGACCAACCAGAAAGACAGACAGCTGCTGAGATTCTCACAAAGGAGAATCTTTTTGCCTAAATGCTTAAATAAGAAAATATTTTTCATTGTCACAAAGCACGTAAGTTCTCTTTCCTGTCCTCTTTCTCTCGGACGTAGGTTCCTGTGTTGAAACTCATCCAAAGTGCTTAAGATCTGGCAGCTCTGTCTTCTGATATTTATCCAAACTGATTTCATGTAGATGCCTGGCCGGCAGTGCTGATCATGCCTGCCAAAATCTATAAACCTCTGTATCTTTTTTTCTTCTCTAGAAAGTAGGATTTGTGGTGGGGGTGGGGGGAGGGAGTAGCAGGAAAATGATGTTCCTGAGTACACACACCTTTGTCTAGATATCATAAATGCCTTTCTGTCCCCAAACCGCAGATGGCGTTCCATGTTCTCAGAATCCAACGGTTGCCATAGAAACCTGGATCAACTTCAACAAGGAGGAGCGAGCGGGCTTTTCAGAGACACTGCGATCGAGTCTGAAGGTATAAAAAGACCTTCTGTTCGGGGGTTGGTGTAGCACTTGCCGGTTTCTCACTTCCCGTGGCAGGGTATTCTGCTTACAGGTGTGACTTGAAAGTCGCAAAACACAGATGCCATTGAAATTCATGGTGCTTGCATGAGGAATATTTTCATTGTCATAAATAGCAACCCCACTGACAGCTTTTTTTAATTTAACCTGAGGCTGCTTTCACTAGTGATTTGAGCAATGCCACGAATAACTTTTTCACCAGATGCTCAGTTACCAAAGAGACCATTCAGAAATCTGAGTTTGGCATTCCCCTTATAAAAACTCTACTCCATCAGTGATGTAACCAGCCCTTACCTAAACCGCAGACACTTGTGTTCCAGTGAAGTCTGTTGCTATTCTGCTATGTCAGATATGACTGGCATCTTGAAAAGGCTTTGAGGCTCCAGATCCTGAATGCTGTAGGGTGGCAGGACTTGGGAAGCAGGTCACACACGTCAGGCCCACAGGTGGGTCCTAAAATGCTGAATAATTTGGTCCTAGGCATCACTGATGTTTGTGTAAATGGGCCTAATTCTGCTGATACACTCTTCCTTTCTCTCAGGTGATTGGAGAAAATGTTCACATCTACCTGATTGGAAAGGAGTCGTCACGTACACATTCACTCGCTGTCTCTCTGCATTGTGCTGATGATGACTCCATAAGCGTGAGCGGCCAGAACAGCCTGTGTCACCAGATCACTGCAGCCTGCAAGCACGGCAGTGACCTGTACGTCGTTGGTGGCTCCATTCCACGACGCATGTGGAAATGCAACAATGCGACTATAGACTGGGAATGGTGTGCCCCTCTGCCCCGTGACCGGCTCCAACACACCCTTGTCTCCGTGCCAAGCAAGGATGCAATATATTCACTGGGGGGTAAAACTCTACAGGACACGCTCTCTAATGCTGTCATATATTACAGAGTACGAGACAATGTCTGGACAGAGACCAGCCAGTTGGAAGTGGCAGTCTCTGGAGCTGCAGGTGTAAACCTTAATGGTGTCATTTACCTGCTGGGCGGGGAGGAAAACGACTTGGACTTCTTCACCAAGCCCTCTCGGCTAATTCAGTGCTATGACACCAACACAGAGAAATGCCACGTGAAGCCATACGTACTGCCTTTTGCAGGACGCATGCATGCTGCTGTACACAAGGATGTGGTGTTCATTGTAGCCGAGGGGGATTCACTGCTCTGCTATAATCCCCTACTGGATAGCTTCACCCGGCTATGCCTGCCAGATGCCTGGAGCTCAGTACCATCCCTCTGGAAAATTGCCAGCTGCAATGGCAGCATCTATGTCTTTCGCGACCGCTATAAAAAAGGTGATGCAAATACTTTTAAACTTAACCCAGCCACCTCTGTTGTAACAGTCACAAGTGGCATCAAAGTGCTGCTCACTAACCTGCAGTTTGTCCTGGCCTAAGTGGGAAAAACAGGCCCAGTGATAGAAAGGGCAGCAGCGGTGTTCTGCTGTGCAGCTCAGAGGCACCCACCACCCTCAGCACCAGTCCCAGTTACTACGAGCTCACAACATCCAGTAAAGACCCCATCCTTTATACCTGTGCAGAGGAAGTACAGGCTTTCTGGCTGTCGGCCTATTCTTTTACATAGCACTATTAAAGTTGAACTGCTGCATCTTAGATTTCAGATGGACTAAATGCTATTACTTTGATCCCTTGATGATAAGCTGCTTGCGTTTGAGGCCCAAACTGCAACAAATGGCTTTTTTAGCCTGGAACCAATCCGCCAGTAACAAATCCTATAGCATATGGACAGTGTCCTCCTTGGCCCAGATTGCTAGTTTTAACTGCCCGGGAGACTGTGCGTTGCTGCCATGTCAGTCACAGAGTTAGATGTGCACTGTGTCCTCCAGGGATGTCCCCATTTAAACATTCCTGTGTCCCTACTGCAGAAAGAGGGACTGGCAGAAATATTTACAGCAGACAGATTCCAGAGCTCACCCCAAGACCTTTAGCAGGTTGCATTATTCAGCACTTCTCCTAGAGGAGTGGTAACAAACTGGGAACTTGCTTACTGCTCTGTTATCACCTACCATAAAGAGGGAGATCATTTTTACAAGCATTGGCTTTTACTGTACAGGGAATCCCCACCTGTAATCATAACATAGTGTTGGTGAAAGACAGAATTAAGACCACTTCGTCCTACCCCTCTCCGTTGGCACTGTAACACTTTGGGTAAGAATCTGAATAAAGTCTCTGCTGAGACAAAGTTTTCTTTTCCTTTGCTGAAAATATTATAGAACTTCCTGTGGATTGCAGTTCAGCTCAGCACTGATACTGTATGGGGCTCCCAAGAGAACTAAGACATTAGCCATAAGGAAAGAAAGCTTTAATGAAACAGCCCAACCTCCCCTTTACTTTAATTTATGTAAAAACTTCTTTATTGATGGTCAAGAAGTATAACATTTAAGCCTTCATTAGATCATTAAAATGTAAGGTTTTTTTAAAGCAGCCGAGACAGAGATTTTGATAGTTCTTACTGACACTCTGCAGTTGTCCCAGCGACCATGTTCCTGTGAAATGTCTCCAGGACCTGGACTTGCTTGTGCCGAACAAGGATGTGGGGACGGATCTTGGCAATAGCCTCTATTGCTTCCTGAGGGCTCCAGTGATGCAGCTGAAAAGGCAGAAACCCTGCAAGTGAAAATCCATTACATCCCTGCACCAGTTCATGGAGCCTTCATGGAGGCTACAGGCAACATTAGAGTTGTTAGAAAACTTGCTGCTTTGCCCCTTCTGTTGACTTCATGTTCTCCTCAGAGGGGCCTGAATGTCAATGCAAGTTCATGAAAGGAGTCCCTCTGTTAAAGAGGGATGGTTGCTGCGTGGGACCTCCATTTTCTGTCTCACTCATGCTTCCATCATGTTGTGAATAGTTTCATGTCCTAGCCCCACCAGACCAGAGCAAGAGCGCAGCTTGCNACTTCACTGCAAAAAGTTAAGAAGGAAGATGGGGTGGAGGTGGAGAGATTATTTTATAGTTTGCTTCAGGGTTTTGGCATTTGTTTTTTTTTTTTTTTAATATTAAACTTTACTAGTATTCCCATCGCACTTCAGCACTTAGTGAGAAAATTTTCCCTTCAGCACTAAGGGAAAATTTTCCAGGGAGCACTTAATAACACCAACAGAAGAATCCACAGATGGGATTTTGTTCTTAGTGCTGGCTTACCCAGTTGGGTCTGTAGAGGAATTGAGAAAATCAAAGTCACTTCTCTTGATCCTGAATTCTATTTATTAAAAAGCTTAGAAAGGCTCAACGTTTCAGTTAACTGAGGAGAAAATCTGAACAAGAATGGATGTTTATCTGCTTAGTGAACCTACCCTCACTAGTGACTTGTTATTCCCATCTCAATCTGTTCCTCCATAGAAAGAATTAAGAATGGCAGAATCATTCAAAACCTGTTGAGAACTTACTGTATTAATGGCCCAGAAAACTGAGCAGCTTCCTGAAGTCTGACTGATCTGCCAGAACCAGCAACAGATACTATCAGAGCATGTGTTTCAAAGCTTTGTTGCAACAACAGTTTCTCTTTCCTGTAAGATCAGAACATCTTTGCCAGTGCCTGTGCTAGTAACTGAGCTGGCAGAGGCAGACTGTACAGATGAATGAAAAGACTACTTACAATGGCAGCTATATTGCAGCTTCACCGCTATCTCATTGCCAGGAAGCATTATCTTGACAGTATCATAAGCGCAGATGAACAAGGTGTGCAAAGATAAACTAGATTATCAAAGAAAGTTTAGACCGCAGTTCAGCAAACATTAAGTTTCACTTGTTCATTTACCTTGCATTTGCCACAAATGCAACATAACAGCATACAAAACAGCAACATAAGTTTGGGGCCTAGCTATCTACCTCTTTTCAAACGGGTCTCCAGTCCAAACTCTGTAAAATCATGGAATATTAATGCACCTATACATGCTCCGGTTTCTTGAGCAAAAGCAAATTGTAAAGGTTGGCTGTACTCGCCCAGACTCTGTGAAAATAAACCCCATTTAGTATAGAAGCCTTCTTACTTGAATTAAATATGCTGCCACCATGGTGGCACTGCGGGAGCGTCCTGCCTTGCAGTGCACATAGACACTGTTACCGCACGCTCGGTGTTTCAGTATGAATTCAACACCCTTGTGGAGGTTTTCCAAGGTGGGGACTCCAGTGAAATCCACGGTGCTGAGACGCAACTGCTCCACTCCCATTGCCTCCCATTCCTGAAATTGAGATAGCAGATTCAATCAGTTAGTGTTTTGGGTTTTTTTTCCAGAAAGAAATCCCAGAACCTGTTGAGACAGTTGGGAAATTCAGTGGGGTTGTAAGCAGACTTTGAATGTCAATCCTTTAGATCTGATGTGTGAAAACTTTAGTGCTGGCTATCAGACGGAAGTTAAAGGGAACTGGAAAGATGCGGTTCAGCAAAAGGAAAGGAGGTGAGCTGGGATCTCATCCCGAAAAAAAAGGCGTTCTTGTATGTGCGTAGCGATGTGCGTGGAATTAACGTGGCTCCCCTTCCCTCTCCCCTCCTCGCTGTAGCTGTAACACTTTACTTGCATCCTCACGTTTTGCTGGTTTGTCGCATAGTTTTAAAAGTCGGCTTAGCTACGAAGAATTTGTCGTCAGAGGACTTGGCGGTCGCTGCCAGGATCACGGCAGAAGGCGGCTAAAGCCCCACCTGCGCCGGGACAAGCGACAAGAGACCCTTCCCGGGGGCACCGGCAAGCTCCCCCGGCCGCCGGGCTCACCTGGGCGGAGCAGCAGAGGAAGCGGGTCTCGTACTCCTCGTTGAGGGTGACCACGGCGCGCACGTTCTCCTCCGCCACCAGCTGCGGGCACGGGCACAGGCACAGTCAGGCACCGCCGGCCCTCCCGGCCCGGCCCGCCCCGCCGCGCCGCCTTACCCTGCGGCTGCGTCCTCGCAGCGGCAGCGCCCCCAGCAGCACGGCGCCGTCGATGCGGTGGAACCAGGGCCGGCGGGACCCGGGCAGCCGCGCCCGCGCCGCCGTGTACAGCAGCGTCGGGTAGAAGAGCAGCCGCGCCGCCCCGGCGCCCAGCGCCGCCGACACCCCCATCGCGGGCAGCGCCGAGCCGGGCCGGGCCGGGCCGGCCGTGGGGCGGGGGAGCGCCGGGGACGAGCGCACTGAGAGTGAGGAGACGGGGGAGGCTGCGGCGGGCTCGTGGCGGGAGCGGGGGGTGCC
>VZTQ01002627.1:0-55349 GCA_013400755.1 Pelecanoides urinatrix | reverse complement strand
CCCCCCCCCCCCCCCCTTATTTCTCCTTCCTTTTCCGCTTCCGTCTCGGCCGCCAAAACCTCCTTTGGCTCAGCCGCGGCCTCCCTCCCCCTCTCCTCGCCGTCGCCGGGCGAGCTGCGGGTGTGCGCCTGTGAGGGGAAGTTCCGCGGCGAGGCGGCGGCCGGGGGCGGCCCCAGCGCGCGGCCGTGCCCGGGGCGGACAAGATGGAGGTGTAAGGAGCGGCGGGGAGGGCGCGGGGACGGGCCGCTGCCGCCTCCGCCCCAGCTGCGACCTTCCGTGGCGGCAGCGGGGGCTCCGGGGCCGGGGTGGGGGGTATATCCATATGGCCCAGCCTGCAGTGTGTGTGTGTGTGGGCTATCTCTATATGGGCCTGCCTCCAGTGTGTGTGTATGTGTTTTTCTCTATGGGCCTGCCTCCAGTGTGTGTGTATGTGTTTTTCTCTATGGGCCTGCCTCCAGTGTGTGTGTATGTGTTTTTCTCTATGGGCCTGCCTCCAGTGTGTGTGTATGTGTTTTTCTCTATGGGCCTGCCTCCAGTGTGTGTGTATGTGTTTTTCTCTATGGGCCTGCCTCCAGTGTGTGTGTATGTGTTTTTCTCTATGGGCCTGCCTCCAGTGTGTGTGTATGTGTTTTTCTCTATGGGCCTGCCTCCAGTGTGTGTGTATGTGTTTTTCTCTATGGGCCTGCCTCCAGTGTGTGTGTATGTGTTTTTCTCTATGGGCCTGCCTCCAGTGTGTGTGTATGTGTTTTTCTCTATGGGCCTGCCTCCAGTGTGTGTGTATGTGTTTTTCTCTATGGGCCTGCCTCCAGTGTGTGTGTATGTGTTTTTCTCTATGGGCCTGCCTCCAGTGTGTGTGTATGTGTTTTTCTCTATGGGCCTGCCTCCAGTGTGTATGTATATATCTCTACGAGCCTGCCTGCAGTGTGTGTGTGTGTGAATATATCTATATAGGCCTGCCTGTGGTGTGTGTGTATGTATTTATCTCTATGGGCCTGCCTGCAGTGTGTGTGTGTGTAGGCTATACCTATATGAGCCTGCCTGTGGTGTGTGTGGGCTATATCTATATGGGCCTGCCTGCAGTGTGTGTGTATGTATATATCTATATGGGCCTGCCTCCAGTGTGTATGTATATATCTATATGGGCCTGCCTCCAGTGTGTATGTATATATCTCTACGAGCCTGCCTGCAGTGTGGGTGGGTGTGGGGGGGCTATATCTATGTGCGCGTGGGTGGGGTGTGTGTGGGCTGTATCTATCTGGGCCTGCCTGCAGGGTGTGTGTGTGTAGGCTATATCTATATGAGCCTGCCTGTAGTGTGTGTGGGTATACCCATACGGGCCTGCCAGCAGTGTATGGGGGGAATATTGGGCCTTTAACGCCCCTGTAACCAGCAGTGTGTTGAGGCATTCTGAAGAGAAACTGAGGGGGTTTTTCTTGTTTGCTTTAAAAATCTTGCTGAAGCATCTGTTTGGGTAAAAGGCGTCATGGCTCAGCTTGAATCCCGCTCTCCGTCCCCATCTCCCCTGCCCCTCCTGTCTCCTTGTGCTCCCTTCTCTGGGGAGAGAAGTTTCATCTCTGCTGCAGCTTCTAGGGGAGAGTTATTCCTGTGAGCATCAGGTAGACGATTCATTGTAGGAGCTGAATATGTTGGAGAAGGAGAAAACCTAGTGAGTGTGCACCAGCAATTGCAAACACAAGAGGGGAGTCAAAATTTTGGCTAGCTGATCATTCACGGCAGTTACACCAGCCAGCACCCAGGTTGCCATCCCAGGCAGCAAGTTTTGTGGCCCTCTTATGCTGACAGCACCATGTGTGTTTCTGTCTTGTTAGCATCACCTGGGAACAAAATAATAGGATTTGACTATTTTGAAGCTTAGAAACTCATTCTCGTGAGTTTTGTGGAGCTTGTTACGTTGTGTGGTTATGACGTGTGTGTGGCGCTGGTTTCTAATGAAAGGGGGCACGGAGGATGCCAGTCCCGTGGGGTGTATATCAGCGTACACCAAAGTCAGCTGAGCTATTGCAGTTCATGTTATCCATGGATACTTTATTATCATTAAATCTTCTATACGATTATATATATTATCATTAAGTCTTCTATATGTAAAATTCAAAAGCAGATAACAAACAAGACACATGCATTGAAATACGGGCTTGTATTATGTTAGCCTTAACGTGAGTAGCAGCCTGCAGAGAAATGAGCTGTTCTCGCTGTTGTATACTGAAAAATACTGTGAAACACATACACAGGCTCAAAGTTGCTGTTGCATGTGAGGAAGGATAGAATTTGCCCTGCTGAGAAAGATGCTTTTGATACTGTTACTAGTAAGTCTGTGATGCTGCTTATACATCCACTTGTTTTTTATTACATTGAGTAGCCCAACTTATTTTAGTGGTGCTACCTCATTTAGTACCGACAGGAAGGTGCATCAGAGGCAGAAGACCTGGGGGCTGAAGTCCTGAGCTGTGGGTGGATGTCCCTTGCATTGGAATGGAACAACTTAGTCCATTTTGCACTTGAATTGCTGCTGGAATCTAAACTTCTTAATTGCCTGATGACCTTCATAGAGGGAAGCTCTGCAACTAGGAAAACCTCTCCTAAGTTCTTACCATGTCAGAATTATCTGTTACTAGAGAAAAGAACCCTCCAGGAAACGTTTTTTAACATATTTTAAGCAGTAGATTTAAAAACATGGAGTGTCAGTGATATTTTTAGACGTGTGATGCCATATACTAAGATATTTTTTGATATATGCAGAAGACCTCAGTAATATTTTGGTTTGGACTAAAATTTGGGCAAATACTACCTATTTAAAGTTTCTAAGAAGTGTTTATACATTGGTGTTAACATGACTTTTTTTTTTTTCCTTTCTGCTTAAGTCTTAATCTCATAAAAATTAAGCATACTGTTTAGTTGACTATTTAAAAATACACATTAGAATTCATTATTTATAATTTCTTGTTTTCTGAATGTAAAATTGATAGTTGATTCATGAGAGTTAGGACTGAAGAAAATTGTATTCCCACTCTGTAAGTTCTGCAAAAGTTTTTGAAACTGGTCTTGTTTGTCAGTTTATAATTCTGGTGTTTCAGCCCAACAAAAATCGTTGAAGATTTGAGACTGACTCATTTGCTGTCCATTGTTAGAAGAAAAAAATAAATATTTTTCTGAATGACAAAGTATTTTTGAATTAAAAAGCAATTGTCTTAAGTTATTTAACTTCAGATGGATTTCACAGACTCATTTACATAGTAATGTATTTACTCAGTAGGATCCTTTCACTTATTTAACAGAATAATTCCCTATATAATTCTTCTATACATTATTATTTCTAACAAAGAATGTCTTTGATCCATAGGGATTTCTGTAGTGGTAGCCTGAATGCAAACATTCTGAAGAATTGCATTTACCTAACAACAAAAGCTATATGGTTTGTAAAACATGAATGAAAACTAATGCCTGTGTGAGCTCACTTGCTGAAGTTTCACTTGAGTCAGCGAAATGGAAGTTGAAGTTCATCTCAGCGTATTTTAGAAGGTCCTTTTCATTTAAAAACAATGATAGAACCTGTGGAAGTTTGTGGATGCATTTAACTCATTTGAAAGTGATGAACGTGACAGTTCTATTCAAACAGTTGATGATGCTTAACAATACATTTTACCTTTTTTTTTTCTTTTTTTTTTTTTTAATAAGCTGCTGTGCAGACCTGAGAGGCCTTTTTTTCCTTTTGTGTGGAAACTTTCTGTTGTTGTGGCTACTGACTGCTCAGCAGAATGTGGTGTTCGGGGCATATAGGATGTTCGGTGTCAGTTTTTCTCCCTTTTTTAATTTAAAAATATAAAATTACAATATCCAGTAGTAATAGAGGTGTGATTAGTCTAAATACGTGCTTGAATCAGTGCATTCAGACTGCCAGCAGTGGATAACGATTCTTGCTTAATTGGGACAGAATTAGTGGGGAAGTGTTTGGCTGGTGGAAAATGGGAAACTCAGCCTTGCCCTGCTAATAAAGGAGTAGCCACGTAAAGATTCAAAGAATAAATAAAGAGGAAATGCAGTAAGGCTTTTTTCACTCAGTACAGTATGTAAATATAGTGCCATATCTATATCTATACACACACATATGTACATTGTACTAAAAATAGTAGTTGCATGTTCTTTTTCCGTACTCTTGGCTAATAAATAAATAGTGTGTGTAATCTGAATGATTTTTCCTGTCAGTCTTTATTCAAATTCCTTACATTTTTTGTAAGGAAGAAGCAAGGCAATTTGGTTTTAGTTTGTAAAATTTGGTGAGTGAGTTAAATAGTGTGGTTGAGTAAAAAGATCATGTTGTATGAGTGTGTTATGATTTATGGGGCAAACTGTGCAAAATATACTGTATATTTATGTAACTAACAATATGGAAAAATATTTTCCAGAGGTGGCAATAACTTGGTAATTGTAGAATCATTAAAAATAGATTTCTTGGTGATTTTTTTTTAAACTTTGTGAAAGTAGCGTGTGTTCTTTTAGAGGCTGCGTGACTCAGCAAAGAAAAATTTTAGACAGTTTCATTTGGAACAGAAGTTAATCGTTTTCATTTTTCCTTTTAGAAAAGATGCAAATGCCGCATTGCTAAGTAACTTTGAGGTAAGTTTATCTGTGTTCTGGTTTTAAACCAGCAGTTTAAAGCTGTAATCAGTCACTTGTATACTTCTTCGGAAGCTGAAAATTGCCAGTGGCAATCAGCAAGACCTGTAGGTGATTTCCACCCCCTCCATTTGATTTGTTATTAAGAAAAAAGCTTTTTAAAGAAAATCTAGTTTTCTAGAAAATTACTAGTTTTCACTAGTAGTGAGTACTGCATTATTATTTGGTTGGTCCCAAATCTACTAAAACAGATATAAATATGTTTTTCAAATAGATGAGGAGCAGATCTTTAGAATGTAAGGAACTTGTAACTTCAGCTTTGTCATATTTACACTGTTGCTGTGTGGTTAGTTTGTTGAATCCTCTTGTGTATGCCGGTTTGTTATTGAGGATTTGATTCTCCACATCTTCAAACACGTGTGTATTTGGGCAAGTGCACTGGATTCACTGGTGCTTTGTATGACGTATGGTGCATCGGATCGCAAATCGGGAATGTTGACACCTCTGTAACTGGGTACCAATGTCCAAAATATCTTTTTTTTAATTTCATCTTACAATAAGCCAATATACCACCAAGTGTGTGACACACTGATTGCTGGAGTCTCTTTAATATTGCAAATAAAAATTCTTGCAGAAAAATTCAAACATTTTCACAGATGGCTGCTGCTAGAATCAATGTTTTGTATTTAACTTTAAGCTTGTGATGTGCAGTATCATCCAAGAACCTATAACTCATTAATGCATAATTTTATTGAAGCCAGTGCTACTGGAAATGCAGTCTCACACCTCTGAATGCTTGACAGTATTTTTTTCTTAAAGATTGTGAGGTGTTTCCAAAGCAGGTTAGGTTATAGTAAGCATGAGGCAGTTTGCTGATCTGAGATGTGTTACTCAGGATAAACACTCCTAGAAGCCAGTGATGTACCTTGATTTCTTTTCACGGGGAAGCTACAGTGGCCTGTCATAGCAAACAATGAATATTGGCATACAAATAACAAATTAGAAAATAATCTTATTTTCTAGTGTAGATAAGTTCTAAATCATTTTCCTCTCTCCTGAGTAAAGGTATTTTTTCAGTGAGGTAGAAAGAAATGTAGTGTTCTTGTTGGTAAATGAATGTAAGTTTTTGAATGGTTTTAATAACCCAAGTGCTTCATTTATATCGTTGTATTGCTGAAGCTTGAAAGTTGCACAGCTGTTTCATCCTGTTCTGAAATAAATCTTGAAATGTTTTATCTTGAGCTGCATCTGTCTGTGTACAGCAGAGCAACCATCTGGTGACTGTTAGAAGAGCTTTAATGAGGTACTTGGAAAGAACTGTCTTGCCTAAGAAATAGGTGATACTATGTCAGCCAAACTGGTATTAAGTGTCTGTTAAAAACGTACTATTGCAATACAGAAAATAGAAAGTATTTCAGAGGTTATTTATTGCAAAATCATCTCTTCTTCCTCCTTCTTCGTTGGCTGGGATATTTGTTGGAATCTAGGTATTACTGCCTGCTGAGGTTCAAGTAGTGGTGTCAGTCACATTATGTAAAATCTATAGGTGTCCTAAAGGTATGGTCCAGAATAGGGAGAATTGCAGAATCCGTTCTTCATGCTCTTCAGTCAGAACTTTCTTCAGCTGAGCTTTTTGTTGGTGAGTGTTCCGTGTGCGTTGAAAAAAATCAAAAGGAAGTGGAAAGCGAAGTTACTGATGAGAGTGCGTATTTCTCACTTCCCTTTCACAGTAGTTGTCGTGCATGCAGCTTTTTGTATCTTTGCAGGAAGGGATTTGCAGTGTTTGCAGCTACAGGCTTTTGGGGCATGGCTTTTCGCTGCTCTTCAAAGTACCGATTCCCCTGAAACGACGGATCTCTTTCTGTTTGCTCCTCTTTCCAGTTGCAGTTTGACTGTCATAGCTAACATTCTTTATCGAGGTAATATTTTGCACAGAAAGTGATGTTTGAAAGGAGTATTCAGGCCTGACATGTTGCATGTCCTATGCCTACATTTATTCTGTGAGTTTGGAGTTGTCATTTTGTATCTCATTGTCACCGGCTATATTTTCTTCAAATATTTATTAGATAAAAATTCATAGCTTCGGTTTTGGCTTTCAAGTGAGGATTGACTACTGTTGGTTGATACACAAGGTGTTCCTTTTTCGTGGAAGACACAGTATAAAGTAATTGCAGGATTCATAGCTGATAATGTTCTTGTTTCTCACTGTCTAGAAATGTTTGTATTTTATTTCTATGGACTTGTCAGTTTATAATGCCATTGGATCTGGATCTTGAATGAAGCTAGTTAAAAATTAGGGGATAAACAGTAAGAAGTGGTCTGTTACTTTGCTGTGGTTATTGGCTCTGGGTATATTGTAAAGCCTGAAGCAAAACATCTGAAGAAATTTCAACCTAATGTGATTTAATATGGGAATAAAAGAGTAATTGTGATGCTGTCTCAACATTTTGCTGCATGTCTAGCTATAATGAATAAAGGTGTTGTGTTGCAACAGATTTGACAAAGCACAGTTGCAAAAATCAAAACATCTTCCTTGCCTTCAGACTTACCCTCTGAATCTCGCTCCTATATTAATATTCACTGCATCATAAATGTGAAGACAACTTTATTACATTATTTTCAGGAATGTCTGCTTGTATTATATTGTTGTGATGAAATAGGGAGCTAATTTAATCTTTGTGGTTTAACATACCATAACACCATACCGGTCACTGTAACATTTACTATTATGAATAACTGCACTGGAATTTACAATAGGATCACTAATGTCAGGAGCATCTATAGGTCAAGCCTTTATTTAGTTGGTTTCTGGCAGTGTGACAGTTGTAGAATTTACTTTTTTTTGCAGATAATGTAAAATTGCATCTCTGTGAGACAAGATATATATCCATTTTAATATTATAGGTACATCTGTCATAACAAATCCACTAGGGCCATAAACTTGTGTGACATTTTGCTTCAAGCATCACTCATATTTAAATGGGAGCTCTGTGCCAGTACAGCAGTGTATGACCTAACTCTGTTCAGGACATGAGGTAAGATAAACAAGTAGGATAGATTCATCCTGGCAGCTTCTCCTTTGGGGCTGTTGGATAACATTTAACAAGTGCTGAAAATCTGTTTAAAATAGTCACAATTTTTAAAAACAATTTACATACCTATTCATCATTCTGGTGCCAAAATATTTTTCATTTCAGTTGCTGGTGCATTCACCAAAGAAGCCATGGGGGTTTTTTTTGTTGTTTGGTTGGTAGCATTTTGCGTTGTTCGTTTATGTTTTCCTGCTGTAATATTTTTAGATAAATACTCTCAAATAGTCTAAAACACCTTTTCCTCCCCCCCCAGGTGTTCCAGTTACTTACTGATCTTAAGCAGCAGCGCAAAGAGAGTGGAAAAAACAAGCAGAGCTCTGGTCAGCAGAATCTGAACACAATCATGTATGAAGTGAGTAGCACTGTGCAATTCCTTTGCAAATTAGCCCAGGCTGGAGTAATTCACATCCTTAGGTCTGTATATTAAAAATTTTGTATCAAATTTCCCCTATTGAAAAAAGCAGTAAAATATATTTTTTGTGCCACTTTTCTGTGGTTAGTTTATTCAGGTTGTAGGCTAACTGCGCTGTCCAGGCAGAGGCATGCAGCTGCTCTTATTAAAATCTATCACAAAAAGAATAAACCCCCCCTTGTATTTTAACTGTTTAGTTTTGTGGGTTTTTTTGATTCCAAATGTTCTATCCTTTTAAGACCCAGGGCAGAACTTGCTATCATCTGATGAATTGATGATACACCTAATCATGGTTTCAAAGCTGAGGCACAGGTATTTTCTTATTAACAGAATTAAATGAATAATTTCCCACTAAAATAGATTTTTTTTTTGTCAAAAGAGCAAGATGAATGCCAGATTGGTAATAAACTTTCAATCTGTTGCTAGGAAGAACTTTTAAAATAATATAATAAAAAAATTAACATTTTAAATATCTCACATTAGCAACTTCATAACAGATTTGCAGTGTGACCCATTGTGCTTGTGTCAGAGAATTGCATGAGTAGCACCACGGTTGGCAGCGAGTTGAAAGCAGTTTGCCTTGCTTGCATGGGTAATCCCATTGAGCAGTGAAACTACTCATGTGAATAATATTTGGCCTAGGCTTTGTTTTTGTTTTAGTTTTGGCTTTGTTTGAAAAGGTACAGAGTTGTAATTCCCAAGCCTTATATTCAACAAAAAAATCTAATTTAAATCTTCATGGAGACTAACAGTCTCTTTCTGTACCTCTTTGAAACAGCTGAGAAAGATCCTGTAAGTATATTTTGTCAGAATACACCTTAAAGCTTTAATTGCCTTGTTATGTTTTACATGTTAAATACCTATAGCATGCTCATTTTTGTGCATGGAGTGAAGCTGGTGTAAACTCTAGGTACATTTTCTCTATGTTTGACTGAAATAAAAACAGAATTTGATCTTGCAGGATTGTTTTTATTCATGCTGAGTATATCTTCATGAGCTCTGTGCAGGCTTGTAACCACTGGTACTGAAATAACTAGATGGAGCTTGCTAAACTGGAGCTATGTTTTGCTGTATGTCTGGCATTTTAATTGATTTGAAATTGCCGAGAAAGACTAAACTGGAAAAGAAATTACTCCTGTTAAATAATCTTATTACATGATAATACGATGATGTCGTTTCAGTCATTATTGGTGTATAATAACTCCATTTTATCTGAAAAGGTCAGGATGGGACTCAGAGAAGGGAGCATTATCCAACACCTTATTGTGCTTTTAAATATGTTTCTCAGTAGTCCAATGAAACTGGTCCTTAAGAATACCAGTGATTCGTATTTCATCAACATTCTATCTGTTAAGTAGGATGAATTATCCTGTGTTGTTGAAATCTGTTTTCTTTTACCTAGCATTTTTAAGAGTTTAATGGAAATACACTGGAAATATATTTGCATATTTTCTTATTTGCCATACTGATCTTGTAGCTCATTTTTTCCCAGTATCTGTTGTTTTCTGCTCTGTGAATACTGATTCAGCTTTTTTGGCTTCTGACTTTTCAAATATAAATACTTAGTTTAAAGATTTTCTGAGAAAGAAATTCAGAGAGTATCATATAGAATTTTATGGTTTTTTATTATTATTATAGATAATCTGTGCATGTGGTATCCTACCACACGTGTGTCTGTATTTGCAATCCAGTTAGTGCATCGTGAGTCAGTTGTGCTTTTAAGCTTTTATGTATAGCTATGCAGTATCAACAGACGAAGATTTTGTTCCTTAATTCAAAACAAGCATTGACAATACTCTTAAATCCTTCATTGTGTGCTGATGCACACAATGCAGACAATGCAAGGATTTCCTTAACTTTTCCATTGATTCTGTTATTTTCAACTCTTCATTTTGGGGTCTAATCAAAGCAACATTCAGGAAGATTCTAAGCTACTGAAAAGACAGCTGTGAACTGGAATTTGTGTAGGCTTTTTTTATCAACAATTTTTTTTTTTACTTGGGTCAAATTATATTGTGTATTATCTGCTAGGTGTCGTGTTGTTTTAAATAGAGAAAGCAGATGTAAAATCTGCTGCAAAAGTTAGCTGAGGTTGGTAGGTGTTACATGTAAGAAATGGAGCAAAGATAAATTGTCTCAAGTCAGATAAACATTTCTAATACCACAGTATTCTTGCAGATTTTCATGACAACCCACCTAACCTGCTTCTATGAACTTTAAGAAAGCATTGCCAAATATGCATATAAAGGATGAAAACAACCATAGATTGGAGAGCTTAATGAGTTATTTGTGGGTTGGCAGTAAGAGTATCCCTGGCACTGAGCACATGAAAACTTGGCAGAAGATAAAACCAGAAGTGGTTTTAAGGATTAATAGTATTCAACTTTTCTGAAGTGTTACTGCTTTTAAGAAAAACAAAAAAAAAACCAACAAAAAATAAACACCACAAAAAACCCCCAAACCCCATATCTCAGTACCTTTTTAAACTAGCTTTGGATCTGTTAATGTTTCTTGGTTTTAAAAGGAAAAGTAAATCTGAGTGATACTGTTCAGCACAGATGTATGTCTTGATCACAGTCTTAGCATCACCTGAGATTATTTCAAACCAAGAATGCAAATGTCTTTCACAAACAGCAGGTATTTTTTAGTAGACAGAGCTAAAACTCTCTCTTTTCTTGTACTCTCCAACATGCGACTTTGGGCTTTGAACAGATCAGATAAATGGCCGTCCAAAGCCACAGAGGGAATAGTCAAAGCTGTAATTCTCACCTGTGTGTGTCATGAGCTGGCTGGGTCATGTCTTTATGGAACGAATTCGCTGGGGCTTTCTGGATAAGTCCTAATGTAATTTCCATTACATAACATTGTAGTTACATATTGCCTGTTTCTTTACTCTCTCAGCAAATATCAGTATAGTCTTACTGAAGACAGAAAAATGTGAGTGATCTGTGTCATCTATGACAGCACTTCCCACTGGTTTTAAAAAAAAAAAAAAAAGAGTAAAAAGCCAAGCCCCAAAACCTGAATTGACTTTTACAATTTTATTGAGTAGTACTGAGGAGACTTTTCAAAATCGGCTTGTTTCATACACAACTGGTAAAGCAAATAGTAACTGTGAAATAATTTATACTTTCTTTCTATCCATTGCAGACACTGAAGTACATTTCAAAAACACCCTGTAGATACCAGAGTCCTGAGACTGTGAGAGATTTCCTCGTAGCAATGAAAGGCCATAAGCTAACCAAGTAAGTGGAGATGTGCCTTTAAATAAAAGTATAAACTCCTGGCAGTGTTGAAAAACTGATCCCCATGTACACAGTATGATAATCTGTCTGGTTGTGATTAATGTATTTCAAGTATTTTCTGCCATTATTTAAATACTCATCCAAACATTTTTTCCTTCACTCGTTAACGCCTACATGGATGAGTATTTCCTTAAGTGGGCCTGTGTTTACCAATGTATTTCTCAAACAGATTCTTATCAGTATGATGGTTTTTAGCACGTTTTCACATGGTCCAAGCACAAATATTAAAAATAAAATGTTTCCTGAGGAAGAAGTTGTAAGTTGTAAATGGGTTTTGAACCCAGTAAGAGAACTGCAAAAAAAAAAAACCAAACCAAACCAACCTCAGTTTATCATCAGTCTTATTTTTATGAACTTCCTTAAGCAAAAATGCACTCATTCCTAAGAGGCGAAAAAGGTGACTGTATTGCACGGAGGTAATAAGTAAATAAAATCCTAATACAGATGTATGGGAAAGAATGTTATTTTGAAGTTAAGTTTTATGTGAATCTGTGAACCCCAACTGCTACAGATCATCTCTCGGGGTTATGCTCTCTCATTGGCATTTAGCAAACTAAGATGTTCACCTTCTCTTTTTGTGCTGTTTGTCTGCTGATATTTATGTCCACTAGGATTTCTGAGATGTACATTTCATTTACCTAAATATTGTGTCAGTCAACCTTTTCCCCCCCGCCACAGTTTCTAGTAAAGCTGAACATACAGTCCTTTCTTCTTATTTTGGGAAGTCCTGCATAGAAAATAAGAGACTTCCTTCAGAGTTACAAGAAGACTCAAAGGGCATTTTTCCTCTTTGGCAGTGGTGTGAATGCCTGTTCGCAGTGCTTGAAACGCAAGATCCTCTCAAACCTCTCTCCAGAGTGTGAGTGAAGCCTGTGGATAATCAGACCCAAAAGAAATTCAATCAATTGGCTACTTGCTTGGATAGCTCTAATCAGTCATCTGATTTTTAAAGCAGAAAAAACAAAGATTTAGTTGCTTCTAAATAACTCCTTCTTTACCATGAAGAAGTCGTTTATGCTGTATAGACACTGACTGCATTTTTCTTCCCTGCTGGAAGCACTCCCGAAGAGTTCATGCTCTGGGAAGGAGGCTCTTACTAATAATTCGGTTGTGTCACAAAAAGAAACGCGAAGTGAGAGCATCTGGAGAGTGCAGTGCTACAAGGCAAGTTTCTACCCTGTCCAAAGCATAGTAAGTTGAGTAGAAAGCAGATTGTCAGCTATTTTGTTGACTTTCGGTGCCCCCTTTCTACAAACAGTTATGCTCACAACCAGTATATCAGCAGCTCTGATCACAGTATTGCTGTCTTTGCAGACACAGGGGTGCTGGTACTTGGAAGCTTTGTCATGGGTATTGTAACTTTGCCTGTAGTGCTTTCTTTTGTAGAGCTGAAGTTGCAAGGTCAGTATGTCAGTGTTTAGTCCTCCCATAGCTCATTTTATATGGCAGGATACTAATTAATGTAGTGGGCAAGTATACCCTAATTATTTTCTGATATTGAGATATTAAAGTATGGAGAAAATACTCTCTTTACTGTAAAGAGCTGATAGCATGGAAATGAGAGAGAGTATCTTAAAATCAGCAACAAACTATTTCTTCAAATAAGTAGCAAGCATCACTGATTTCTGGTACTGTGAAACAGTCATCCTCTTTGAAGTGAAATAAGCTTGGTCAGTGTGAGCAGAGCAGCAGTTAGGAGAGCACCGGAAGAATGCTATGTCACAGCAAAAAGCCAGTGGGAGTTAAAAAGGCAGAATAGGTTTTTTAGAAGTAGCTGAATGAGTTAGGTATAAGAGTCCCATTAAAAGTCAAAGGGCTTTTTTTTTTTAAAGCTCATTTCTAAACTTCTTCGTGGTATAATTTGGCCAGGACCTCAGGGTTAACTCTTAAAAAAAGGCAGCGGAGCTCTGTTATCAGGTTAGATACCTTGACCACATCTGCTCCCCCATGTGGTGTCTCTGAGAGTAAAGTACTAAATGATGTTGGGTCATAATGCAGAGAATTCTAGCTACAAAATGTCTTACAGTTTCCCATACTGCCTAACTGTTCTGTAGCTCTACCTAAATATTCACCTTCCCAAGCCTGCTTGTTCTTTGAACTTGAATACAGCACTGCTGCAAAGGTTGAAATAGTTACAAGGTTTAAATGAGCTTTTTGACTGTTTTATCTTCTTTTTACGGATGCTAGGAAATGCCATTAGTTTTAGGTATCATCTTCTCTGCCCTTTTTCTCTGAATCGGAGTCTGTAAGGCAAGCAAGAGAGTTACGCCCAAGTCATTTCCTTCTGCATAATGACAGAAGGACAAGAGTGAAGAGCCATCCGCTCATTTAGGTTACAAATTTACCGTGTTTATGGCTTATTAGAACTCAGCTTGGACTGTGATACCTTAGTTTCTTGAGCAACCTCTACAACTTTACTTTTAGTTAATATCTTTGTCATCTGGTAAAGAACTTGCCAGCACTGCATTTACCACGTACTTTACAAAATAAGAAACAGAATTGTTTAGTGTGATCCTGGCACTTTTTCTTTCTTCTAATCTTTTCCATTCAGACACTTCAAGCTAGAAGTATCAGAGCCCATCTGGCAGCCTCTTCTCACCAAAACACAGAAAGCATATGGTGTGCAATTACTATATAATGCACTTTATGTTAAACTGCTTAAAATAATAATGCCTCCAAGGAAATTTTGAACTACCCTTTGGTTCATAACCAAGATCATTTCAACACCCTTCTGTTGTTAAATAAATTAAAAACTAAAGGCTTTAATAATTTCCATTCTGTGGGATGGAGGTGGTATTTGTTTAAAAGGCTTCACTAGAGATTTTGTTCCAGTTAGCGTTCCAGTTAGGTTCTTTTCTTTGAGAGGAAAGAACCTGCAATATTTGCTCTCCAGGACCTTGCTTATATGATCTTGCTGTAATGACCTTTCCTCCCGCAGAGAGTAATGAACTCGAGAGTCTGTCTTTGCTAATTCCTTTCTGGGTAAGGCATTCAAAGATGTGCTCTCTCCCTTAATCTCTTAGCTGGTTATATGCTGTCTCTGCTGGTAACAGTTTTCTGAAGGTAGCTGATTTGATTTAAGATATATGTTAGCTGGTGTCTGTCCCCAGTGAGGGCACAGCAGCATTTTCTGTTCTCTCATTGCAAGAGGAATAAAGGTTCTGGTTAAAAGGCACAACTAGTCAGAAACACCCCCTCATCTGAGACTGCTTCCTCTGCCGTTTAAATTCCTTGTTATGATTCTGCCTCTAATCAAGGAAGAAACAACTAAGCAGTGTGTTTGTGCTGTTAATTAGGCTCAGCAACTTCTTTGCTAATATAAGGACTTCAGGGCTTTGAATATAAGAAGGATTTGCAGCTATATCTAAAAACTTGATGGAGGGAGGTAGTGTGAGGAGCTGACTTTCCCTGCTCAGCATGTTATTGCAGCACATAAGCACTAGGTTGTGCTAGTGGATGTGAGAATTTCAAGGTAGTGAAGAAAGACCCAGACACCATCCAGAAAAGCACCAAGAATTGAGGTACATTCATTTAAAGAACGGCGCTTTTAATGAAGTGAATTCTCATTTTTCCTGCCCTCCTTCTACAAACCTGCAGTACTAACCATGCAGAATGTATTGCTCATCAGGCTACATGTGACGTCCTAAAACGTTCTGGCTCCAGTTACAGTGCTGGCAAATGCTGTAGTTCCTGTAAAATCACCTCAAGTTTCTTCTTTCTGTTATTGCTGATATTTGCTACTTAACAGACCAGCATATCTTTTCTGCTGATAGCCGTCAATTTTGTGATGGGTTTTTCTCATTAGTGTTACAGGCAGAAAAAATTAATTTTTGCTAAAAGGCAAATTTTAAAAATAAATACTGATGTGTAAAAACAACTTAAACCTTTCGGGGTCATTTCAGATAGCTGCCTTGCTAAGTGGAGCAAATTCAAAGACATCTAAACCTATATTTCACTGATATAGTCAGTAAAGTGTGGTAAAACACAGTTTTTTCCATGTCATCAGTTATTATGGTAAAATTGAAACTGTAGAACTGAGATTTTTTTTTTTTTTTTTTTTAAATCAAAAAGCTCCAAACTGACATCATAGTGAATTTTATTATTACCTTGTTGAGGCCTCAAGCTTTGGCTAACACTACAGTACAGTAAGCCATGTTATACTTGGAAATACAGTATGCCACTAGGAGCTAATTTTCCAGTTTTAGTCCCTAGAATGGCTTCATATTTTGTAAGGTAGCGCGAATGGCATTGCATGAAAAGAACATTTATCAAGCTTGTGCTCTGTAATTGCGGTTAAATGAAGATTGGCTCAACTTGTACTTCTTCCTGTTACTGATAGCCTATCTTAGATCTAATTTTGGAATAATCAAATTTCCAATCACTGCATAGTATGTCCAATTTTCAAAATTATGGTAAACATTGCCCTTTTTATCTTTAAATCAACACATTCAAGGAAGCATTGAGCTGAAAATCAGTAGTACTTTTAGAAAGTATTTTCCCTCATTACTGCCAAAAACTATAACAAATATAAAAATATTAAAGGCTGGATGATTTACTTTGTAATTTTAGTCTCCTCCAGAGCTTTCAAAGTTTAATATTCAACATCAAAGTCCGGATGGTGCTATTTTAACAATAGCATCATTTAATAGCCTTTAAAAAGACCATTGTGTTTCCCTCTGAATTCATTTGAAATTAACCCTTTGATCTGTAGCAGTGTTGCTCAATTTTTTTTCATTCAGATACCATTAGCAGCCCTCAGATTTCATCCTGCACAGACGTACCAACATTAAGTGCAGTGGTAACCCCTGTGGAGAATACAGCCCAGTATGTTTGGTCTCTTTTCCCAAGTAACAAGTAATAGGATGAGAGGAAAGGGCCTCAAATTGCACCAAGGGAGGTTTAGATTGGACATTAGGAAAAAATTCTTTACTGAAGGAGTGGTCAGGCCTTGGAACAGGCTGCCCAGGGCAGTGGTGGAGTCCCCATCCCTGGAGATATTTAAAAGACGTGTAGATGAGGTGCTCAAGGACATGGTTTAGTGGGCATGGGGGGGTTGGGTTGATGGTTGGACTCAATGATCTTAGAGGTCTTTTCCAACCTTAGTGATTCTATGATTCTATAGTTCTATGTTTGCACAGACCATGCGCAGACTGCTACTGTGATTTCGCAGACCGCAGCTCGGGGCTGCTCATCCATAACCTGAATCCTGTGATCTTGATTCAGACGACATTTTACATGAGTTCCCGTGATTGACTCAAGGCTGTAGGATTTGACTCTTAAGTATTTTCAGCTAGTAATAAAATACATGGTTATGTACACTGCTGTCACTTTATGGTTTTCCTAGCAACTAAAAAACATACATTCTTGAAGATAAGTTTGCCTCTGCACAGTCACAGATGTTTTAGGGGTTTTTTTTTTTAGCTCTGCGTGCTGTATTTTGGCACTAATACTGTTCTCTTCTTACCCATCCCTATAGATCTCTTCCTAGAAAAACAAAACGTGTGCATATATATTTACATACAGTCTAGGAGTTCAGTAGCTAAAAAATGGGCAATACAAAGACATTCAGTATGACGTTTTGGTTAAAATATAAATACTGCAAATATTTGGCTTACTGCTGACAGAAGAGGATACATTTTGTCTTAATTTGCACAGCAGTATGTATGTTATTATTTTTTAGAATCTGTGAGTTTATTATGCACTGTAGCAATGTGCTGTCCATTCTGTCTACCCAAATATGCAGTGGGTAGACAGTGCAAATATGCACAAGGCAGTGATTTTTTTTTTTGTCTTCTAGAACTTTTTTCTGACCATGAATGTAATGTAATCCTACATCCTCACCTCTTACAATATACACTCTCCCCTCAGCGCAGACCTTAGACCCATTTTCTTCTCCCATAACTACATGTATTTTTGTCTCCTGCAGCCCGAGCTTTATATGTCCCAAAGCCCACTCCACATCACTTTGCCCTCAGCTGGAAATGCTGATCTTGGCTCTAGCTGAGTTTCAGCTACTGCTGGATGTGGGCTAGAAGTGGGGAGGCACTGCTCAGCCTAACAGCAGTAATTGCCATTTTGGGATTTCTCACTAGGCAGGTCCTGTAAGAGTCTGCATAACGGACAATTAACTCTGATTAGTGGAATCTTGCTTTTATGTGAGAAAATGGCTTTCAACTGTCACTCATCTTTTGTATGTATTCTTCTCTTGAACGAGCAGCTTTCATGTTCCAAACAGTGTTACTAAAATCCAGACAGTCCAGAGAAAATACAAAGACTTACTTTTGGGGGGCAATTAAGCTGAAAATATTCTTCACCTTCTGTTTAGTTGAATGGGACAGTTATCCTTTTCATTTAATGAGCGTGACTGTAAACATGCATGCTGTAGAAAGAAAGATGTGTAAAGATGCTGTGTAAAGATGGATTCATCTGAGTTGGAAAAAGTTCCTTTTATTTTTTAGATGTAATGGAGCATGAACTAAATTCGGGCTTATCACGTCTGTGCCCGTGCAAAATACTGCAGTCAGCACTGATACTGATGCATGTTCAGGCTTGCAGCGTGCAAGGCTTGCTTGCCTTCTGTAAAGCTTATTTCTGGTGGAATTGTGGTATTCAGGTTCTAATTAGTGTATGTGCTAGCAAGAAATGCCAGGTACACAGAGACTCTGACCCGAATAGTCAACTTTTGGTACCAGTGTTAAAAAAGCCAGTGCAGTAGGTACTGAGCTCCAACTCATACGGCATGCAGTGCTACGCTGCGCTGAGGAATCCAGTTTTCTATTGCAACATTGAGCTTCAGAGGCATTTTGTGAGTGTTTGCTTCAAGGGGATGCCAAGAGTAGTACCGTTCTGGTCGCTCCATTTGTTATGCGTAGGGAAGGTCAGAAATTGCATGCAGGGAGAAGAACTGGGACCAAAGCGTCAAAAACGTCCCCTGAGCTGATCTTAGGGATGGAGTGGATGTCTGTGTTCTGTACAAACAGCAGGAAGAGCTGCTAACGTGGACCTCCCGAGTAAGCAGAGGTAACTGTTCATGTCTTGCACACATGCATACTTGGTATTTCTTAAATAATCTCAGCAGCTGGATATTTACTAAACAGAAGAGAAAAGATAAAATGTTACTGTTCTCTATTGCAGGAGGAGCGTATCTACCCATACTAGTATCCAGTGTACCCGCACTAGTATCAACGTATTTGTCTAGATGTCTTCAATTACAGTCAATTATCCCTTTGCCATCTTGTAATATTTTGCCAAAATAAAGTAACTTACGTCTTCATTATCAGAATGATGTTTAGGTTGATCAGCAAATAACTAGCTAGGTACCGGTTTTCAGCTGACATTTACTGAATTTCTCTGTGTCTTCGGATTCAATCTCTATGAAAATAAAACAAATGCATTGCTTAAATCATAATTATGTGATGTTAACATGTCTAAAGATTTTAAACACTAATTAACAGTAAAAAGTAATAATTTCTAAAGCCCTGTAACACTACACAAGCACTTTCAGATGAAATATGTCATTTATGTAGCTTTTGGTTTTTTGCACCCTGCTGCTAATTCCTTTTTGATGTTCTGAGTCAGTTTTCCAGTAGAGAGCTTTGCAGATCAAAAACAGGCATGAAATTGTTCAGATAACACATTTTAATGACTTACTTGCAAATTATCTCTCATTCTTCTGTACAGATTTTAAAAACTGCACATACTCTGAATGATACCATCTTTGGTGAAATAATGCTTTTGAGATCCGTTTGAACCGACTGTAAAACTTATATCTATTCCCTAATGAATTATGGTAACGTTAATGGCTTATAAGCAAAAAGTCTCTGAGAGGTGACCTTTTTTATTGAGCCCTGTATTCCTTGTCTTCAGGAAACATGAACAGTTTCACGAACTGATTGTTTTAGTCATGATGTATAATTGGTTTTAATTTATTTCTGTTGGTGCCTGCTCTGCCAGTAACCTTTCTGTGATAAACATGATGGAGCTCTACTTGTTCTAAGATAGCTCTGGATAAACAAGATTTGTGTTCTTTAGCACAGGCATGGTATGGCTTTGGTTATTTGATCCTGTTTATTTGGCTCTGAAGTGTTGTCGGCAACAAATTTCAAAGATACTACTTTGAAAAACAAGAATATGAGAAAATTATCTTATGTGTTCTTTTGTAAAAGTCAAATAATACGTTTGTCTGGAGATGTGGTGGGACTTTAGGATTGGATTGGGACATGTCATGCTGCAAAAGTAAAGAAAGACTTGCTTGAAAAGGCTCTGATCTCCGAAGTGGCATGTGAGTGAACAGTGCAGTGAGAAACTTGTATGAGTTCATTAAACAGTGAACATAAAAGTCTGTCTTTGTAAGTAGGGCTTTGGGAGGAGGGGGAAATGTTTTATAAGTAGATATGCTCATAGCTCTCCTGTCAGAGCTGGAGATGTTGTCTCTGTTTTAGATGTCTGGAAACTGAGGCACAGACACGTGCTTGGCCAGGGACCATAAAGCAAATAACATTGAAAGCCAAGACCAGAGTGCCAGCTTCTGCATCTCCGCCAAGTGCTCCAGGCACTGAACCAAGCAGTTTCTTAGCTCTTGAGGAAAAAGCACGAAATCTTTCATACATTCATTCAGATGAATTGGCCAGATTTTTGTATGCTGAAGATGTTCTTTAGTGTTCTTTACCCAGCTCTGTTAGCACTTCTGCTTTTATGGCAGTGATGTCTTTTGCTACAATTTTACAAGGGTGGCATTTTTCTCTCATTGATTCCTTAAATGACCTGCTTTCCATTTCAGTTCTGGTTTAAAGGATTTCAGTACTTGTGTCTTGTCAATATTAAGGTTTTATTTCTGTCCTTCCATTGCTTATGGACAGTAGTAAATGGTAATAGTTATAGATACCTTATCTTTTTGACAATAAGGCAGCCAACAGTGGTGCTCTCAGTTTAGTGTTAAATTCAGCCAAGTCTCTTGTTGTAAACATCAAGCTGCCAAATAAATAGATATAAGTGATAGCACGGGCAAACAAAGGAGGCATATTCACTGCTTCTCACCGATGGAAACATATTTCGCTTTCATCCTTGATTCTGCAAAACCAAATCAATCTAATAAATCTGGCTAACAAAGCTAATTCTGATTCCTTTGTGTCGTCTGTAAAATCACAGTGTTCAGAATTTAAGACCAAACCCTGTGCTGCCAAGGAGTTGTTAACAGGAGAGGGGGGGAAAAATGTGAACAGTTATTCTGCAGGAGAGGAGAGAGAGCATAGTCACTACAGTGGGAATTACCTTTAAATACTGATTTATACTGTAACTGACACAAAGGACCTTCCCCCCAGCATCCTCCTCTATTTTTGCAGCCTGGATGCGCCTTACAGTTCATGAATGCAGGGACAGATCTTTTCCAGGGCACTAGAAGATCCCCGAGAGGAGGGAGCAGGTCTGGCCGGGGGCCATGACCACGCAGTCTTTTTTAGCATTATTTAGTGGAGCCTTCAAAACATATTGCAACAACTGCTGCAGTGTACTGTCTTATGGGCCTTTCCTTTTCTCCTCCATGCCACGTCTCTTCCCCATTCTTACACCTCCAAACCCCACTGCCTTTAAAGCACTCACCGCTTAATCGTTCCCCCTCAGTCTTACTGTCTGTAAAATGGGGATAGTGATCCTTACTATTTTGAACAAGACATACAAATAAGTGTGGGCACATGCAAGGAACTAATTTGATAATTGGCTTTTCTTGGAAAACACTTTGAAACCACTATTAAAATATTTGCTTTAGGAACGTATTTAGGCACCTTTTTTTTAAGGAGTAAGTTGATGGCTCTGCTGGAAGGGCAATTGCTGATGTGCAGGTAGAAACATTTTCCTGTGCTTCAGCAAAAATATTCTTTTAGCTGTGAAATCTGAAATCAGTGTGAATCTGCCACGCTTGTTGGCATTTATTCAGGTGCCAAATGTCACTCTATTGCAAGCTTTTTCTGAAGACTGCTTTCTGTTACGAATTGTTAGTATTTCACAAATGCTGCATTTTAATATTGCAAGCTTTTCTTTTGAAGTTGAAAGCAGTTGAAGATTAGAATTATTTTCCAGCATTTTATGGAAATGATGGCGGAATGGCTCAGGGACTAGGTGGTACAATTGAAAACTTTTCTTTTTTAGGACTTTGGTTTTGTTACCAGCAGGCTGGATCTAAAAACAAGAGTCAGCGTGTCTTTGCGTTGAAGCTGTTTTGTGGTCTTTAGGGCTGTGAATACACATCAGAAAACCCTCTGGTATAATGAAGCTTCATGTTTGGTATCAGCAAAGGTGTTGTCTTCAGTGAGCCACAGAGTCGCCCATAGTCCTATTTCCATCACTAGGTCACTTGGAATCATAGACATTTTAGCCGAAGAGGGTCTGTTAGATCATCCAGTCTGTGGTAGTACAGGATTTTTCCTTCAGGAGACATAAGCCAGGACAATTTTAGGCTAGTGCTGCTCATTTGGTGAGTTCAGTGGATAAATGAAGGGCCTTATTCTCTTTGGGTGTCAGCTGCCTGCCTTCTTAAGTATTAAATTCAGTCTCTCGACACGTACACGTGCGTGCATGTACAGACCACAGCAATGCATCGCTTGTCAAAGGCTGCTCCTGAGAAGTCTGAACACCTCGGTCTTTGAACATGTGCTGGTGCACATACATGAATGATGAAGTATTGAAATGCTTGACAACGTTATAAGCTGTTAGCTGGTGTTAGATTTCAAGGGCAGCCAGTGTCAGAGGCCATTTGAAAAGAGACGGTATCTCTATAGTATCTCCAGACACATAGACATTGACTTGTTGGTTGTAAACGCCTGCATGGGAGAGCTCGGGGCTGTGAATTACGGCATCTGTGTTCTCTTGAAAGCCACCCACAGGTTCAATAAAACAGGGCGAAACTCTTCAGAATCAGTTTAAATGTGCATTAAAGATGCCTTTTAAATAATAATAAATTCCAAGCTTCAATTCTTCAAAATTGTAGTTCACTACTGTATCACGGGCTGGAAGATCGTGCATGTTAACTGTCCGTTCTCGCTTTAATGCATGAATGTGTGCGATAGAGGTGCTGCATAAGCAGACAGCTGCTCGGAGAGGCTGTATGTCAAGTAATAATCATTCAAGAGGTTTTTTCCCCCCCAAAAAATGTATGTTCAAATTGTTTACTCGTATCTATTATTATTACACTGTAATTGTATGCTTTTATTATAAAAGTGCATTTGTTACTGTTTCATATGCCCTTTTAAACATCTGTTTTATCTTTAGGAGTGTTGTATTATTGTGCTTTGCTGTTCTAAAACACAAAGATCAGCTCAGATCGTTAGCCATGCTGCTATTATGTGGTCAATGTTAATGTTTTGAGCTTCTGAAATTAATGAAATATGCATTACTAGCATATGGTTTTTACTTTGTTTTTAGAATGATATGTATTTAAGTAGGGTGTAAAACTAATAATTTTTGGCTGCAGGGCTATTGCCTAAATGTTGTGGTTTGAATTTAATGAACATACTTGTTTGATCACATCTTCCAAGAAAAAAAAAAAAAAGATTTTTAAATGTCAATGAAATTTTTTCCCTCATACTCCTTTTTTTCTATTTTAATGATCAAAGTGTTTAAATGGATGTTTGTGAGATCTCGTGATTTCTTGATGAGAAAGTAGAGCTAATAGCTGTTTGGTGAAAATGAATCCAGAAAAGCAGTGAGGCTGGGTGACCATAATGATGGTTCTGAATGTATCAGGAATTTTGCCACTGGCTTCAGTGGTGCTAAACTGTCTCTCTGAATATTAAAGTGTTTTACTGACTTCTCCCCCTTGCGGGCAGAGGAGAGTGGAATTGGACTATTAAAAATAGAGATGCAACACGGTTCATATCTAAACTCAAAACAAAAGAAGCTAATATTGATTGAAGTGCTTTTGTGCTAAATGGACAGAACTGCAAATCCGAACGCATAGAATCGCTTTCTGTCTGCCTTAGAGTGTGGACAGGTAATCAGAAGTGTTTGAATTATCGTAAATTAATGAATTCTCATTTATCTTTAAAATATCCAAATTATCATGGCAATTAAACCTCACTGCAAACCCAGTCAGAATTATTCTTGGCAGTGGCGTTTCATCCCTAAGTTATCAGGAATATATTTGCATCTTACCAGTCATTTGAGGGGATTCTCAAATTATATAGTAATGCGGATTGTTTTACGCTTTGCTTTTAAACAGGGCAGAAAAGCTCCAGTTGCTTAACCACAGGCCCGTGACGGCAGTTGAAATACAGCTGGTAAGTAACAATGCTTCTGACTGTTCAAAGCTTAAATGAAAACAGCTTTAACCTTGAAGATCAATTGAATAATTACTTTCTCATGGACAGTGATTGAATGTATCCCTTTATGCACATCTTTACATTCATGGTTTCAAATCCACTCTGCTTCCTCTCTGAGACCTCCTTGGAGACTTGCCCATCTTTCTCTCAGACAGATTCTCCACCTCTGTTTGCCTCAATGTCACATACTGAAAATGCCTAATGCAGTAATTAAAGGTTAGTTACAGTGTTGCAAGTAAGAATATATTTAACCTGAGTCTTTTTGCTGCTGCTCTGTAATCAAGTACTTCATTTTTTGACAGCTGTGATGACATTGTTGTTTTGATGGCAGGGTTTTATGTTATAGTAAAACCAAACACGCTAAAAAGGAATGAGTACTGACTGATACGGAATTTTGAGCAGTGGTGCAGAATGAGAAATGGATATAAACGGACTTTCTGATGGAAAGTAGCCACTATTAATCTGTTAAGCATAATTTTGATGTAAAGAGGGATTGTCACTAAATAGAATAGATGGTTATATTCTCTGGAGTATCTCCTTAGGATACAAAATCCTGTGGTAATAAAGAGATTATTATAATAAGAAGGATATTCTGTTAATAAGGATCTCTTACATTAAGAACATCTGTTTACAATCTTATCCTGAAACCAAACTATGTAGTAACAGGATCATATTTTGCTGCAAAAAACAGGAGGATTAAAGAGGTACCAGTAAGACTATTTTTCTTTTGTAGCCAAGGAGTAGACATTATAATGCTGGAGACGTCTTGTAAAAGAATGCTTCTAGCTGAGGAACGAATACTGTGTTTTGTGATTGAAGAGATGAGTGTCAGTCATCAACTCAACCCAAAGCATTAAGGCTTCATGAGTTTTGCTTAAGAAATTAGTCATAAGCAATGATGTAGAGCCCGTCTCATACCTTTGTTAGCTACATGGGCTTAAACACAGATTTATTATATTCCCATATAGGCCATATACTGTCTTTTTTTCCCTTTTCTTCTTTAAATGCAGTAATCTTTTGCTTCAGATGACTGTGGTTTTGTCTGTCTTTTCCCTCCTCCCCTCATTATCCTACCTAGTTTCTCATTATCTTATCTATCCATAAAATCTTGAAAATAGTTTTGTTCCTGTGTCATGTTTGAAGCCCAAGAGGTGAGTATAAGAAATTTGGGCCTTTGTATTAGAAGTCAGGTTTCTGCAGTGTCGTACTTTAGATATTCCAAGGTTTGTAAGGTGAAAGTTAGATAAAACTCATTGCTAAAACTTACAGAATACAGATATTGAGTTCAGTGTCAGCCCATTACTGATGCGTAACCCTTCTCTAATGATCAAAAGCAACTTGTGAAAAATGTAATATTCATACATTTGGGGACTAGCCTGAATTTATATCATCATGGAAGTGTTGGGTGTGCAGTTACTGCTGTTCCGTTGCGATATCCCTGTAATTCCCAGGGCAAGTTTCTCCAAAACTAGTATTACAGTAAACTAGGTTTACTGGATTGTTAACACGGTTAAATTAAGCCTCCCCAAAATTGCAGCACACTTACTCTTTCATCAAAGCACGTCAAAGTCTTTTAAGCTCAGTAACTGTTAGGAAACTGCAGGCCATTTTTATTAGTGAAACACAGAGACTAGGAGCAATAGCAAGGAAATGATTTTGCTATTCGATTGCTGTCTTGAATCATTTTGGTTTCTGGTGAGGACAGGGGAAAGATATTGGAGCAGTGCAATGTCTTTGAATACAGAAAACCCCTGTCTTCTCTGAGGGTGTTTGAGTATGAAATAATACAGAGCCATGGAGGCTACCAGCATTTTCTTCTTTGATGTCGGTAGGGAGAAGATTACCCGTACACGTATTTCGTGCAGGCAAGTCAAGTCAGTGCAGTCGGTGGATGAAAGACTGCCTTGATTCTCTTTTCCTTGAACTTGCCTCTGCCATTCAAAAGCTTTGAATCACTCCTGGAACTGAAGTCAGAAATAAAGGATGATGAAAACTTCTGACCACTTCATATAATGTAGGCAAATCAATCTTATTTTTTAAAAAGCTAGCTTTAAACAAAATGCCAAACAAGCCATATCTCTGTCTCTCACTTGCTCAAATAGTTTTGATGTCTCAAACTTTTATTCAGTGCTGCCTGTCCATGGAATGGAGTCAAATTTACCTCATAGGCTTTTAGTAGCTAATGTGAAAGGATAGTTATATTTACAACTGCTTGTTGCTTTTTCGCCTTTCCAGCTTTTTGGTTTTTTACTTTCCCTCTATAAAATTCCCTGTCTTTAATTTATTGTTTGTATACAACTAATTTTGATAAAATTATATTTAAGCTAAAAAGCAAATTTATGTTGTGATCTTTTGATCTCAACTTCTTTTGTAAGTCTTCATGCATAAATTGCTGTATTGTTCATATTTGTCTTTTCTGGACTGTGTGCCAGGATTTATTTTCAAACAACAATAGCAACAAAAGGAGCATGAAATTCTAATTCATATCCCACAGGGTAAAACACTGTACACATTGCAGCTATCTTGACCTCCTGTTTTAATCTTTAACATATGTTGTTCCTGGCTCAGTGATTCACAAAGGAGAGAAGAAAAGACAGGGATGTTGATCTAACCATGACAGTGGTCCAGCTTTACTTAATGCTGAACTGTGATGGGTTTGAAGATTAAGCATCATCTTTTCTAATTAACAAATTGCTCCACATTCTTCTTTCTGAATGGAAAAGTAGATTTTAATTCTGTGCTTTTTAAAACTAGATTTCCATGTCAGAGAGCTTTGTACCTCGTGATATGTGCTCTGCATAACCAGCCTGGCAGATTGTCTGTTATTTTTGAATAGAAAATAATAATGTAAAATATTCTTCTGGAAAATGGAAGATGTTAGAGGATTTAAACATTTTATTTTCTCAACAATGTATTTTGCTTCCCACTTTGCATACTTGGTTAATTATCTCTGAGGGACATTAATCCAATCATCCAGTCTTTTACTTTATTTCTTTTTTATGTGCTTTTTTTCTGTTAGCGTGTTGGTGCTGAACAATTTCAAATTACTGCTCAGAGGAGGAAATAGCAGTCATTTTCTCATAAAATATGTACCTCCTACACTGGAGTTAAATTATGTGCTTGACAGCTTTGGAAGTGATCAGAACCCCATTTCCTTTTTTACTGTAGTTTACTGATTATTTTTTAAATAGAATTCTTAGCTTATTATGCAAATAAACAATAGCTTTTAACCCACAGATTGTTCTGTTCTGTGAAGCTGAGGTTTGTTACCCATCAAATATTACTTATCCTTGAGACAGTTTCTCAGTTCTTTCAGAACTTTTTAGGGTTCTTCAGTGTGGCTTTATTTATTTTTCAATATTTGCAGTGTATTGTCATGTTTCAGGAGGCTAAGTGAAATAAACATTAGCATGGAAAGCTTAAAAGAAGCACAGTGAGGATGATGAAGTCTCTTATACTTTGTTTTTATTTGGATAAGCAGAAAAGATAAGGTATGATTATAATTAGGGAAAGCATGTTCCTAAAATATTTGTCCTTGTTTCTCTTAGTTAAAAAAAAAAAATCTAGACAAATACGCATGTGTATATATATGTCTGTGTTCGTATTTTGTGCTTACATGTGTACATGGCACTATAAACATAGAGATTTGCACATTTATTTTATGAACAAACACTTCAGTCTTTGAAATTATCTTGATAGTCAGGCTAGCTGTTATTTTCTGATTTACCTTCTTGATAAATAAAATCATTAAAAACTTCTGAAAATTACTTTCTGCCATGAGAATTTATCAACCAGTTTTAATGTGACTTACTGCTTAATGTAATTCTATTATTACATTCTGATTTGGTAATTATGGTTGTTTTGTTCCTCTGAGAAATTCATACATAGTGCTCAATAAAAAAAAGCTACTGTTAGAATGTGCAGCTGGGAAAGGCTGCATGGTAGTAAAATATTCCACATACACATTTGTTTAATAAGCACAGCTCTGGTTCCCAGTAGCGGTTATGTTACTGAGCAAGGCATCTGCCAGTGTTTGATCCTGCAGTTGATGAGCGATTTGTCTTTTCATTCTCTTGTAGCAAGATTCAGTGATGGATGTTGGATGCATGCTTCATTTTGCTGTGTTAGAAAGCCCATGCACAGATGTATCTAGAGAGGCGGAACAGAATTGGCATCCTTTTCCTCACGTACTCTCCATTTAGTAAATGTTTGCCTAATTTTAAGCTTAAAATCCAGTTAAGTTAATTGGACCTCTTGAGTACTTGAAAGTAAGTCAATATATAAGCTGTGGCTTAACAGTTGTAGGTACAAGGTGCTTAAGCAGGTGAAAAATTGGTTCTTAGACTTCTAGATAGAGGTAGCATTGCTTTCAAAGATGAGCAGTACAGTGGCTTCAGCTGCCTTCTGAATAATTTGTATATATTCCACAGTTCTGAAGATCTGGCTGTTTTTATCAATACATTTATCAATAAAAGTGAGAAGCAACTCTGGGTATTAGGCTTGAAAAGTATATACTAGCTGCAGGGGGAACATGCCTCCTTTTTTTTAGCTGTAAGAATTTTATGCCAATTAAGTTACCAAATAAAGTTTTCCTGCTTCCTTCCTTGAGTCCTTCTTTGGTCGTCTTGTAGGTTATATTGTTTAGAGCATTAGCTGGGGGGGGAAATGAAATGTGAAAATTGCTTACTCTATGAATATATTGCAATGAGAGTTTAATCACTAACTGTTACTAGTTTGAGTGAAATAGAAGTTATTATTGAGACCTGACTTGACTGAGTTGATCTTGACCACGTAGTTGCATTTAATAGAAAATACATACTGTGTGTATGTATGCGTGACATTGATAGGCTATAACATTTGCTACAAAAACACTGCAGTTATTTTGGCATAGTATAGACTTGAATGCTGAAAAGCAGTAACGACTTGGGAATTGTTTATGACAAGAAGCAGCATGGCTGACATGTCTTACTGCCTTTGTGTTCATTTCAAGAAAATCCTTGTTCTCAGCCCTGCGAAGGAGACATGCTTGTCTTGCTGCACATCAGGGTGCTTTTTATCTATAAATTGTGTTACTGCAACATGGTCCAATTCTATTACTTGTGCAAACCCCTGAATATTGAAAACACACAGTTCACTGGAGCTTTGGTTGATGATACCCTACATTTTGCACATGGCATCATCTGTGAGGGTAATTTATTTCCATTTGGCTCGTGTGGCACTGCCAACGTAAACATCTTATGTCATACGCTTATTAAAAACATTTGCATTTTTGTTTTTCTTAGTATAAACTTCGCATTCCTGACTGCTTATGGTTTGAATCTGTTGCTTGAGCAGTTTCAGCCAGTTGCAAGTTAGAGGGTAGCAAGGCTTTTTGAGAGGTATTTTTTCATATATTGGTAAAATTCTTGCTGGAAAAATAGGTATTTGAATACAATTGTTTCTTTTTGCTTCTTACGCTTTTTCTTACACATAATTTCTCTTCTGAGCATCATAACATTATTTCCTAGTATTATCAGTAGCAAAGGTATTTTGACTTATAGTTGTAAATCAGAAGACTGTGCCAACATCTGTTGAATCTAGAATAAGCCTCTGAGTGACCTTCTGTTTCCCTTGATATCTGTTTTCCTTTAGGACAATTTCATTTGTCTCTTTAGCTACATGCTCTCTGTGCTTAATTTTTGAATTTTTTCCTTTTGGCATGCTGCTTTGCTGCTTTCTAATTGCTTACGTTTTTGTAAGTCACTGCTAAGGCTCTTTCCCTGAAGAGTGAAAAAAATTGTTTTTTATAGCTTATGCTTTTGATCCTTTGAACTCTTGAATAGTGTCACAGCAAAATAGCACTGAAGCATCAACTTGAATAATACGCTGTCCATCCTGCCAAATGTAGATTTTTGTCTATCGGTAATTCCTGGTGTGAGGGCTGGCAGCGAGGACGCGTGGCTCGGAGGCACCGAGTGAACCATTGATGAATTTGCTACACAGTTTAAGGAATTACCACTTCCCTCTGGCAGAGACTACAGATCTGTCAACAGAAGGGAATTTGGAGCTACTTTACCCGCTCCTCAGTGCAGTATCCAGCATCTTTCTTTAAAGATGCTTTTCTCAACAGTTTAATGAGACATCATTACAGCACCAAAGCATCTGAAACATGAGAGACTATTTTCTTTCATCAACTTTCTGGTAAAGTGTGATTTCTTAAACAGCCAGAGCAATCACCAGAGCTCATCTGTCAATGTCCCAAGTCGTATCTGCAGTTTGTCAGTCTTGCAGACTTCCGTGTTCAGCCAGTACAAATGACATCAACACGGCTGTTCATATTGGGAGTTGCGGCATTACTCATTTGGCACTCAGGAGCATGTAAGAAGCAGTGATTAAATACTCGCGTAAGTATATTCTGCCTTAAATGCAGAAATTGAGAAGAGTTGATGCTGATCTAGAAATCGCTATTATCTGTTTAAGTTCTGATCAAATCCTTGTGTTTAACTCTTGGCTACCTGAAGCAAGCACCTAAAGGAGAAAGTGTTTGGAGAAGAAAGGGAAAGGAGATGTATAGGGAGGGATAAAATTTAAATGGGGAAGAGGGGCAGTCTTCATGTGATCCAATAAATCAAATCTAAACCAGGCAAGGTGCCATTTTTCTGAAGATCAGAAAGCAGTGGGATGGTAACAAATGCAGGAGACATTGGCCACTAAGAAATAAATCATTCTGCCTCAGGTGATACTGCCTGTCCAAAGGATATGGGCTTTTTCTTTGTACAGTTCCTGCTGCTATGGGGCTGTCACCTTTAAAGTTCAATGTAACAGTAATTAGTAACACTATAATCCAGTCCAAAAACCAGGCTGATAATCCTCTACAAAACTTAATAACGTAGGTCATGTGTAGAGTGATGGCTTTGTCAGCAGTATAGGCAACAAAGAGCGTATTTACGCACTGTAACATACTTTATTGTATAATGTTGATGCTCCAAGGTATGCTAGTCAAGCTGCTGAGATGATCACTTCTGAAATGCAGTCTAGCAGGCAATTAATTGGTACCACTTCAGTAGCTGCAGCAGTTGCTTGCACAGAAGGGTAACGTTAGAAGGATTTTTAGTATATTTTAACTCATAGTGTATAGTATAGCAGCTGGTGGTAATGAGAGCCAGGACTGTTTTTCAAGCCAGGGTCCTACAGTAATTCTTGAACTAACTGTAGTTGGAAAGCCACACCACAGAGAATTTCATCCTTTGATCAGGATGGTCCCCAGAAATAGTGATTTGCAAATGGATATTCACTGTCTGCCTTTTGCTACATGAGTGGATTCTAGCGTGCTCGCTTTCCTCTTGTCAAGGATCTGTGGATACTGGCTGATGAAAGATGATCAAATTGTGCAAAGAGGGCTCATAGGACACTGAATCAAAAAAAAAGCTAATTGAATATACCACCCTGCTTTTTAGAAGGCAGGATGCATCTGAATAGCTGACAATTGATAGCTAGAACTGATTAAACCTTGGAACCGTAATTAATATAAATCACTGCTCTTCAAAGGACATTTTAAAGGACTTTGTATAAAAAAGAAAATCTCAAACCCTGCAATCCTAATTGGTTTCATTTGTGTTTGAAGAGTTCATTTGGCTTGCTTTTCCAGTCCTCTGACAAGCTTCTCCTTTTAACAGCTGCCTATAAATTAGGGCAGTTGTTTTTACTGGTAGCAGTGATATAAGAGTTCCCACAGCTCCACAGTGAGAGTAGGTCCCTAATTAATCTTACGGAATTTTATTGTTGATTCGTGACAGCATGTTTTCTGTTGCTTAGGGCTTTTATATGCTTTTATATTCAGGAATCTCACAATCTAACTAAATTTCAATGAAGTATGGCTGCTATAGGATTAGATGGTTGCTTTTATGGTCTAATTACTTACAGCCTACGTGCTGGATAAGATGCCAAGGTTCAGGTAACCACTATCAGGTTTTGTCATTTCAGTTCTCACATGAAAGCACAGGAACTTAGAAAAATAGCTCTGGAAGGTGGCTCTGCGCGTGAGCTAAATGAAAAGCCTGGCTCAAGATACTGACGTGTAGGTTGAGAGGCTTTTTTTCCTTGTTGTGAAGAAAGCAGGGTCTCAACGTGGAGTGCCAATTGTCGTGCTTAACAATGGAGCTCTTCTTTCTTTTTTTTTTAAATATTGCAAGAGTTCCACTTTGTAAAATGCTTTTGTAATGGGCTCAGACTATGTCTTGCATCCATTGAAAATAGTTTTTCCCAATTAGTTGAGTCCTTCTGTTTGGAGCTGAGGAAGGAAGTATGGATTTAATGATAACAATAGATTGGTTTTTGACCTGCAGATGGTGGAAGAAAGTGAGGAAAGGCTAACAGAAGAGCAGATTGAGTCACTTCTCCAGACAGTCACCAGTATTCTTCCCGGGGATCCGGAAGAACAGCAGAGAGACTCGGCAATGGCAACTGAAGACAAAGGTGACCAAGCGTAGGAGGCATCTAGACCAAAGTTGGCAACGATTTCAGCAGAGGAGAATCAGCTAATATTTTTCTGTTTTTTACTTGATACCAGTTTAATCTTGTATTGGACATCGTTGTAAAATATGTTACAACTTTTATTACTCAGAGGTGATGAGGGAACCAATTGTTTACAAGAAAGCATGGAAAAGGACACTATTGTTTTGGCATTTTGTCATAAATGGGTAGTATCTGAGTTTGTAATGTAGCTGTCTGAGAAATTATGGGTCACAGAATCTGAAGCTTTTGTATTTTTTCTATTACCCATATAACAGCTGTACATTTGAATAGGCTTATATACAGCTGGCAATGTTTTAATTATCACAGCAGTACTATAATTATAATTGCTTTCATATGCTTTTGAATTGCCCGACTGGTTTTCAGAATATGGTCTACAATGCAAAGCCAACTTTGGAGCTGTTTGTGAAAAGGGCTGTTTTCAAGGATCAGAGCATAGAGTAATGTACAAGAACTGCTTGGTATCTGGCCAGACAAGTTCAAGGAGGCTGTTGGATCATGGAAGTGAGAGGATCTGTTGGTAGGGTAACTGTTCTCAAGGATGTCTGACAGTCCATACTTGATAAAAGAGAGATCCAGTCAACATATTGCCACTGAAATTAGCTGAGTTGGACCAGTTTACAGCAGTTGAGGCTCTGGACTCAAATGTTAAGGTTCTTAATAATACAAACAGAAGAACATTAAAGCATGAGGTGTATATTTTCCCTTTGAACATTTGATCCAATATTTGTATATAGACAAGTCACAGTGCTGTGAACATGCTGTCGACTGTGGAGTAAATGAATGAGTCAACACTGAAGTGAAGTCCTAATCTGGTTTAGAAGAATGAGAATCAGTCCTGGTTGAAGCAGAATGTTCTGTGTCCTGAGCTTTTGTCTGATTAAAGATTTCAGGATCAAGTATTTAATGTTGAAAGCATTGATGATTATAATAAATCTTTTGTATATATACATATATATGCATAAAGTCATGAGTTTATACTATGACTGCAGACAATTCTTTTATAATTATTATAATGTACTGGAAATAGAAATAAAGTTTGGAGTACATCCTGGGAATTTTGTGGCTTATAGACAAGATGCCAGACACTCTCATTCAAGGTCTTTTTTTTTTTTCCCATTTCTGTCATGGTTTTATTTTGTGTTTTTATACAAAGAATTCACACTTTATGAGCTTTAGTTGTGCTTTATATGAAAGGGAGTGATAACTTCCAGAGTCTGGGGGATTTATGATGTGCATTTCTGTGGTATTTTAAGCTTCTTTGATGTTTGGAGAGGAAAGGAAATTATCAAAAAAAAGTTTGTTACCTCTTAAACATAATTTATCTTACATTAAATGCATTCCAAGGCTGAAGAGTAAAGGTACGTTTTGACTGGGTAAATATAGTATTAGAGGGGAAAAGTCCTTGATAGTTTTTGTGATACATATTTTCTGTCTAAATGGGCCACAAAACAAAAGAGGTGAGTAGATCATGTCATGGAATGACATGAAATGAATTTTAAAATTAGCATTTTTACTCTTAGCAGTCACTGGTGGTGTTTGACATCCTGTGGCCTTGGGCTGCAAGTGTTTACATTTTTCTGTCATGTCTTTGTCTAAAATCAAGTTATTGAAGCATGTTCTAAACTTAAGAAAAGCAGATGGAAGCAGATTGCAAGTATCTTTAGCCAGCAAGAATATTTTAACAGATCTCTGAAGTTGGATGTTCCATCTTGGGAATTGCTGATTTGTTATCGTAATGGATTTTTGCCAGCATCCATGTTGTCTTCTGTTGCATGCATCTTGTACAAGATACAAGAACCCATTCACTTGCTGTTGTATTTAACCCTTTTATCAAAATCAATTCCAGGTGGTTACATACATTAAACTTGTGCAAATGCATGGATAGCTTGTTCAGTCTCAATTAAGGTACGTAAACTATAATTTCCCTGAAAATGCAATACTGAGTAACATTTGAAGGGATCTGGGATTTTGACATCTGCATCACATCAAGAAGTCTTTTTTAAATCTACTGTCGGTGCTCTCTGCCCGTGTAAGTGCAGGTGAGGAATTACTCTGGCTCTGAGAGCAGGTTTCACGTTGTGTTGTTTACTCTCAGGTGTGTTCTTTGGAAACCTGAGACTCAGAAATGATTTATGGAAAGCAAATGTCATCTTGCTTATGTGATACCGTTTTTCTGGTGTCCTATATATTACATAAAAGATCTGCCTGTCTCCCAAGGCTGCATTTTGTTTTCTTAACTGATCAGTTACCTAACACAATAAATGTACTCTGCTCGTTCTTTTGAAGGAGACAAGATGACAGGAAGACCGTGGGCCTCTGATGTGTTCATGTACAAGAAAAAGTACGTGTGTATTGAGCGCTTAAAAGCTTGGTCTGTAATTTTGAGAAGAAAAGGGCAGAGTACTCGACACTTTCGGAATATTTAAGAAGTGCATATTATGTTTGGCTTTCTCATTTCTTGTATGTTCCTCACTCTTATTCTGCATCACGCGTTTGGATCCTGGCAGATTGAGAGCTCTGCTTATGGCAGCTCTTGTGCTCTCGTCACTGCTCTGGGAGAAAGGGGGAACGAGCTGCCAGAATTCCGCTGCTGTTTTGATACTTTAAAATACCTGGGGTTTCTCTTTTCATAAATTCAAGCCCAAGAAGGCCAGCTTTCTTTAGGATTGTTTGGCAGTCCTCGCTGGAGAAGTTTTGTTAGCAAGAAGTTTTGTTTTATGGGAGGAGAAGGAGCTGCCACTCCTACCTGGCTGTGCTCTGGTGCTGGGAAAGGGAAATGGATATGCTGGAAACAGAGATGTCCGCAGGGAATTTTGTAGAAGATACAGAAAATCCCTACCCATGAGCTGAGCAGCTGTGGTGGTGGTCACGCCGTGGCAGGGCTGTGTGTAAGGCTGTTGTCAAATTCTGCACTTCAGTGGTGGGCAAGCTCTCCTTTTCTTACAGGGAGCAAAATGCATTTTTTTTTGTCTGTATTTGTGTGGTGTATTTACTAGATGAAGGTGTGTAGTCCTGATTAGAAAAAGCAAACCAAAAACTCCAGAAGTTTGGAGTTTTGGTTTTCTTCTGAAGCATGTCTTTAAACAACACTGAAGTAGTACATGGAAATGGCATTCAAGCCTAACGGGTCGGTGTGCTGGAAGGGTTAAATAACATCTATGGACTGTCTTGAAGTTTAAAAGTGTTTATACAGATGTTTTTAAAAAGGTCCTGTCATTAACAGTTCTGTACATAACGTTTTACTTACTAGAATCTCTACTGGTAATAGACAAGCTATTGCTTTTGAAGTCAACCAAACCGGGCTCGTTTACACCGGTTGAGAATCATGCCCTAAAATAATTAACCAGTCACATCACGATACGGCGTCAGGAGGGATGTCTGCAGCTGCTGTAATCCTAGCAGACCCCTGACCCATGAAGAATAATCAATCTGGACATATTTTTGAAACTGTTATACCTTAGAAGAAATAAAGTTGAGAAATTAGACTGGAAGGCAGCTGAGTTGGTGCAGACCAACGTCAGCCTGTGCCCTGGAGCAAATTCTGCTGGTCCCAGCGCTGTCTTGGAGGCTGCTCGGGGGGAGCGGGGGGAGCTGCAGGCTGCCTAATTCGTACTTTGCTCTTCATCACGTTAGAAATAACGTGTTTCTCCCAACTGGTAGTTGAAGGAGGAAGACCTGGTTGACCCTGCTTGAGCTGGGGAGGTTGGACTAGGTGATCTCCAGAGCTCCTGCCCAACCTGAATGCTTCTGTCAGTCTGCTTTCCCTTCCTCCCGCTACGGGCTCGGGATGTTTTCGTTTGCTCGCTCAGTGCAGAGGCAAAGGCTGCTCTCGTTAAGAGCCGAGACGCAGCGGACTGGGGGTTCCTCCCTTGTCCCCCTTTCCGTCCATGCCTGGTGCAGCGCGGCCCCTTCACAGGTGGGTGCTTGGGCCTCGCATGGTGCGAATACTTTATTTCTGGGATGTTGATAGAGAGAAGGGGACGGTCTTGCAAGGATCGCAGCAGGAATTTATGTCGTGCTTGTGGTTTAATCAGTTGCTTGAGCCTGAAATCAGAGTTTATGAAGTTGCTCTGCATTAGCACATTGCAGCTACGGCAGTGAGTTGAGTCTGTTCCAAAAGAGGCTCCTTTGCCATGAAGGATGTGTCCCAGGATGCTGCTGGGATAAGATGGTGTTTCAGTGTGATCTTAATCACAGGTTTCCCTTGAGTTTTGCTTAGTGTTACTCCACAGGCCAAATTAATCCATAGTGCCTCTCCACTGCTTTAAATTTGGCCGAAATACAGAACCATTCACTCATTCATGCTGGCTGTGCTTGGCCCCTCTGAGTCAAGCCATGGGTGAATTAACCCAACCCAAATGGGGATTATTCTGGATCCCGATTCTGAAATGCACAAATTTTTCTGTATTGCATTTTCTATGACTGAATTTTTTATTGCCTCTGCCTCCCTGGGGTGGCAGCTCTTTGCCATGGCAACGTGTGAACAGCCATTCTGCATCCGTATCTGCTTCCTAGGCATGAAATCCACTTCCCTGTGTTTGGGAATGGGCTTCGAAAGCTTCGGTCTCGACTGGGAGCTACTGTTGTTTGAGTGACTTCTGAAACGCTCTGGGCTTTGGCAGGAGGAAGGGGAGCCGGGGGAGCCTGTGTGCACCTCGGCCTGGCCAAGACGGGGCTTTTCTCACTTTTGTTTCTTCATTTTCCATCCGCTACCCATAACCAGCCTTTTCCAGCCTGTTCCTGGTACCAGCTCCCAGAGCGAAGGGGGTGCCAGGCCATTTCAAAAGACGTACTGCAGAAGGAGCATGAAGACGACCTTTCGTGCCTGAAAACCTGTCTGGTTTTGCAATTGTACCAGTTGGTCTAAATAACAGATAGCATCTCGCCCCGAGAGCTTTGCCTCGCTGATAAGAACATCTGTGTTTATGAAACGTTCCTGGTAATTGAGAAGGACTCATGGAAATATCTGAGTTGACCCCTCTCCAGCGCAGGCAGGCGATGCTCACAAGTTAACACCCGGCAGGCAGCAGCAGCTGCCTCTTCGTGCTCCGACCCACAAAAATAAAGCCTTATATTTAAATCTCAGCAGCAACTATCGTCCTTTTAGAATGAGATGGTGACCAGGCAGGGACTAAAACTCAGCTCCTGCTGTTCCCGGAGGTCAGTTTGTCCTTAGAGATTTATTTCCTTCCCCGCAGATGAGCGGCGCTGGGGTGGAAGATGCGGAGCGGGGAGCCGGCGTGGCAGGACAGGCAGTGTCCGTCCCAGCCACGGGAGATGCCCGAGGGACGGGTGCGTGGAGCAGGGGGAGAGGGGGCCGCATCGCAGCGTCGGCGTTGGCCACCTTGAGAGCTTTCCCTTGGGTCTCCACCAGCACCCAAGCAGCGAGAGGAGAGGAGAGCGATACAGTGGCTTTGGAGCCGGACTCAATCAGCAAACGCCAGCTATGCCACCAGCCTGTGGCCTCGGGGAAGTTGTTTCTCTCTGCCTTGATTTCTTTGGCCAAAGGCTCTAATTTTTTCCCCTAAAGCCCTCAGGACCCTGACGTGGGTGATCTGCGAGGCCTGGGCAGGGCTGTCGCTCAGGGCTTGCAGCGAGGCTGACAGCGGGACGCGGCCCAAGGGCTTGTTTAACATTTTTGTGCATCCCGATAGATAAGGGAGCCTCTTGTGCTAGTAACTACGGAGCTGACGAGGCTGCAGCCCTCGGCTTTCCCTGCGCTTTAAGACCAGCGGTGGGTGTCCGTGCCTCGCTGCTGGGGTGGCTGCACAGTGACCCCGTGGTGGCCCCGTCCTCCCGGACACGCGGGTGCCTCGCTGTGCTCATGGGCTCCGCTCCCTTCCCACGGCAGTCCCGACATGACCGTGTTCTGGCATGTCTGCGGTGAATGTTTGGAGGTCGTTCGTTACAGGGAACGGAGTTAGGAATTTCATAGGGCAAGGAGTTGCCAGACTTCAGTCTTGCGTCCCTGGGAATTACCCCACCACCAAGGCATGTCCTGCGTGCGTTGCCCATCTTTCCCGTTGCTTGCAGCAGAGATAACGGGGAGCTGAACTGTGTGATGAAATGACTTTCTAATGAAAACATCTGTGCTCTTGCATTGGGCACAAGATCAAGTCTGAGGATGGGGAAAGCATTCCCTTGCGGGTGGGCTGTGGAGCACCACGGGGCCGGTGGCCGTGTCCCCTTCAGCAGGGGAAAGTCACGCTTTCCAGAGAAGGCAGCTAATTTAAATTATTTAATGGCAAACAGAGGGTCTTGTTTTTGCAGGAAACCTAAATTACACAGGTTCCTCTCGTGTTTAAAATGCAATCGTGGGGGCAGATCCTGAGCTGGCGTACACGGACGTTGCTCTCCCGACTTCGGTGGCACAACAGCAACGTGCAGGAGCATCCCGGGACGCAGGGAAAATGCAGGGAGGGCAGCGCTCGGCGTCCTGCCAGCGAGAGGGTTTGCAAAGGGCAACTCAGGGACACCAAAACTGGCCTTTCTGCATCGGCAAGGTGTGGGGTGGGAAGATCCAGCTTGTGTCCCAAAGTGAGCGCTGCGGGAGAGCTGATGTTGGGGACACGGGTGGGGATGTGGGAAGAGCGGGGCAGGGAGCCAAGAGATGAAGGAGCCTTGAGTACCAAAATAGCATCGTACCTCTTCCTCACCTGCGAGAGTGATGCCTTTGGGTGAGGAGATCCTGCCCTAAGGACACTGGTTCCTCACCAACCAGCTTGATAATCTAACGCTCCTGATGCTGGGCTGTGGGATCGGGAATTGGGATCCCTGCTCCCAGGTGGGATCCTGTAAAAGAGGAGGACGTTTGGGTCAAGGCAGGCAGGGAACTGTTTGTCCTTGGGATGTTAAAGCTCTTCAAAATATTTCAACAGCAGCTTGGATGCATCCAACCCTCCCCACACCCCTCCAGATGAGCCCAGGGAATTCTCTAAAGACGCCCAAAGTACCCTTTAAAAACCACAAGTGATGTTTTGTAGCCTTCCCGGAGAGAGGAAGGTCACGTTAGCCCCCTTTCCAAAGGGCTGCTATTGAGGCGCAGTTTGGGATCCGGCCAGCGTCCTGGAGGGAGTCGATGGCAGCGTTGTTTAGGTTGGAGCTGCCGAAGACGTTGACAGAGAAAATATTTTCTGTTCCCACAGAAAGAAATCCTGCTGCAAAGTTTTTATTGAGCAAAAAGAAATGCTTGTGCTGAAAAAATCAGAGCTGCGGCCAAAGCACAACTAAAATGCAGTGAGCGCTTAGGAGACGTTTGTTAAGCTCCCAGAACCTTTGCTTGCCACAAGCAAGAGTCTCCCAGCACATGTTGCTTAAATTAATTTCCCCCTGCATTAAGGATCTTTATTTTATTAACTTTAGCGTTCATAAAAACAACCATCAAAGGTAGCTGCAATGCTGTTAAGAGTTTAAAGATAATTAAAATAAAGCCAGCTTGAGAACCAGCCAAACAGGGTGAGAGAACATCTGAAAGAGAAGGGAAAGCCAAAAAATCATCGGGAAGGACTTGATGCAAATAGGAAAGCCGGGAAGGGAGCTGCAGGGAGGGCTCAGGGATGCTGCAAATGGTCCCAGCGGGGCCGAACGCCCGGGGGGAGCTGTGGCTGTCCTGGCTGGTACAGGGGGGAATAACGAGCATCCTCCGAATGGCTCTCGCCAGCGTCTCTGCCACATCACGGCAGGGCAGCTGGGGGACATGCCTCACGGGAGCACCGGAGACGCCCGGCACCGAGATCCATGTCCAAGATTCACTTTTTCCCACAGCCAAATCTGCCGTAGGGGCTTTTTCTCGCGGCCACCTGCGAAACGGTGCTGATGGTGCATTTTTCTGCAGCTGCCCTGGTCTGGCTGCAGCAGGGCCCTGCCTGGCCTGACGTCCAGCCCTGGCAGGTTTTGCAGAGCTATCGGATATTCCGGTTTACTTTTGCCTTTTCCTCTTCCCTTGAACAGGGACCGGGCTGTTCCCAGCTGGTGCTGGAGGCTGCTGGGGGGGCAGTGCCTGGGCGCGGGGCGGGGGTGGCACCGGTGGCTTTGGTCACTTCGGGTGGGCTTTGGCGCTGAGCGCGAGGACTCGCTGTGCCAATGTGGTTTAAAGCCCTTGTTTGTGCATCCCACCCCTTGTCCTCCCTTTAACGGGCAGCTTCACCGCCCGACCCGCTGCGTGCAATTACTGCTTGGCCCTGCTCGGTACCCTGCCGAGCTGCGAGAGAAAAGCTGGCAGGAATCACCCGGCCCTTTTCTTTTATGGGGCCAGGCAGAATCTTCATTGTTCATTTGGGGGGAAAAAAAAAAAAAAAGAAAAAAAAATAAAACCCCCACCAAACCCAGCTGTTTTGCAAAGTCCTCCACCTCTCACCCCAAAAACTCTCCACCGGTGGCATCTCTGGGGACAGGAGGACAGCGTGGTCACGGATGCCCCATCGCTTCCCAGCCAGACCCGGCTGCAGGACGGCGATGCCTAATGTGAGCCGGGGCTGCAGACCGAGGCTTTAACCCGGGATGTCAGCACAGGGGCGACGGGGATGAGCTCAAACCATCGGTCCCAGCTGGAAACGAGTAACCAGGCGTCTTCCTCGCCGCTCCCGTCGGCGCTGGGTTGCTGCAGCATGTCGGGGACCTGGTACGTTCGTGTTTCTGCAGCAGGGGGATTCCTCCTGCCAGGTTTGCTCTTTACGCACCGGTTGGCTTTTTCCTCTTAAAAGCTGTGGAATTTGAGCACACAGCTCAGTCGGCTGCTGCTCCTGGAGCTCGGGGTGTTTTTGCAGCTCCTCTGGAGCATTTGCTCTGCCGCGCGCTCGCGGTGCAGGAGTTGGCGGAGCAGCGGTTTCTCGCTGGGCTTTGTCCTGGCCTCAATCTCTGACCCCTGCAGTGCTTACATGAAATTAAAGGCAAAGATTTGCTTTCCCCAGAGATTTGTTCTCCCAGAGGTTTCCATGACGGGGTCGGGGTGCCAGACAGGGTCAGCCGTCCCCTGGGTGGGCGATGCCTCGATTAACCCACCCTGTTCCCCCGGGACGGGCTGTGGGCTCTGCAGAGCGCTGGGGACGGAGAAGGGCACGTTAAGCCTGAGATGAAACCCACGGCCCCGGCCGTGAGCTGTGCTCTGGCCAAGGAGAGCTCTGCCCATCCGCAACCCCTGTGCCGCCCTCGGGGCTCCTCCGGGATAAACCACCCCCGAGCGCTCGCCCTTTGCTCCTTCACCAAAAATTGGGGATGACTTGGGGCGGCAGAGCCAGCCCGGCTCCCTGACCTCGCGTCTCGCCCCGCGTCGGTCCCTGGGGCCTCCGTCGCGGGATGGCAATTCAGGGCAGCAAATCCCTTTTGTTACAGACCAGATGCCGTCGAGAAAAAAGCATCCAAAAATAGAAAGTCTGAGCTGTTGAAATTATCCAGCCCAGTGGAGAGCGGGGAGGGGCTCTCCCAGCTCTTCCCACACTTTATATATGCATATATTTTTATATATAGTGAAAGTTAACCCCTGGAGACATGCTAAAGGTTTTTAAAAAAGTGCTCCATTGGACTAGAGATGTTTTTGCCAAGTTTAAAAGGACCTTCGCGTTTACTGCTCCCCGTGCTGCCCGTCGAGGAGGGAGGGCATCAGCCGGGATGAACCTGGGGTCTTTTATCGCAGCTGTGGTTCAAGCGTCTGCTCTTGCACAGGGCTGAGAGGGCTCATCGACAGATTTAAAATGCTTTTTTTTTGTTAATTGGATGCGTTTATTTTTCTGACTGCCCCGGGATGGGACAGCGATACACGGTGAGCTCTGAAATGTCAGTGGTGGACAGAAAGCCGGGGGGGAACGGTGCAGGACAAGCACCTTGATGCCTCTGCGGGCGGCATCCCGGTCCCCATCCCGATGCGTTGGGCACCCGGCAGGAGCCCCGCACTGGGACTCGCCTTCCCGGGCGCTTGGCAAATTCATCTGCAAAAGGTTTTTTTTCCCCTTTTTGTATTGTTCAGTGATTTCCTTAGAAAATGCCGTGGCAAAGCAGCGCTAAAGGCTTCCTCGGGGCGCAGCAGCCGGAGGGCGGCCGTGAGGGAGGGAAAAGGAAGCGCCGAAAACACCCACTCAAAACCGAATGGGATCCAACTGCCCCCTCCCAGCAGGTTTGCTGCTTCACTGCCCAGCAAAGCCCATAAAAACCCCCAAACGCTGCTGCTGCCAGCTGCCCACGCCGCAGCGGCCGTGAGTGGGCCGGGGGTGGAAATGGCCGCTTCAGGCCAATTTCAACATTTTTCCCTTTTTCCTGTGCAACGTCCTGCCCCCAGCCGTGGGCTCAGCGGAAAGTCGCCTCTTCTCCGGCCCCGTGGGGCTGCCCCGAGCGGGCCGGGCCCCCCAGCCCGTGTGTCGCTGCTTTGGGTGAGACCCAGCGGCTGAAGCAACCGGAGAAGGCGGCCGGAGCACCGTGGGTGTTCACTGGAAATGGCCCCAAAATGCCCCTTTTGCTCCAAAAAGCTGGTGGAGGGCGGCCACGGGGGCTTCCAACCCACCTCCTGGGGTGGCCGTGGGCTTGGCTCGTGACCGCTCTCCTCTTTTAATATTGCAGGGTAAGATGAATGCTTGAATTTCCCATTTTTGGCAGGAAACTGATGGAGCATTCGGCAAGGCTTGCATGACTTCATAGTGAAAGTCGTGGTTCATGCATCAGACCGGCCGCAGGTCGCGGCGGTACGCAGAGCTCCCCGGGGCCCGGCACGGAGCCGCTGCCGTTGGCACAAGCCAGAGGCAGGGATGTTCCCCCCAACCCTGCAGCAGTTTCGGAGTTGGGGTGTCACTCGTCCCCGCATGGCACAGGGGCACGATCCCCTCCCTGCTCCTGCTGGCCACACCAGTTCTGATACAGGCCAGGATGCCATTGGCCTTCTTGGCCACCTGGGCACGCTGCTGGCTCGTGTTCAGCCGCTGTCGCCCAGCCCCCCCAGGGCCTTCTCCTCCGGGCCCTTTCCAGCCGCTCTGCCCCAAGCCTGGAGCGGTGCCTGGGGTTGTTGTGGCCCCAGGGCAGGACCCGGCACTTGGCCTTGTTGAACCCCCTCCATTGGCCTCGGCCCATCGATTGCCACTTTCTGATATATTTTCCTTGTGCACGGATGACGGGAGTGGCTCAAAAGGCGAATCCAGCCCCGAATTGCTGTGCTGCCGGAGCCCCGGCCCTTGCAGCGGGCAGCAGTGCCCAGGCGAGGACGGCAGCGGCACCAGCCGCGCGCGGGGCAGGTTCTGCGCTAACCCTGGCTCAGGGCCCGCGTCCCCTCACCACCACCCACAGCATCTCGCTGGGTTTCATCAGGGCAACGGGGAGCCAGGTCCGACCGCGGGCTCCAGCTCATCTCTAGTGCCCAACGCAATGAGAAAACCTGTGATTCACTCCAAAATCAATGATCGACCCTACAAACGCTGCGTCATTATTTAACCTCCAAATGTTGCTTTCTCCTCTTTGGACTCTGAGTTTGGGGTTTTTCCCAACCTTTTTCCCAGCCTTTCTGCAGCTGCGGGAGCCGGAGCCTTCCCTTCAATGCCAGCTGAGCTGGTTGTATCGGGCCCAGGAGCGGAGGCTCCGAGGAAAACCATAAATATTGCGAGACTGGTGATGAAGAGGGGAGCTGGCGGGAGCGGGGGGAGGGAGGGAGGCTGCGGATTCTGCATTTTTTTCCTGGGGCCTCAGCAGAGCCCAATAGTTAATGATTAAAATATGCTTATATGTAACTAATCTCTGCAGGACAATGAACTGAGAAATTATTTAACGCAATTTAAATGGGTCATAGTAGTTACTATAAGTGTGCCTCGAGCCAATGGGAGCTATCAGGCTGCTATAAAAGCGGGTGGGGAAGAAATAGCAGCTGGTGGGAAGAGATCACCAAAGACCTGATGTGTGTCCCGAGCCGCCTCCCAACGTGCGGAGATCTTCCCGATCTGCCTGAAATCAAGCGCCAGCTCTGGGCTGAGCCCTTCTTCAAATATTGGTGATCCCTTGGGTGGTCAGTGGCTGCGGTGGGAAGGACGGGGTCTGCCCGGAGCCGGCACTTGTAGCTGCACCATCTCCTCCGCCGCCGCTCGGCGCTGCTGATGGGGACCAGAATCGCCTATTTAAGTCAAAAAAGGTGAAATTCAGCAGTGCTGGGAGTTGGGGGTTGCATCGCTTGGGTTGGGGGTTCCAGGAGGTGGGTCGGACCCAGGGGCAGCGGCTGGTTTTGGTGAAGCCCCGTTTGGGCTTGCAGTTTTGGGGACGTGACAGTGTCAGCAGCGTTGTCACGGCGTTACCCTGCGGGGACAGGCAGCACCGAGCGGGCGCTGCTGCCGGGGTTTTGCAGTGGTTCTAGAAGGGGAATAGAGGGGGAATGAATGGATGGAAATGGATTTTAGTGGTCTTTGATCGGCCTGTGAGAGGGATTATATCAGCCAGGGGTCGTGAGCTGACCCCAACGGCTCTCTGAAATCCCGTCCTCCTGCGAGCTCGGCGCTTGGCTCCCAGCCTCCCCACCCGCGCGTTGCGGCTTTATCCCTGTTATCGTTTGCAGCCCCGTGGGACCGATGCACCGGGCGCTGTTGGTGAGTGCAGCTGGGACCCTCCAGCGCAGCACTGACCATGGCCGGGGTGAGAATAGATCTGCTGGAGGGAGAAGTGACACCCAGCTTTCTGCCAGCCTTGCTGCCTGCCTTAAAATACCCCCAAGAGGTGTTAAGTGCAGTTATTTGTAGCTCCACGGTACAGATACTTACTCCTGCAGCGGTGCACGGCGCTGCCCTTGCAGTAAATCCCAACATCTCCAGACATTAGTTTCATCCTGCTCCTTGCTTTTTCTTCAGTCTGTTAGTTTAATTGTATTTCATCCATCTCTTTTTGTGACTTTTCCATCTTTTGTCCAATTTTAAGTCATATACAACTGATTTATACCAAACCCCACATTACATGAAATCAGGTTTCAGCTCCCTTTTCCCTGCTTGCAAATAAGCAAATGGGTGCAAGGGCTTTCGGAGGCAATCGTGGCTGCGCCGGCCGGCTGCTCTCCCATCCAGAAATCAAGAGCACAGCCTGTTTCCTGTTAAATTTTGCTGGTTGCATTGATTTACATTGTTTGTCTCATGTTTTATGGCTTCCAAGCTGATGTTGCGTTAAGCTGGCTGGAGTTTAGGCAAGAAATCAAATGCAGGCACTGGCAGGCTTCCCCAAACGCATTCATGAGGGTTGATCGCATAGTCACATTTTCTTAGTCACTGGAGGAGAAATAGCGGAGCTGCCTCACTGGTGTCCCGGCTGGTTTGCATCGATCCTGTGCTGGTAAAAGGCTCTTGTCGGACAGTTTTGGAAATTCAAACCATGGGGCAATGCAGGCGGCGGAGGGGCTGCGTCCCCCTGCGCCATGGCTGGGCGCTCCTCCAGCCGCCGGAGCAGTGGTTTGGTGGCCATGGGGGGTCTCCTGTCTTTATCTTGACCCACAAGCTCTTTTTTTCATCTTATCGTCTCTCCTGTCCTGTGGAGGGGAGTGAGAGAGCGGCTGGGTGGGCGCCTGGCAGCCATCCAAGGCCACCCCACCAAAAACACGGACTGGGGCAGAAATTCTCATTTATATGTATAAAGAATCATAGAATTGTAGAACATCTCAAGTTGGAAGGGACCCATAAGGGTCATCGAGTCCAACTCCCTGCTCCTTGCAGGGCTACCGAAAACTAAACCGTATGACTAAGAGCATCGTCCAGATGCTCCTTGAGCTCTGACAGGCTCGGTGCCGTGACCGCATCCCTGGGGAGCCTGTTCCACTGTATGTATGTGCATTATATATATATAAAAATGCATTTTAGGCGAAGCAGGATGAGTTTCTCACGCCCTTGCTTAGGGCATGCCATTGCGACCCTGCGCAGCTAAACGGGACTGCGTGCTGCTGGTGCCGGCGGCTGCAGGTCCGCGCTTTGCCGGGACCTGCTTTACCACAGGCCGGCACGGGGAGGTCGTCATAAGGACAAGTTTGATTTGAGGTGGCACGTTATGGATCCGGGTCCCCAATGGTTGGCTGCCGTCGTCCTTGCTGGCTCTCAGCAAGTCTGTGCAATGAGCTGTGTCCACAAAAAAAAAAAACCAAACACCAAAACAACTGCTTTCTGTCCGTCTCGGGTTAGTCAGAGGCTGTCTGCAGAGCAAGGCAGGGATTTCTGCCCAAAGGAACCCCAAGTATTTGGAATCAAAAGCCCTGATCTAAGGGCAAAAGGTTCTCGCCAGCCGCACGAGTGAAGAAAATTTCTTATTTCATTTTACAAGCGTCAGCAGCACGTTGGCTAGGGAGCTCTGCCCTTTCTGCTCTGTTTCTGGCAGAGAAAGTCTCTTTTTTTTCCTTAGGAAAACAAGAAATAGAATATTCCTATAGGATTGAATGCAGGAGAACGTGCAGAAGTTAATATTAGGGAAGACACCTACAGAATTCAGCAGGTTCCTATGGCAGTAGGTCGAACAGCATTCAGCATTAACTGTAAATTGTCTATTTATGCGCCTGTATTTGGGAGTAACGGAGAAGCCGTGCGGGGGGTGTTGGATGCAGGATGGGCGGAGGGAGTCCTGATTTTGCCATTGCTGTTCCCTCTCTCTCCATCGCAGTCTGGAAAATTGGTGTATTGCTGGCTGCTCTTTTTTATTGATTTAAAAGTACTATTGCAGGAAGATGGCTTCATTATTCGCCTCCGCTGGTGCAATTTTGGTTTTCTTAAGCAAAAGAGATTGTTTCTTTTTGTGTCCCGGGTCTTTCGCATAAAGGTGCAGAAGCTCCTTTGGTGCATTTTATTCCCTGTATTGCTTTTTTAATTTAACATCTGTTTTATGGTCGAGGGGGATGTTATTTGGTGGTTGGAGCGGGGGACGGGGAGAAAGGAGGTCTGGATTTTGTAGCTTGTCGCCAATGAATTTATAGTTTCCTATCGGCCATTTTTTGGTGGGTGCAGATTTCAGATGTCTTCACCCCCTCAGGTTCTTAGTTGGGTCTCACCGCTCCCATCACCTCTCTAAGGAAGGTGCCTCCTCTATTTTCAATTAGGGCTGTTTCCCCTCCCTGTAGCAAACCCAGCAGTGTCGCAGCGAGCTCAGAGAAAGCATTAAATGCCGCATTTCGAAAGGCCACCGTAAAAATAAATGATTGATGGAAACCAAACAAGAAGAGGGAGCTCTGCAGAAGCACCGCTCCTCCCTCCCCTATTTACTGTTCTCCCAGACTTTGGCCCGGGGACTCAGGCTTCACCCATTTCACAACGTGCCTCCCTCAAGACATAAAGATACAGCCTGAGGAATAAAAAATGGGTCTAAACCAAGTTTTTTTCAAGCACCATCCCGAGCTGAGCTGTTCAGCCGCTGCAAATGGGGAAGAAACCACTGCCAAGGTCAGGTGCTGGATCCAGTAAATGCGCCTGTCCCCAAAAGCAGTGGGATTTTATTTGGGTTTTTTTTAGGGCATGGCATTACCCTCCTCATCTCCCCCAGGTAAGGAGCCAAACTCCGATGGCTGAACCGATGCTGGTGATGAGCCCGAGAGCAGTGGGGCAGGACAGCAGCCCCCGTGGAGGGACAATTAGGGTTTAATTCAATTTCTTTTAGCTGACAAATCAAGCTCAACCATAAAGGAGGCAGGGGAGGATGAAAATACTGCAAATCTGGAAAAAGACACCGTGGCAGAGATGGGATTTAAATTCTGCTTTGTCTCATCTTTCGTAGTGTGAATTTTAACACCATTTGTAAGAAACTCAAAGGGCTGCCCCACGTATGATTTCATTAACAGCATTAATGAAACGTCCAGAGCTTTATGTAGTTTTAAAACTGCTTACACTTCTATAGCTCCTCGCAAGCTGGCCAGCTAACGAAGGGACGAGTGCCGGACCCGCTGGGCACCCGCTGTACAGCCCCTGCTTTCGAAACGCCGGCGCCTTGCGCGGCGCAGAGATGCCAACGTAGCAGACAAGGGGATGTTTTTGCTTTCAGAACTGCCGCGGTGGCAGGAGCCAAGTCCTGCGAGAGGAGCCGTGCGCGGCCGAGGCGATGTCACCCGTGTCTCACTGCCACCGACACAAGCAGAGGGTTGAAAAGCCTCTGATGGACGCGAGCAGAGCTCTGTCCCTTTGGCAGTGGGGTTTTGGGGTGGGTTTTTTTTTAGATGCTGGAGTTTGTGAGCTGCTCTTTCACCTCCTTGCGCTGTTTTCCAGACACAGATGAGATCATTTCGTGTATCACTGGCATTATAAATAAGCTAGTGGATATTTAGCTCATTAAGTGGCCACCGCACGTGCTGCTGCTTGACAAACTCAGGACTTCATCCTGCAAACCGCTGGGCACCTTCAGCCATTTAAACTTCACGGGACAAGTCTGATAAGAAATAGCTTATCCCTCGTCTGTTAGGGGCTGCCGTGCTGCCGGCGGTGCTTTCCCGGGCCGATGCCCGTGAATGGGAGGAATGAACGTGCTGAGGACGGGCTGTGTGGGCACAACGGGGCTCCGAGGAGCATCGCTCCTCGCTGGCGGAGGAAAGCCCGGCGCTTTGCCCCTCGTCTCCGTGACCGGCCATGCAGGGCAGCTCGGCAAAAGCAGCCGAGAGCGTTGCCCAGCACTCGAAGCAAACACCTTCAGCAGCGTGGCAGTGGTCGTGTGAGACTTCGTGAGAGCTCCAGCTTAGCCGGTCTCTGTAATATTGGATTTTTTTTTAATTAGGTGGGGTTTTTTTAGGGAAACCTAAAGGAAGGGAAGGAATTGGGCAATGGCTTGGTCTCGGATGTTCCTTGCCGGAGATGAGTGCTCCGCCTGCACACGTCCGTCGTGCCACATCGGCAGCTTCTGCAAGCCAAGAACACGGGAAGATGCCTATAAATGTAAAAGAGGAGAGTGTTCACTCCTGCTTTCTGACTGGAAAAACAGCTACTTCTGTATTTATTGGATGGCTAGGACTGCCTACCAGCTGGAAAAACCCAAAGACTCTGCAACTCCAGAGGCTTCTACAGCTGGGGAAAAAATCTCCCCATGAAATAAATATATCTGATGCCTAAAACACCTCGTCTGCGAGAACAGGGACGAGGACTGCACGGTGATATTCCTAGCCCCGTAATTATTTCTCCAGGCACGTGGAAAGATGAATTCTCAGTTGTCACATTTAGAAAGCAGCAGACACAAGATCAGACAGAGAATCTGGAGCTATTTATCACAAAGAGCTGCTTTATGGGGTCAGAGCAGAAACCACCTCGTTCCCCTCTGAGCCGCAAGCGGGTTGAGGTCAGGTTGCAGCTACCTAAAGAAAAGTCCATGTTCTCCTGACTCTGATAAACTTGATTAAAATCCTCCCAAAATGGTGCTTGCAGCAGAAAAGCCAGCCCTGCTTGGCTGGCCCTGCTGGGATGAGGGAAATAAGGGGTCCAAGCTGGGGCTGGAGGTGGGTTTCTTGGGGCCGCAGCACCCGGCTGGTTTGGGCTGGGAGGGTCTGGCTCAGCAACCGTGCCCAGACGCCTGGCGGGACCCCAGCAGTGCTCTGAGCCAGCGCAAAGCCTTCGCCGTGTAACCAGCCCCAACGTGGCACGCTTTGCCTCCCGCGGGACGCCGGGCAGCGAGGACCAAGCTGAGGTTTTCTATTTTCAGGCCAATATCTTTCTGGGCAGGTAGATGCAGCTGCAACATGGGATGGGTGAGAGCGGGTTTGAAGAGCAGGATGAGCCCGTGCTCGGCGAGAGCTGGGGGGATCGTCCTGTGAACCTGGGGCAAAGCCGGAGGGAGAGGAGTGATGCTGTCGGGTTATGCACAAGGATGGTGCTGTGCGTGCAGGGTAGGGGATCCCTGTGCTGGCAGCTGAGGTTTTTTGCAAGGAAACACCAAGAATGGCACATTTCTGGTCCTGCAGTGATTCCCAGGGCTTGGTTTTGCTGGCTTTGGCTATGAAATACAAATTATGTGGCTATCAAAATGCCCCAGCCCATCAGTGCACGCACCACATCTGCTCCAGCATCTTCTAGGGCAAACTTTGCACTGCCAAGGGCAAACTTTGCACCGCTAACATGATCGATACGTGAGGCAGCCGTGCCAGAAAAATAATATCGGTAGCAGAGAAAAGCAATAAAAATGAGTGTGCCTCTGGGAAACGCCGAGAGAGACATTAGCATCCTTCCAAGTTAAACAGCGTCCTTGCCGGGTTTGCAGCTGACAGGTTTGCTCTTCTCGTAAGACAGACTGCGTTAAGTGCAAGGCGTGATTCTGGATGCAGAAACATCCATTCAGCAGAAACATCTTATTCTCCTGCTGCGAGGGGATGCAGAGGAATGTCATCAGCTTAATGTCTTGTGGGGCCTGTTTTCCCTAAACTCAGAGGCTTGTGAACACAGTCCTTGGATGTTCTCCCCCTCCGGGGATCATAAGTCTTCCTTGAATGTCCAGGCTGGGTTTTTTTTGGATCAATCTGTGCGTACAGACACCCCTGGGATCCATTTGCGGTGCTGGGTGCCAGCTGCCCCCCGTTGCTCCCCGTCCTGCCATGATGTGCAGCCCGGAGCGGGGTATTCCTGTCCCCTGCCCCTGCTCCTGGGGTCTGGAATAACGCTTAGGGCATCTCAGCAGCAGGGATGCGGAGAGGGATGCTGCCCCGTGGTCCTCCCCCGACCAAGGCACCAGGCGAGGGCTCGAGAATCTTGCTGGTTTAACTGCCAGCGGTTTCCTTTATCAGTAAGGTGTTAAGTCCATCCTTTCCCCCTATTCAGAGGGCAGTTTGTTCATATTCATAAAGGCAGAGATAATAGGATGGACTTAAGCGATCTGTGTCTTTGACACAGAGCCAGCTAAGCACTTACGCGGGGTTGCTTGGGGGAGGAAGGGTGCCCAGCCGTGCTCTGGGCTGCGAGACAGTGGGGCTTGGGATTGCTGAATTACTTCTACCTAAAGGCCAAAAGAATGTCCCAGATGCACAGGACAAGCCGAAATCCAACCGAGTTTCTTTGGCTTTATCATATCGGTATCCTTCTCCAAATTCCTCAGTTCCTTCTATAATGGATCTATCTCTATATAACCTTCTATAACATAACAGGGAGATTGTTTGAGGCAGAAGCGACAGCTGAGCCTCTCACCCCCCTGGCTTTCAAAACTGCTTTTAGTGCCCGTGGGGATGAAAGCCACGAGCACCAACCCTCCTCCATCTGCCTCTCAGCGGAGGAGAGATCCTCCCCGCGCGAGACAGCCAGCGGGAAGCCGGGTTGTGCAATCGCTGCTGAGGCATTCGAGGAAAAAGAATAACATTTAACAGTTCTGGCAAGAACGCGCCTAAGCCAGCAAGCGCAGCGCTCCTTGCTCTGGGCTGGGGAATGAGCTGGGCAGAGCTGGAGGGAAATTCTTTACATGCTTAGGATTGGGAAGGTGGAATTAAGGCAAAATACTCCTGGATGAGAGCCAGGATATCTGGACCAGCAAGCTTTCTCTTGCTTTTAAACATCACACTCGCATTGTATTCGGGACTGCTTTTGGAGTGGAGTTGGTGTCAGGAAAAGCGTTGTATTGGGAGGGGAAAAAATGACCCATTTTTGTCTCCAGCTAGCAGAGATGGGTGCTGGGGACTTGGCTCGCCCCTGCGCTGGCCCGGCAGCTTGGGCGGTGTTGGAGGGAAGGTGCCGCTCACCGGACAGGCCAAGGTGCGAGCGTGAGGCAGCATCATCGGACGCTGCTGGATCTGTGACGGTGCCTGAGGCTGTGCAGGATGGGTCCCGGCCCCCCATGTGCCCCGGACCCAACACGTGGAGGGAGCGCAGATGCAGCCACCAGGCTCGGTCCCTCCAGGCGATGGAGAAAAAGTTTGGGTTATGTTGTGGTTCACATTTGGAAATAACATGAAAAAAAGTTTAATGTAGGCTGCTAAATAGCACCAGCTTTCAGGACTCAGGGCTGCCCTTCCCTCCTCCTCCTCCCACCAGCGGTCCCAGACACACCATGTGGCACTGCTAGAACTTAGAGCATGGGAACAACCGTAAGCCGTGCCACTGCCAAGGGAAAACCGGGCACAAAGCGGGCACAGCCACCGGGACCCGCTTCTGTTTCCCTTGGAGCTCAGCAAACCCTGGGCTGTGGCCCCGCAGCACCAGCCCCGCTCCCCCCAGAGCTGCGGCTCCGGTCCTGGGCTCATCCTTCATCCCGTGCGTGCGGCTGAGTCCCCGGTGAGGAGGAATTATTTCCCAGCTTTAAAGAACAAAACAGGAATAAGCCAACACAGAACAGCCAACGCCACTGTCAAATAATGAGCAATTAAATGCTATTGCTTCTGGTAGTGTTTATCCACCGGCAACAGCAACTTCGTGGCCGAGAGTTCTGACCCTAGCGGGACTTTGCGTGATGCAATATTTGATGGGTTATTTGATCCGTGGCTCAGACGAATGCTGACTAAAGAAGGGCCCAGCGTGGGGCACCCACTACGTACAGTAGCTCCGTCTGCTTCATACAGCGGCGTTGTGCTTTTCCCCTTTCCCTCCGAGAATGGTGTTTTTTCCCCCCTGGAGGCACTGTTTGATTGCCACAGATTGGAAGCCTTTAAAAGGGAAGATCTGTGTGAGTCACAGTTAAAGCCATAAAAGAAAAACCAATAAAGCAATCTGAAAAGTGCTGTTTAATGGATTGAGGCAAACTTACTGGAAACAGGATACAGACTGTTTCATCTTTAAATCGTTAGTTCAAATCCAGCTGCATTCGGGAGCAAATGACATTTATTCCCCGTCAATAGCTGTCAGAGAAAAGAAATTTGAAAGGAATTTTACCATCTGAAAGGAGCTGCCGGTTTCTCTGTGCTCCCAGCAGCTCCCTGAGCACGTCTGAAAGCCTTACAGCAGGTACTCTTAAAACTCAGTCCTTACAGGGCAGAGCTTTTCCCACCATGGAAATACCTGACACTGTTCTGAACATACGTATCTGCTCACATGGCTGCCTTCGCTTCATTTTCTTAGCAAATAAAACACGCACAAGCTGCCTGCCGCACCACGATCGCCCCACTCGATAGTGATGCTTCTCCATCACTTCGGAGATGCAGGAGGCAGAACAAGTGCTCATCCGTATCGGCTCTCCGGCAGCGCCGGCAGCGAGCATCGGCTCATCGGTATCAGTGGAAACCACGTCCTGACAGGCTCGTAAAAGTTTTATGATAAGCGCTTTGCAAGGGCTGTGAGAAATGAGGCAATGGGCTGTGATTAATTCTTGCATCCTGACGGTATTGCTGTCAGCTCAGGCACCGTCGCTCCGCATCCCGCGAGGCTGGGATGACGGCAAAGCCCAGCTGGTTATCTCCCCAGCCGCACAGGATTTGTACCGTCTCTCCGGGAGACAGGACAGTGAGTCAGATCCGATTTTAGGGCTTTCGGGATTAAAAAGGGGATGTTCTCCCACACGGAGGTTCCCATCCTTTTTATACCAAGGTCTTGCTGCTGGTGCTGGTCTCCCAGCCCCGGTGTCCCCGGCCAGCCAAGCCCTTGCTGAGTCCGGCGGCACCGAAGCAGCGGTGGCTCCCGGTAGCTGCCAGCCCCCGTGCTGCAGCGTCGGCGCAGGGGATGCCCCAGCCGCAGGAGGGTTTGGGAGGCAGAGGATCAAGGGCAGAAACATCTGTCAGGGATGAGCAGGAGCTGTCTGTCCAGCATGACTGCTCAGTGCAGAGGCGGCTTTATCCCAGACTGAATTTTGGGCTGGCATCATGTTAAATCCCTTTAGCTGTTGGTTTTTTTTTTAATTCCCATTTGGCAAGAAACACAAACGTGGGGAATGTCCCATGGGATTATTCCATTTGATATGACCCTGCAGCAGCGCTGACATTTCAGCGGGGTGTTTGTCTGCATACAGTGATGGCAGCTGGGCCAGAGCTCCTGTATGTAAAGAAGAAATATGTTTTCAGTTTGATTCAGTCTTTACATATCACTGTATTCATGTTAACAAGTCAAATTCAACCTATTTCCCCACTCTTTAGGGATAAAAGCTGTCTTTTGGCGCAGAGCTCTGAGATGGAAGTGGTTAGGATGGCCTAAGGCTAGTCTTTATTAGAGGTGACTTAACCTACAGATGTGCGTCTGCCCATGGATGGAGGTTGTTGCAGCCACACCTCCGGGGCACATCATCCTCGCTGCTTCACCCAGCCGTGGGGCAGAGGAGTTGTGAGATGTGCCGGCAGCCGGCTTGTGCTCCAGCTTGTGCTCCAGCCTGATGCTATTCCAGATGTTCCCACAGTTACACACGTGGCGGGCACGTGGCTTGTGCTTCCCCACTGCCGCGAAACAGGTGTGTGACAGCAGAGGCCACCTGAGCTCCGAGCCGGGCTCCTCACGCCTCGTCAGGTGTTTAACTGTCACTTTTCTCAATTTACCGGACAGTTGCAGCGCTGCGCTTAAAACCCCTTTGCCCAGGACAAGGGGACTGCGTGGTTTGGATGGTTTCACCTGCAGGACCGACCCCTGAAACCTAAACCGGCCGGTAGCACCCGGTGAAGAGTTTCCTTGTTAAAACACTCTCGAGTATCACCAAGGTCAAGCCTTTCCCTTTCGGGTTTCCGTGGGGTGAGCTGTGACACAACCCAGCTGTTCCCAGCTATCAACATCTGTCTGGCACAGCTGTGCGGACGTGGGTGCACACGGGCTCCTCCAGATGCTCGCGTGGCGCCACCGCCCAGATGTGCGCCCGCGCGCCCCGCCCGCTCCAGCTGCGCGCTCCAGCTGTTTCGCGCCGCGCCCGCAGGGGTTAACGGTCCCGCCCCCGCCGCCCGGCCACGCCCCCTCAGCTGTCAATCTTCAGCGCCGGCCCAACCGCGTCCCGCGACACATCGAGGCCCGCGACCAATCAGGGCGTGGTTGTGATTTCCATGGCAGCCGCAGCCGCGCGGCTGAGGGGAGGCGGCGGCGGCGCAGCCGGTCCCGGTCCCGGTCCCGGTCCCGGTCCCGGTCCCGGTCCCGGTCCCGGTCCCCTGCGATGGTGCCTGAGGGCAGCCGTGGCGGAGGAAGGGCAGCAGTGCTGCTGCTGCGCGGCCCTAGCCCGGCCCTGGCAGCGGCCGCCGCGGCGCGGGGGCGGCGGCAGCGCAGGTGAGGAGCCGCTGCCCGCCGCGCACCTGAGGCGGGAGGCTGCGGCGGGGCGGGCC
>VZTQ01002626.1:65323-102909 GCA_013400755.1 Pelecanoides urinatrix | reverse complement strand
GTGATTCTATGATTCCAAGCGGGTTAGTGCTGGCCCCGCCGTCACCTCCACGTCTTTCGGTAAAACGATTTGCTAGAGAGCGGCCGCAGGGAGGGGGGTGCGGGGGGTGCATGCGCGCTTGCTGCCTCTGTTTGCAAATGGAGCTGTGGGTGCAGGTCGCTGCCGGACGGAGCTGGGACACCCTTCCTCGCCCACGTGCCGTGGGTGGCTCCGGGTCACTGCAACCCCGCTGCAGCTCGGGGACTGAAATAGCATGGCCGCGGGAAGGGAGCCAACGCGCTGGCGGCTGTTTGCCTGACCTTTTCCAGGCCGTTCGCTGCAGCGATACAGTTTTGTTTGTTTTTTTTTTTTCCTGCCTCTTCCCCATCTGCCTGCTCAGGAGGGTGTGGATGTCCCGGGATGACTTTGGGACAGCCCTGCTTGCGGGGTGCTGGTGGGACGGGGAGCAGGAGCCAGCGGCACAGCGCCCGTGCCCCCGCGCGCCGGCAGCCGGCCCGTCCTCGCACCTTGTCACCGCAGCTCTGCCGCTCGGCTTTGCAAAATCCACCCTTCGGGCTAAAAGCTTTTGCCCGATGCGTCAGCTCTGCTTGCTTGCTGTCGTGTTGGGGGTTAGCGAGGAGGATTCAGGCACTTTTCCATCCCTTTAGGGACAAATACACTGCAAATTGTGCGGTTACCTGCTGACGGGGAAGCGCTGTTGCCAGCTTCCGTGCCAGGTGGTTGAACTTTGTACTTGGCATCATCCTGGGGATGAGTCTTTTTTTTAACCCCTGTGAAAATTTCCAGTAGTTTGGGCAAGTTATGAGCTCTTGACAAATGTTGTATCCTGATCTTCAGCTTCACCCCCACGCTGTGCACGCCCGCACACGCAGGTGCGCAAGTGTGCCTGTAAGAACTCCGTCTTCGGAATATTCTCCTTGGGTATTTTTTAATGTGAGCAAAAGCAGCTGGTTGGCTTGTCCTTGCTGAAACCTGCTGGAGACTGAGGTATTTGCTGCAATCTTTGTTGCAGATGAAGAACAAGAGGAGAAGGAATCGCTACCACGCTGCAATGAATCAGGTAGTAACAGATCTCTTGAGGGTTGGGGTTTTTTTTTCGGAGTGTTTAATTACTTTGCTTTTAATGAGCTCATCTTCCTGTTTTCTCACTAGGAGCGAGCTGTCTGCCGCCCTGTGAGCATTGCAGAAATGAAAATGTACGTTTATAAAAAGAAAAAATCCACATATTTTGCATGAGATAATCTGCAAATTGTAATTCTGCTCTCTCATCACCTTTTTAAAGATGTGTTTTTCTTTTATATATTGATATAGGGCCAGATGGAGCAAGTGACCCCCAGGAGACTTTCTGGAGGACAACATGTGTATGGTTTTTTTTAATATAATGGGAATACATTTATATTATTCTCATGAAGATACTTCTCTCTTCAGTTTAAGTGGGAAAAAGACTAATTTGCTGCACAAATACATTTGGAGTTATAACGGATGCCCCCAAATCCTTAAAAATAAACAGTTTAGAGCAGCTGCAGGTCCTGGTCCAAGAAAGCTCTTGGGACGGCTCCCTGCCTGCCTCGTCTCGCTGTGGTCATTAACATCAGGCACATTTTTACGTGCTTTTTTTTAGTCTGGACACACATGAGGGATTTTGCCCTGCTTCACGGGAGTACTCGTCCTCCCCATTTGCACCGACCTTGCATTTTTTGTTGGACGCCAGCCTTGTGCTTGGAAGTTGTCATCAGTGTGTGATGTTGGCGTTGTCCCCGTGCGGTGCCGATGTTGTCGTGTACGATATTGGCTCCGAGGGCGATGGGAGCTGGGCTGAGCCCCTTGTATAAAAGCAGCAGCCTCATTTGCAGGAAACGTTATGCAAAACGTTCATTACGGCTGTTTTGCATGCACTGGCTGGGTCCTCCCGGCCAGTTTGTAACACTCCAGTGACGGTTTAAACGTAGAGACTGGAGAAAAAAAATTGCGGTGGCTTCTGTGCTATTCAGATAAAGTGCTCTGCGCTTGTTGGGAGACGAGTTTCTCTGTTATCCCTTGCAAACCGCGTTGTTCGGGTATTTGCCAGGTGGTGGAAGCTAAACTAACTCTCTTGCCCACGGCAGGGTGCAGCTGGACGCAGAGGGGATTTACCAGTGCAGCCTCACCGGCTTGATTTTTGAGGTGACGGGGGCCGTCAAAATCACATATTCCCTTTTATCCTGGAGCAAATACGCCAGCCTGGTGGAAAAGCCGTGGATCGTGGGCGGCCCCCTCTTCGACGTGCGCTGCGACTCGGCCCCCGCTCTCACCTCCATCCAGTTTCCCCACTCCCTCTGCCTCGGCGGTGAGTGCCGGCCACCGGCCCGGCGGGCGCGGGAGGCTGCCGGCCCCCCGGCGCGGGAGGTGCTGAGCCGGCCCCGTGTCCCCGCAGATCACGGCAGCGGCGTGGCCTTCAAGGTGTTGCACGTCAAAGGCGAGGGCGCAGCCATCGAGCCCTCCGCCGACCACTCGGCCTCGCACGTGAAGTGGCTGGTGAGCTCGTTGTCGCCGGTGGGACCCCTCATCCAGAGCCAGGAGCCGGTGCAGTACCACGGAGCCGTCGTCCTCTACAAAGTCGTCGACGAGCATCCCTCCTTGTCCTTTCGGGTCTACGTGGCTACAAACAATGACTCCTTTATAAAGGTACGGCTCGCGTCGAGGGGGTGTGCGGTGGGGTGATGTAGAAATGCTGGCAGGGCGGGTTATGGGGATGGGGGATGGTGAGGAGATGCTCTTCTCTCGCCCCGGTGTTCGCATGCAATAAATATATATATATATATATTTAGATTGGATATTAGGAAAAAATTCTTTCCTGAAGGAGTGGTCAGGCCTTGGCACAGGCTGCCCAGGGCAGTGGTGGAGTCCCCATCCCCGGAGGGATTTAAAAGACGTGTAGATGAGGCGCTTGGGGACATGGTTTAGTGGCCATGGGGGGGGTGGGATGACGGTTGGATTCGATGACCTTAGAGGTCTTTTCCAACCTTAGTGATTCTGTGATTCTATGATTCTACATATTTTATATATATATAATGAGACTTCCATACCGAAAAGGTCTGCCAGGTTAGGGTATGATATTTAAGGAATTATACTGGCCCACGTGCTCACCCACAAGCTGCTATAGAAATAGAAGTACATCAGAAACCTCTTTGCCACCAAAATCCACGGAGCTCGGGATTTGTACCCGAAAGAACTTCTTGTCCTCCCACCCATTCCCCCTGCAATATGTGGGCGAACGCTGGGGGAGGACAGCAACAACCATCCTCCCTTTTATTCGGGTTGCAAACCCTTCCGTCTAATTTCAGCCATGTAGCACAATAGGGGAAGAAGTTTATTTGATGTTTTTTGAGGTGGTCAGCGCACAGCTTTCTGTAAAGTTTGCCACGTAGAACAGGTCGCGGCCGTTTCATAGAGCTGGGGACAGAGACAGGCCCAAGGAGCCCCATTAGGACAGGTTTTAAATGTTAATTCCTTTACTGAGGCGAGTAACCTTTAAATTGTATTTTTAAATTTTAGGATATCGCAAGAGCCGTAAAACATTCGAATAAGAAATTCATTAAAATTGACAAGCCCCCTGTATGCCAGAAATTATTACAGAAAGGAAAGAGATATAGATTAGTTTGTGAGCCAGAAGCTGAAGTAACTCCAGAGGTAAGTCCTTACACAACCCTCATTTCGTGCATTGCAGCTGGATTAGAAACGTGGTACAAAATGGCTTTTCCTGCGCTAGTGTTAAGGGCGTTTTTCACATTCATTTGCCATCGCTGCAGAAAGCGTTTGCCTCTTACAGCCCTAGAATTTTGGGTTGAAATCCCAACACCAAAGTCAAGAGCAAAACTCAGGGGAGATTAGAGTTGGGCTCAGATTTGTGCCGACAGCCAAATACCCTCTTTAGTTTATGTTTGGATAAATGTTTATTTTTAACACGTTTATGTTTTATAGGAAATTGAATTTGTTGATGGATCACTCTTGAAACTAAAAAGTTACATTGAAGTCTATTTGGAGAAACCCGACGACTTCACCTTGTCTTTGGTCGAGCTGGAGTCTGATGCGACCGTATGGAAAGCAAAACTAAGAGAGAGTGAGTCTTCGGTCTTCCCACCGCTGGTTTGTTCCCGCTGAAAAGATGTGGGAATTGGGATATAATCCAGCCCTTAGATGCACCGAAATTCCTGCTGTTAAAATCACGAGGTTTGGAGCTGGAAGCGATAAAACACCAAGAGAAGAGCTCTGGGAGGTCACGTAGTGGATGTTGCAGTAACCTGCAGAATCCCTCGTGAGCAAACAGGCAAAGACTCGGGGGCTGCGGGGCGTGCAGGAGGAGGCTCCGCTTTAATTTTAGTTATTAGGAATAATATGCAATCTCTGTTGCGTATTATTGCAATCTCAATCTGCAATCTCTGTTGCATATCATTACAATCTCTATTTGCCATCTCTATTGCATATTATAGGTGGCGTGCTGCAGCACGTCGGATAAAAGAGGAAAAATCATCTCATTAGATAAAATCTTAGCTCAGCAGCTGGAATCCACCCAACAGCTTGGTTTTGGTGCCCGAGAATTGTTGGAAGTAGGGCATAGCAATGGGAATTCTTACCTCACCTTTTGTTTCCTCTGAAAACTGTTTACCAGGTGACTGGATACATTATGATCAGAACAAAAACGAGCAGAAAAGAAGCGCAGTCAGTAAGTCAATTTGAAGATAAGTCGGGGTCGCTTATTTTCTGTGTACCTCGCTTGCTGTTGTAGCTCAAGTGGTACGAAAGAAGTAGCATCACCTCTCCCTTGCTTCTTAGGTCTCAAAAAACGGAAACCAGCCATCAGCGTTTTGGAAGAAGACGAGCTCTGTAGCAAAAAGCAAAAGACCAGCAACACTGCAGGTAGAGCATTTCTGTGCAGTTTAAAATAACAAGTTTGGGTTTGTTTTTTTTTTTTTTTTTAATCCCGTGAATTGAACCTGAGCTCATTTTTTAAAAGACTTCCACGTATCTGAGCATGAAATATAGGCGGAGCAAGCGCTGCTTTTGTAGATGCAGGATTTGTACCTCCATTTATATACTTCGGTACGCCTTGTCGTTCATTCGGTAAGCAAATGGGGAGAAGCAGCTAGGAAATTTGCTTTGTAAGGGTCAGCTAAAATGGTGCTGTCTTCTAAGACTGGGAAATAGCAGCTGCTTTTGAAAGAGGTTTCCGCTGCATGTCTCGGATTTTGCGTTTGGGATACCGCCTGGGCCATAATTTGTCTGGGAAAAAAAAATCATCTCCTGGTTATTGTTGACACGTGATGTTCTGACGGTCAGAAATGCTCGGTGGCTGGGAGCTCCCACCCAGAAACTGCTCATTTACTAGTAGTTGCTTGGAAAAAATACAGCAGAAATAATGTTAGTTCAATAAATAATGAAAAAAAAATCAGCGAAAGTAGGCATGTCGGTGTTTATTTATGGGTGCGTGTAGCCACCAGAGGGAGAGCTTCATCCCTCAGCACCTCGGTTTTACCTCTAATTGGTGACAGCGAGGGGGAAAGCGGCTCAGCCCCTGTAACCGCGCCGGCTGAGACTTCTGATGTAATTAAAGGAAAACCAAACATCTGGAGCAGCTGTAGGTTGCAAGAAAAACTGGCACCTGAACTTGCCAGGAGGTAGTGAGTGCTTAGCATGGCCGTAACGATACGCGTCTCAAAATCTCTGGGTGCTTGGTAACCTAACGTACGGTTCGTACAGATGTTCTACTAGATGAATAGCTGCTTATAAATGGAAAAAAAAATCCTTTACAGCAGCCAGCGTGCAATCAGATGTTGTATTCCTCATGAGCCAGGTGTCTTAGTCCTTCAGGTGCTTTTCTCCAGCGCTTGGCTCTGACCTTGCCGGATAATCTGAATAATAAGGTCACCTTTGTCGTATGTCCCCTGGCCATGCACAGAACTAATAGTGTCATTTAGTTACAAGTTTAATGAGAAGAGCGACGTTAAATCTGATTTTTGTTCTCTGTCTTTTCAGATGGGATTGAAACAAAAATCTTAACTGATCAACAGCTGATGACGGTCGCAAAGCTGTTTGGTAGGCAGTGGAAAGAAATTGCCATTGCGTGTCTTCAGATGGAAATGAAAGACATTGCGCAGATTCAGGCGACGGAGGAAGAAGTTAATATGCAAAAATTTCTGGTGTTAAGCAAGTGGAGAGACAGAGAGCAAAGCCACGGAACTGCAGAAGCTTTGCACAGAACCCTCTGTGAAAATGGAGATACCCCCTATGAGATACTGCAAGCCCTGGAAGGTATCGCCTTCCCGTTATAGTTATTTAATTACGTCAGTGTGTTTCAGATGTATTTTAAGGATTCGCATCAGAGAGTTTACTGAATACCTAGTATGTGTTTTACTACGTAGGTCAAAATTGTCTCCCTTCTGATGTTAGCAATGACTTTCTTTCGTGCGGCATTTTTATACTTCCCTTCAGAAACTGAGATAAAATGAAGAATATTTTTGCACCGACGGTGTTGAGAGAACTCGCAGCATGACCTAGCCGTCACCAACAAACCGGTCAGCCTTACGTACCCAAACCGACTCTTGGTTTTCTCAGGAAGTCCGAAGAAGAGATGTTTGGGTCTTTACTCTTACTTACCTTAGGAAGAGTTAATTAACCCCTTCCCCTGACGGATGACTTAGCGGTTCGGTCCTGCAGACGTGTGTGTGTCATGTATTTCCTTACTGCCCGTGGGTGCTCCCGCTGATTTCTGGGGGACTCCTTACGCTCGGTTCACCTTCTGCAAACTGAAGTTGTTCAGTGGGCTGAGAACTCAGCCAGCCAAGGGGAACCTCGCTCAAAAATGAAATATATTTTTTTCTGGACCAGGCAAAACTCTGTTCTTTCTTAATTCTCCCTAAAAGCAACCTGGCTGCAAAGGGTGGAGAGCTGCTCGTGCTCGTCTGACCCTCGCAAGCCACAGCCTTGTGCTGTGTCGTAGGCTTTTAACGCATTTTTTTATTCAACTTAATATTGCAGTAACTTGCGGAGGTCAGATAATCTGTGTGTGTTTGTGCGTGTTCCTTTCCTCAGGTTTCTGGGCTCGGCGCTGAGCTGGAGCTAGAAGGAGCGGCGGGAGCTTCCCCAGCCGGCCGTTCCGCTTCTCCAGCCGCTTCCCCGGGATCTCGCTGGGATTCGGGAAGGAAGATGCAAGGCACCATCACTCAGCGGAAAGCTTAGGCAGGATCTTTGCAAGAAATGTGAATGAAATTTTGCACGGATATAAGCCCACGTAAGACTTTCAGGAGCGATTACTCATGCGGTGGATCCCGGCATCGCGGCCGGGAGTGCTGGGCTTCGCGTCCGGGGAAGCCGTGGGTTTGTCTCCTTTGAGCCAGTCCTAAAAGACATGAACACTGGAAGAAACCAGTTTACCTTGTTCAGGTATATGATCGTTCTCTGGAAACGTTTTTATCTACATCAGGGAAAGACAGGGAGAAAAGTTACGCAGAAATTTTCGTCCCCTTAAAAAAAATTGAACTGCCAAAATCATGAGGTACGTTGTGTTTCTCCCAGATGCCCAAGATCAGGGAAGAATAATCCTAAACTTGCAGATAAATTCCTTTGTATAATCACTGTATATATACAAAATCACTGTATATACTCCTGTACATTCAGTCCTTGTTAAGCTGTGGTTCTGTTTTCTAAAATCCCGAAGACTGGTGTCACGGGAGCACCACTATTAACTCCAGGCAGCTTTGAATTTTCCCTGGGAATTTCTTCTTCACTCTTGTCTGTATAGTCTGTCTCAATTTTTATGAGATAATTTTTTATGTTGTATAATTTTTTTTGTATTATAAACTTTTTATACTTTTTTTTTAAACCTGATTAATTTTAACTTGAATAGAATTAGGTGCTTAAACAAAAATGGGAGAAGCCAAAATCTCTGTCGGCAATGCACATACTGCAGAAATGGAAAAGATTTGGAAATAATGTTATTTGCAGAAGAGAGCGGCGACCCGATACAGGAGATTGTCTTGTTTTTCGAAGACATGGGATTCTTTTGAACATCTCCCTCCGTGTATGTTTATGAAAGAGGAAGCATACTTTTAAAAAGTAAGGATTAAAAAGGAAACATTTACACTATTTACGTATGATTTTTGATTTTTTTTTTTTTTTTCCTTCATTTTAGCTATTGGATGAAATGTTGCAAGGTTGTCGTAAGTTGTGGGCCATCTTTCCAACCCTCGATGCTCCACTACTAGGTACATCCCAGGGGGTGGCCGAGGAAAAGGGCTGTGTGGGTGCCCAGGACCTCGAGGGCTTTTAGGGGGACAGAAAAACTGTGGGAGGCGGGGAGGCTCGTGTGGGGCTCTCCATCCCCCGGCAGAGCTGCCCTTGGCTCTTCTCTCTGGGACAAGCCGGGGGAAAATTGCCTTCAGGGGAACCTTTAAGATACCCGATGGAAACAAATCTCTGAGAGGACCCTCTGGTCAGAAGCAGAAATCAGTAAATCTAAGCTGGAAATAAGATGCTTGTTTATGATAATGAGGGTAACGGGGTGGCATAGCAGGTGGTCAAAAGAGATGACAAGGTCTTCAACCCTCAGGTTCTTCAAAGTCAAGAACCTTTTAAAAAAAACCAAAGCATATTGTATTTCTGTGGTCTTCAGTTCGGGTTTGTCCGGTTCTTGCGGGCAGAAGGAGTTAAAACCCTCCGGTTGCACGAGGTTGCTCTTGCCTTACAGCTGGGTCTACGTGGTGGGTGGTCTGTGGGAGCAGGGACCACGGCTCCGGCTCCTTCAGAAAGCTCGGGGGCTGTGTAAGATGACATTTTAATGTGGTGTGCGGGTAACCCCAACGCTTTGGGGGAGAGGATGAGGATGGCAGCTGTCCCCTCGGCGTTTGGAAGAGCAGGGGGGTCCCACCAGCCCCTTGGCATCAAAGGGGGCTACTTGGGGGTCCCCAAAGAGGTGGGGGGGCAGAGCTTGGAGAAACCAAGCAAGGGGAGAGAGATGAAGAAGGAGGCGGCGCTGATTGGAGACCGGTCACGAGTGGTGTTCCCCAGGGCTCAGTTTTGGGGCCAGTGTTGTTCAATATCTTTATCAACGATCTGGATGAGGGGATCGAGTGCTCCCTCAGTCAGTTTGCAGACAACACCGAGCTGGGTGGGAGTGTTGATCTGCTGGAGGGCAGGAGGCTCTGCAGAGGGACCTGGACAGGCTGGATCGATGGGCCGAGGCCAATGGAGGAGGTTCAACAAGGCCAAGTGCCGGGTCCTGCCCTTGGGCCACAACAACCCCAGGCACCGCTCCAGGCTTGGGGCAGAGCGGCTGGAAAGTGCCCAGAGGAGAAGGACCTGGGGGGGCTGGTTGACAGCGGCTGAACACGAGCCGGCAGCGTGCCCAGGTGGCCAAGAAGGCCAACGGCATCCTGGCCTGTATCAGCACTGGTGTGGCCAGCAGGAGCAGGGAGGGGATCGTGCCCCTGTACTGGGCACTGGGGAGGCCGCACCTCGAATCCTGGGTTCAGTTTTGGGCCCCTCACGACAAGAAGGACATGGAGGGGCTGGAGCGTGTCCAGAGAAGGGCAACGGAGCTGGGGAAGGGCCTGGAGCACAAGTCTGATGGGGAGCGGCTGAGGGAACTGGGGGTGTTCAGCCTGGAGAAGAGGAGGCTGAGGGGAGACCTCATCGCGCTCTGCAACTGCCTGAAGGGAGGTTGGAGCGAGGGGGGGTCGGTCTCTTCTCCCAAGTAACAGCGATAGGACGAGAGGAAACGGCCTCAAGTTGTGCCAGGGGAGGTTTAGGTTGGACATGAGGAGAAATTTCTTTCCTGCAAGAGTGGCCAGGCCTTGGCACAGGCTGCCCAGGGCAGTGGTGGAGTCCCCATCCCTGGAGGGATTTAAAAGACGTGTAGATGAGGCGCTTGGGGACATGGTTTAGTGGGCATGGGGGGGTTGGGTTGACGGTTGGACTCGATGACCTTAGAGGTCTTTTCCAACCTTAGTGATTCTGTGATTCTGTGATGGGGTGACGAGGTGGGGGAGGCAGCGTGGGAGCTGGCTGGGGCACGGCCGCAGTCGCTGCTCGGCCGAGGGGGGATCTGCCGAGGAGGGGAGGGACACCGTCCTCGGGGCTGGCTTACATGCTGCGGGCAGGAATCGGGAAGGTAATCATCCCGGCATCCCTCCTGGCCTTCAAAGCTACGCATAAATCCCTGCCTTGCCTAAACAATTCAGCCATTGGTTTTGGTGGGGCCACGTTTTCACCCCGGAAACTATGCAAGTGGCTGGAAAATGAGGATGAAGTTGACTGGGTTGCTCTGAGTGCTCAGTCGGAGAGAAAATCCACAAGAAATACACCTGATGTAAGTAACAAGATGGAAACAAGATTTTAAAACGTGATACCAGTGCTGAATGTTACTATGGTATACCTTTACGTGCCAACAATATTGAAAGCATTTTAAAAGTATTCATGCTCTATCTCAAGGAAGGAAAAAAAAAAAGCCACCACATTTATTATGCAAACTTCAATTTTATTAGGCAATAAATAGAATAAATAAGGGATACCATCATAAATAAGTTGGTTATTATAAATATGTTTCAATTTCTGAAAATTACAGCTGAATAAATAAGAGTTAAGACAAATTACAGTTGAGTGTTCGGTGGTTTGAGAACATTTTGGTACTACGGTGTAGCTTATTTTCTAGAAACCTAGAAGTTTAACATGATGGCTTAAAAGGCACTGACAGCAGCTGGCTAAAACGTGATCTATAAGAAACTCTGTGAAATATTATGCGCTTGGTTCCTAAAAAAACCCCAACCGGGGGGCTTGCAGGATGTTGACCCTACCATTTTTTCCTCCAAAACATCCTTAGGTCAAATTTCTTCCCCAAGTGCTGGAGCGCGGGGTGCTTACAGCGAGCTCTCCGGAGAGGCCAGGTAGTTCATCATCCTGTTGATGGTGACGGTGCGGATTCGGAAGGCGTGAAGGATGCTGCAGAGCCTCATCCTCTCCTTGAAGGAGGTCAGCCCCGCGCCCGGCGGCGGCTGCGGCGCGCTCCTGCTGCGGCTCTGCAGGGCCTGGGAGGAGGTAGGGGCATTACAGGCTATCGTCACCCGCGAGCGGCTGAAACAAACACCTCTCTAGATTTTTCACCCCCCCTGGGTGATAAATGACAAAGCTTAGAAATAAGAATGTATTCTCGTCAATGAAAAATTTGAAATATTTAATGATACAATTAGTAGACTTAGGGTAAAATTTGAATTATTTAATGATATAATTAATGGACTTAGGGTAAAATTTGAAATATTTAATGATATAATTAATAGAAGTAGGATGCGCAGCTGTACTTTCCTTGAGACAAAAATGTCCGTTCATGCAGAACGGCTCTTTCTGCCCAGGAGTAAAGATGCTTTTTTAACAATAAGGCTACAGCCAGCTTTGTCTAGCGACCTCTTAGACTGGCCCGTGGCCAGAATCTCCAGGCTATTGGGAGACGCTGTGTCAATACAAAGGCAACTAACTCTTTTTTAAAAGTAGCTTTTGTTAAATAGATAAGCTTTCGACCTCTATTCTCCGAACTCATTAATTTATCAAAATTCACACATCCTATTTCATATTCAGTATACCGGGTGTATCATATTTCAGTATTTGGAAGAGAAATAGAGCGATGTCCCTGTATCCTTTTACTCGATTTTTGAGTTCTCTGAGGAACTGGCAGAAAATCCTGCACCCCATCTCCTTGCGAGAGCGGAGCAGCGTGAAAGAAGGAGGGCTGCTAAGGAGCCACGCACCCTGATGTGGTGCGTTGACCACATCGGCAAGGCAAAAATACGAAGTAAGACTTATAAGAATCAAGTCCCTTCTAGGAAAAACAGTAACAGCCAATTTTTTAAATTACTAGATTAAAGGCAAGTCACTATTTGATGACTACAGCATGGAGCACACTGGATTAAAAACTCTGGTTTAAGACAGAAATAGTCGAAAGGAAGGAGACAGAAATACTTACTTTCATCATTTCATCAATAGTTGCCAGCACCTTTTGATCACTGAAGTTCTTCAGCTCTGCCCTGTAGGCATTCAGATCCTCGTAGATGCCCTGCAGGCATTTACTCTGCAAAAGTCAGAATTATTAGGAAATGCAGGAATCTGTTGTTAAAAGTTTTAATCATACAACAAGTAAAAGAAGGGGTTCTTTTGGGAAACTTGCAATTTACCGTATCAAAAGTAGATCTTTCCAGTGCTGGACAGTTTCCAGTCTGCAAATTAAAGAAGAAATGAGACATGGTGATTTTGTGGAAGTGTGAATTATACAGCTGTTCCATGAAAATATGATGCTGAAACTCGGTATATTTTTTTTTACCCCTGGAGCCTCAGATGTGCAAGCTTTTATCGTGTTGATTCGATTCTCAGTGATATCTTCAAGATCCACCTCTTCAAGGGTACATTCAAATCCCAGCGTGCCGAGCTCCTGTGTTAAAAAAGGGAATAAAAAAGGGTCATTGCCTCAGCCTCACGGTACCGTATATATAAATGTAAATACACATCATTGTAAGCGATGCACGCAGCTGTCTGCACTTAGCTGAATCCTAGGAATGAGGCTGTGTGAGGACTAAGGCTAAATACGAAAGCTAGCAAACAGACAAAGAGACTGAAATAATGTGGCGGTTGTATTTGATGGGAATCGACTCAGGCTTTGCACGGATTTGTTTTATATGTTGTGGCGAATTGCACTGCCTCCATTACTTTAAATTATTCTGTCAGACATTGAATCTATTGAGAACTTTATGTCGCTATAGTTTCAAATGTAAAGTATCTCTTAGAAAGTGAAAAATAACTAATACCATCTGCACAGACATTTAACAGCGCTCACTGACCCACTGCAACTGTGGGAACAATGCACCCAGGTAGTGGTGGGGGTTTTTGTGGCTCTCTGAGATGAAGCTTGCAACAATAGCGGGGAATTTTAGCAACAAAAAATTCCCCTTGGCACTACTGCCAGGGGGCTTTGGTGCGGAAAGTTGCTACAGCACTAAATCAACGACACCAGCAGCAACATGCAAATATAACGACAAAGTTGGGAGCAAGTATTTCCTGAGCCAGCTCTGCAGGGGCCTTACAGAAAGAGCATATTCAAAACTGAGGGCACTCAAATCCGCTGTTGATGCGTTGCTGGCACCACTAACGGTGTGTGTGTTTCTGCAGGGCTGCAGTGAATAAGGGCTGCGAAAAACACCTGAGCAAATCCCCGTCCTAAAGGCTTGGTCACGGGAGGCATGAAAGCAAAGGCCAGGTATGGAGTCTTAAAGGGAGTCTACAGAGAGCATCCACCTGCCTGGGTGCCATCACTGCCCCATCATCGCCCTCCTGGGTATTGTCACCTCCTAACTGGGTACCCTCACTGTCCCATCACTGCCCTCCTGGGTCGCATCACCTCCCACCTGGGTCCCATCACCGCCCCATCACTGCCTTGCTTGGTACCATCACTGCCCTCCTGGATACCCTCACTGTCCCATTACCTCCCTCCTGGGCTCCATCACCTCCTGCCTGGGTACCCTTACTGCTTCATCACCTCCCTCCTGGGTACCCTCACTGTCCCACCACCTCCCTCCCGGGTACCCTCACTGCCCCATCACCTCCCTCCTGGGTACCGTCACTGTCNCGCCGTACCGCGGCGCTACGCGGCGCTGCCCGCCCGCTGCTGCCCGCGCTGCCCGCGCTGCCCGCGCTGCCCGCGCCGCCGCGCTGCCCCATGCCGCTTGCCCAGGGAGCGGTACCGGGAGCGGCGGGGCGACGGCGGCTCTTATAGGGGCTGCGGGAGCGGGAGTTCCCCCTCTTCTCCTTTCCTTTTCAGCAGCGGCTGGGGGAGCGCGGGGCCGGGCCGGGGGGCAGCTATCACTCATCCCGAGAATTCCCGTCGCCCGCCGGGAATGCCGGCACCGCGGCCCGGGGAGGGGAGGCCCGGAGCTCCTGCTCCCGGGGTCGCTGCCGGCGCCTGAGCCCGACTGAGGATGGTGCGGGGCAGATCTGGGCACCCGTGGAGGCTGAAGTCCTTTATTTGGGACTATTCCCTTTTCACGCAGCGTGCAGCGCAGAAAAATCAGAATTACTTCAAGTAGAATCGCAGAATCACAGAACNTGTCGTGAGGGGCCCAAAACTGAACCCAGGATTCGAGGTGCGGCCTCCCCAGTGCCCAGTCCAGGGGCACGATCCCCTCCCTGCTCCTGCTGGCCACACCAGTGCTGATACAGTGTATGTGTAGGACACATAGATAAGCTTTTCCATTTCCATTCTTTATTATTAAAAACTATAATGATGAGATGTCATTAATGCATAGTCACAAAAACCTGCCTGGGAACTTGCTTTTTGCTGATACACTTGGTATAATTCCCAAATATTTCAGTATTAGTTCGTATTGCACGTGGCCATTCTTAGCCTGGCCGAAAGGCTGTAGAAAACTTTCCTATTTGTCAGGTCTGCCATGAAGTCAATGGGAGTTTTGCTATCGCCTTGGAAGGGAGCAGGATGAATCAAGAGTTTTATATTGCATTTTCAGATTCTTTTTATTTTAATTGACATCTTGTTTCCCATAAGAAGGTTGTGGTGTGTCTAGAGACTTACTTTGCTAGAATACCAGCTCTGCATAATTTTCCAATTTCACTGTGTGTTTTCCATTTCTGCAGTAGTCATTAGGCTGTGGGCTGTGGCTTTAATCTTGTGTAGGAAACTTTATTTTTTCTGACACAGAAGTGAAAGAGACCTTTGGAATATGCGTGCATGCGTGTTCTTGAAAAGGCATCAGTTTGGCTTTCCAGGTTTCTTTGCCCAATGCTCGGTCATAGCGTTGCCCTCAGCAGCAGGGCATGAGGTTTCTCTTCAGGTGGGGCACAATTTGGACAACAGCTTCTTGTTCACAGCATTCCTGTGCCGCACTTAGGCATGTGCTGCGATATTAGTCAGGGTTCTTTGTCTGAAAGAAGGAATGTCTAGCTCAAATACCTTCAGAGGTCTCTGAATGCAGCTGCTATCGAATGGGCATTGTGCACAGAGCGATTATCTCGGGGGGAGCTGTGGGTGGAGATGCCTCTTCTCAACGGTCTCATGGGCCAGGAGAGAGGACTTTCCTGAGTCCCAGCTCCCAGAGGGATTTCTTTGTGACCCGAGGAGTGAGGAGGGGGAAAAACTGGGACTAGATGGTGTCCAATATGTGCTGCTGAAAGCTGGCTGGGATGGCAAGAGCATCTTCCCAGAGGACCTCACCTCCAAAGGGCCCCCAGCAGCCCCCCGCCGTGGGGGACTGAACAATACAGGCCACGCAAGTAGGGCACTTCTGATTCCATTTTATGAAAACCTTCAGCTATATTTTCCCTTCTTCACGAAATTTCTCTCTCTTATGATAATTTGGAAGGAATGTCCTGTTGTTACAAAGGTGTTTCCAAAGCAGAAATGCTTTCTTGGTCAGTGCTCCCTTAGCCCAACGGTTAGGTAATGTATTACTGAAACACGGGGTGGGTTTAATATGCTGATAAAATGGAATATATCCTCATACTGGTGAGTGAATTTTTTCCTGGTAGAAGAAGAAATAATTGAATGTTGCTACATTTGCTGTTTTACAAATATGAAGTTTTTTCTCAATTATCTGTAAAGAACCACGCCCGAATGATAATACCATTGTCACCTCTCATTTATTTTCCTGATAGCATCTGAAACTGAAGTCCTTGCCATGCCGGGCTGCCGAGGATCCTTGTACACCTACTGCAGGATGAGAGGAGATGGATCCAGAGACCCACCGGAGCTCCAGCACTTGTGATCACACTCTGCGGACCCCAGTCCCCCCGGAGCAGCCATCCCACAGATACTGTGGTGAGAGACCCCGCGGCAGATGCTGAACACGATGTTAACGTGGTGGTTGTGCTAGTTTGGGTGGTGAGTTGAGCCTGGCTGATTTCTGCTCCTTTTGCCCGATTTTTACCATATCTGCATTCTCTGCCCATCTGCAATTGTGTTTTGGTCGTGGACTGACGCGAGTGTGCTCCTGGGTAAGGCACGTTTTACTGAGATTCGTCTCAAAGTGGTGCATAAGATATTAACTGCTGGGTCCTAGCAATGAGGTGATAATTTCTTAATGATACATTTATTCTAGGCAGACGCTGTATCTGTTTTTCATTCTTAGCCTCATCCATCCGTCTGCCTCCTTCATCTCAAAGCATCCTATATTTGACCAGTCCTGAGTCTGAATGAAGCAGCTCAATAATTACCGGGCACGGTCGGCTCTTTGGGCAGCTCTGTGTCTCTCTGCTTTGCTCAGGGCGAGCACGGTCTCGTGGCCAGCCCGGAGGAGGGGGAAGCCACACACCTCGGCATCGGGGCTGGTGCTGCAGTCCCTGGGCTGGTCCGGTCCCAGGCACTAACAGTCTTTCTGCCTTAGCTGCAAAATGGGAATAATTGTAGATCTATGGGCTGGGCTTTGATGTTCCTTAGTGACTGCATACATTAATATTACTTTGGGGAGTTAGACATAATAATATTTTCAACGTCAGCAGCATCCAAAAGTGAAAAGCAAGTTCTTTTGCAATTGAAAAATCCGTGTCCTTTTTATTGCATTTTGTGTCTTGATCTCAGGTACCCATCTCATCAGGCAAATGAAGGAATATGAAGGTGTTATTAAAACCACAAAGATAGGGATGTAACTTTACACATTAAGAGATACAGTGCAGTAATTGCATACCGTAGTCTATTAAAACTGTTAGAAGATGTATGATTTTACATGAGAAAATGTAATTCCACTGCCTTTATTTCAACCATAAATTGCTCTTGCTGAAATTAACCTCCAGAGCAAAATAAGAACCGTCCTGGGTCTAGCTATAAAACTGTAACTTTATTGTAGTCAAAACTGGATGAAACTCTGTTCTTGGCTACGCTGCACTCAACCAAAGCAATACTTAAAAATCCTATTTGAAAAAGAAAGGAAAACCAATAATAATAAAGAAACCCAATTCAAAAAAACCAAAACCCCCAAACCCCTCAGTTCAGTTTGGTTTTGAGGACTGTATACGTGAGTGATGAGAAGTAGGGTCTTCTCCAGCCACACTGTTCTAAAAAACTGGGAGGTTCCTGGAAACGGGTGCTGACACGAGGCACTGCGGTGCTAGCCTTTTGTTTCAGTCTTGGCTTGCCTTCTCTCCCCTCTTACGAACAGCAATCTAATTTCTCTCTTCATGGCTGCTCTCAAAGTCCAAGCTAAATGAAGACCACCTTGCTTTCGGAGTAAGCTACGTATGACGAGCCATGAACATCACACGCCGTCCTCTCCATCGTCAGCCGTGTGCTGCGGTGAAATGGGTGGTGGGGGATATTTCCTAACCGGGTCGTCAGTTGTGGGGGGTTACTTCTCCTCTAACCTGTCAAATTACGTGAATTCCAAACCCTTTGTGAAGGTGATGTAGCAACTTGTAACATATCTTCAATGGGAAGAGATGGGTTATTTGTAGGAGAGTCCTATTCCCCGTAATTATAATTATATATAATTATGCAATAACTTTATACATACATATAAATCAAAGCTGGAGTATGATTATATCACAGCTAGGCTGACAATTGCAGATAATCATATCTAGGCTGTTAATTGTAGATAGTTGTAGATAGTTGCTACATAAAAAGAAGTGCAAAATGTTGTGTGGAATGAGATTTCTGGATGCTTCAGTAAATAAACCTAGTTTTTATACTATTTACTGCTCTCAGAGCATACGGAGGATTGATCACGGATCATTTTTTTGCTCCTGGATAATATTTTCACAGGATCCGGGGTCAGATATCTCGCCAAAATAGCCTCACTGACAGAAGCGTTGCTTCTGATTTATGTTGGGAACCGATGGCTCCATAAAATGGGAAAGCAAAGACTTGAAACTTGCCTGGTGTTTTTTTTGGCTGTTGGTGCTTATTCATTGAGGAATCCCCTGCCATACGTAACAGTAAACATGTGCTGAAGTTTCATTGCTTTGAAAGCTGAAGTCACATAGTTAAATGTTATTTCTGAGCCAAAGTGGCTTTCCTGCACCCGCAGTCAGGGCACTGAAACCCGTAAGGTCCTGGTGTTAATCACCTGCATCTCTGGGCTCTTCTCTCTTCCAGCCGCCGCCGGGGTCTGTGCCGTTTCCCCGCGACCCTGCCGTGCCCTGCAGCATCTCTGCTCTTCACGGCGGGTCTCTGGCCCTTGGCAGCTTTGTGTCCTTAGGTGGCCAGCGGGACCTGGGACCCCCAAATTTGGGTGTTATTTGCAGGTTCCGCTCCAAAGCTCGAATCCACATGCCAGGGTACAGCCTTTTCCAGGAAAGGGATGGAGCTGGTGGTGACCGCTGGAAAGGTGCCGTAGCTCCCTAAAAACCACACAGGTATTTTGAACAGTTACGTTTTGGACAGGTAACTTCTCACACTGAAATGGGAGGAGGNTGATTGTTTGAAGAGCATCCTAGAGCATGGGGGGAAATGAAGGTTTTTTTTTTTTTAATCAACGTATGCCTGAGATAAGACAAGAGTTATATTTTTTTATCCCGAATTTTTTGCAGCGGCTTTTTCAATTGGATCTAGGAGCTGATTTTTTTTCCCCATCATCAACTGGCTGGGTTTACTGCAAGGTTAACTGCAAAGCTTTCTATTAAGGGAACGTCAGCACCCATCTCAGCATTGTCACTCTAAGGGATTGCCACACTTAGCTCGCAGTGCTTTACAGAAAATAAAAGATGTGGGCAGGATCCAGGAACCCTTACCCGCAGAAAACAGGGTTGGTGATGTGGGTAAAACTCTCCATCAACCCTCTGGGTTTTGTTTTGAAGTGTTGTGACATTAAGAGAAATGAAAAGCTCCGGTGAGGACCTTCACGGGGCTGGATGGTGCTGCAGGGGTGGGTGCCGAGGGCTGGGCCACCGCGTCGGTCCCCTGGTCCCTCCATCGGAGCACGGAGCGGTGGTGCCTCTCCTGCCCATCACCCCGGGACCGCAGGACCCTCATGGGATCCTCCTTTGTCTCCTCGTCTTCTCTGCGCCCGCCAGCCCTGAAAACACCCGGGTGAGTAATGTGACTGGGACCAGTGGTGCCTGTGGTTTCGTGTGCGGGGAGGGAGCGCTGGCCGCTGCTGAGCACAGCGCTGCCGGCACTTTCGACGGTCCTTCTTTTGCTCTCGCTTTCTGTTTCCACCCACTGCAGCGTTTCTCATCTCCAGGTGCTTTTTTATCGTTCTTTCATCCGTCCTTTTTTTCCCTCCTGCCTGGGGGTGCAAAAGCTCTCGGGGGTTCAGATGCTGTGGCTGTGACCGGGTGGGCAGGCAGGAGGATGGCTGTGATGGGAGAAAGGGGTGACTGTGGGTTTGCTCTCTTCTTGCTGGTTTTGTATTTGCCATTTCACCTGGCAGTGGTGATGCACCCGGGAAAAAAACGTTGGTATTGCTCAACTAGGAGATGCATCAGCGCAGCATTTTTTTTTTTGCATTTCTTTGATGCAAAGTGATGGATTCAACCCTTCACCCCCTCCTGAAGAAGCAGGATGGGGAAAGCATTCACGCTTTCAGTGCTGAGCCAGCTGATGATTCAATACCCGAGAATACTTACTGAGAGGCACAAGTCAGAGTCTCGAGCGCTTGGGGATACCCAGAGAGCGGCTGGCATGACTCACGGTTAGAACATTCCCCGATGAAAGAGGGAACCGAGCTCCAGTCCCAATAACACGTATTTGTGGGGGTTATTCGAGCACCCGGCCCCCCGGGGAATCCTCTGCCCAGGCTGTGATGTGCTGCACGGGCGGGAGGGAGCATCGCTGGCTCCCCACGCCGCTCCTCCTCCGGCTCGAGCGCTCCCCTGGCAGATAGTTTCTATACAGGAACATATTTAATTCTTTTTTTATACCTTCGTGAGCATTAAAAAAAAAAAAAATGCAGTCTCGGTGAAACGAAACCCTCACCGAAAGGAGATTATAGCCCCATGGCTTTGTGGAAAGGTGGGAAAGGGACCAGTCCTTTCTGCTAAAGCAATTATTAGAAGAAAATAATGTCTCTCCACGGGCAAAACCAGCACTTGGGGGATCACAGGGCAGTATTTTATCTGCCAGGCGCAGGCAGCGTGGGCTGGAGGGATGGGCAGGGACATCCCGGACCCTGCAATGCTCGCTAGGAGGGACCGGAGCAGGCGTTGTGCTTGCAGGAGTGAGGATTATATGTGTGAGTAGAGTGTGAGTAAAGTACGATTACACGTGTTAGCAAGTGCCATTCGACTTCCAACTTTCAGCTGGAAACATTTGCAACCACAACTGTTTGCTTGCTACCTCAAGCTTGCTCCGTTTGCTGAATCCGGGGGGGTGACCACCTCGCGGGCAAAGCAGCCTTCGGCTCTTAAAATCGTCCCGAACGAGAACATTAAAGATATTTGCAGCAGCTGCTCCGATTTCAAATTATAGCTTGCCTCATCCTCAGAAACGAAAGGGGAAGGATTGCAAAAGCGGGTGAGTCAGGGGTTCACGGGCACCGGGTGGCAGCTCCCCAGGTGTGCTGGGAAGCTTTGCCCTGCCCGTACGGAAAAACTGGGAAGCATTAACGAGGTTTGAATCCTACCAAATGCCGTGTGAAAGCAAAACCTTTTTTATTTAACTGCGTGCACGGCTGGGCTGCGGCCGCGACTCTGCTGACTGCACGTGGTCAATGGGCAAAGATACGGGTCGCGCCAGAGGCTTCAAGATGTGATTTGTGAAGTTATTTTGTAATGTAGCTGTAACGAATTTTAATTTTACAATGATCAAAATAGAAATTTCTGGATTTGGTTTGATCAGTGCATGAAAGAAACATCACGTTCAAACTGTGGGAAGCTGTGTAATGAGATGTAAGCTATTGCCAGTTCTTTTCCCGAGGCCGCTGTGGTTGCTCAGAGGAGCGGACGCCCCGTCGGGGAGCAGCTCGTGGCTACGTCCAGCTGCTGGCCCTGGAAGGGCTTTGCAGGAGTCCCGACCCATTTAAGTGGGCTGTGCTACGCTGCCGGCGTGATGGGGAGCTCCAAGGCACCCCAAATGATGGCACAACCTCGAGTCACGTCTTCCCACCCAAAATACCTGCTGCAGGCTCTTGACCTGCACCCAGCCCCGGGGCCGGTGTCCCTTTTCTCCCCAGACCTCACATTCCAAGGCAGCGGGAAGGTGCAGGACGAGTGGTCTGAGGCAGAGGTGTGGATCCCTTCCCCGCTCCCAAAAATAGATCTCCGGGTGGTTTTGGAGCTGCAGAGCCCCTTGCCCGCTCTTATTCTTGCTTTGGGGGGGTCGGTCCTTTGCAGCTGTGGGTGCTGGTTACTCCAGCAAAACTCCCTGAGCATCCAGTGGGAGTTTTCCAAACGATCTCTTGCCCGGGGGTCCCTACCTCCGAAAACTGCCCCCCCCGGTGCTGCCGGCACTGTCGCTGCTGGGCAGCGGAGGAGCGCGGAGCCGGCTGCCTGGAAACAGCTGCTGCTCTCCGGAGATCCACGTGAAACCCCGCAATTCCCTTTTTTCATACAGCTGTAGCTATTTCACTTTTCTTTTGAAGGCATGTTTCTTCCCCAGCCCTGCTGTCGTTGGGAAGGGGAGGGGGAGGGGGGTACGGCAACGACCAGTGCGGTGGCCAGGCTCCGCTGCCAAAACTTTCATGGCAATGGCTCCAGCGGCAATAGAGCCAGCATCCCAATTTGGCATCAAATACTGAAAGTCATGAACTAGAAGAGGCTGTGATGGGTCAGAGCCTTTTGCACCACTGAGAACTGGGATCTGCTGGAGGGCAGGAGGCTCTGCAGAGGGACCTGGACAGGCTGGATCAATGGGCCGAGGCCAATGGAGGAGGTTCAACAAGGCCAAGTGCCGGGTCCTGCCCTTGGGCCACAACAACCCCAGGCACCGCTCCAGGCTCGGGGCAGAGCGGCTGGAAAGTGCCCAGAGGAGAAGGACCTGGGGGGGCTGGTCGACAGCGGCTGAACACGAGCCGGCAGCGTGCCCAGGTGGCCAAGAAGGCCAACGGCATCCTGGCCTGTATCAGCACTGGTGTGGCCAGCAGGAGCAGGGAGGGGATCGTGCCCCTGTACTGGGCACTGGGGAGGCCGCACCTCGAATCCTGGGTTCAGTTTTGGGCCCCTCACGACAAGAAGGACATGGAGGGGCTGGAGCGTGTCCAGAGAAGGGCAACGGAGCTGGGGAAGGGCCTGGAGCACAAGTCTGATGAGGAGCGGCTGAGGGAACTGGGGGTGTTCAGCCTGGAGAAGAGGAGGCTGAGGGGAGACCTCATCGCGCTCTGCAACTGCCTGAAGGGAGGTTGGAGCGAGGGGGGGTCGGTCTCTTCTCCCAAGTAACAGCGATAGGACGAGAGGAAACGGCCTCAAGTTGTGCCAGGGGAGGTTTAGGTTGGACATGAGGAGAAATTTCTTTCCTGAAAGAGTGGTCAGGCCTTGGCACAGGCTGCCCAGGGCAGTGGTGGAGTCCCCATCCCTGGAGGGATTTAAAAGACGTGTAGATGAGGCGCTTGGGGACATGGTTTAGTGGGCATGGGGGGGTTGGGTTGACGGTTGGACTCAATGATCTTAGAGGCCTTTTCCAACCTTAGTGATTCTGTGATTCTATGATTCTATCATTTATTTTGCATGGAGACTTCTTCCCCCCACAGTCAAGAGACTTGAAAAATTTTAAATAATATTTTACTGCTAAGAAGGAGCTGACGGTTGATACAAGTGAAGAGGGAAGGTCTAATCCTGCCGAGCGTGTCCAGGGAAAGCTGCTTTAGCACAAGGCTTGGTACTTGCGAAGCACCCGGCGGCTTTGCTGCCGGTGGCCCTGCCCGGTGCAGGATGTCCCCGGTCACCGCTGGGGCAGCGGGCGGAGGACAAAGCACCCCGCACACATGGGTTTCGCTTTGCTTTACAATAAGAAGGAAGAGAAACTCCCCGGGAGCGGGCGTAGGCTTCTGCAGGGAAGCGAGTGCCGACCGTAAGCGCCCCCCTCCCTCCCCGCCGATGGCTTTTTCTTGGGGATGCAAAGCTGAGCCCCGCTCGGGGTTGTGCGGGGACGGGTTTGCTCTGAAGAGGTAAAATCCTGCTCCCTCGTGCTCATCGCCTTCCCCGGCAGCGGTGCGAAGCAGCGGGGAACGTCCTCGAGCGGGCCGGGAGCAGGGGCCTTGCAGGCAGCACGGGGTTGTGTCCCACCACCCCAACCCTTCTCGCCTGACTCCGCACGTGACTTAATTCTTGTAAGTTCGTTAGTGCTTGTCCTTTGAAGAATGAAATCAGAAAAGTGAAAGGCCGTGTGTGCGCTCCGTGGTTTTCCAAGCGCAGAGTCGGTGGCGGTACCGGCGTCCCGGTGAGGTGATGTGCAGCATGGCCCGTGCACAGGGAGCTGCTGGGGGGGGTCACAAAAAAAGGGAGGAAAAACTAAAAAGGGAACCCAAGCCGCAAGGTTTGTTTGAGAGGAAGCATCTGGCTCATAAAGCTCATGAAGTCTCCGTTCCCAGTGTCAGTGGAGTGTTATCTCAGACATCAGAATGATTTTGGTTTTTCGTTTTTAATGCAACATTTCATGCTTTTCAAGCACAGGTGAGTTTAGGACAAAGAGACAAACTTAAAAAATTAAGAAAAGGAAAAGCAAGCAGAATTTCCCCTGGATGGCCGGGATTAGCTGAGGAAAGGGGTGCTGGAGGGGAGCACGAGAGGGGCAGGACACGGCACCCCGAGGAGCAGGGCCTTTCCCGCCCAGCCCTTCAGGCAGCATGCAAAAAGAACAAAAAAATAGTTGCAACAGCTAAAAAAAACAGGCTCTAAAATTGTTTCCGAGCTGCACGAAGCTCTGTGCCTGTCCCTTGCCCCGGTAGCCGGTAAGGCACGGCAGTGCCCGGCTCTCCGCTGGGCGAGGACCCGCCGTGGGTGATGCGCGAGCCTGGCAGCCATCCTATGGATTATATACGTGTTTGCTGGAGGCAGCATCACCGCAGGAGCAGCGAACGCTGGTGGACATTCGCCTGCCCCAGCCCGTCCAACATACCCCTGCGCTTTCCTTCGGCTTTTTAGCCATTTCAATGTTTTCTCCAAAGGAACACGTTATTTTCGCCCCCCCCCAATCATGGGCGAGGGGTACGGGGATGCTTCAGGCACCCGACGGTGGGACATCGAATCCCGGTCCCCGGGATGGAGCAGCGGCCGCTGTCATAACAGAAGCTGCTTATTCCTGTCCGTGCTGAGCTCATCCCCCCCCGAAAGCAACCTTCTGACCCAGCCCTTGGAGTCTCCTTCGGGGAATTCGGCTCCAGGGTTGCGGTACCGATACTGGGAGTCCCAAGTGGAACCGCGTAAATGCCCCCTTCATGGAAGAAAAACGTCAACGAGAAAAAAGGAGAAAAAAAAAAAAGCAAGGCAGAACAAAACCCTCAAATTTTCCCCGAGGATGGGGCTCCCAAAAATCCCGTGCTGTGAGGAGCAGCTATTCCCCGCGGATATACGGAATTAGCTACAGCCAAGTGCAGTGGTGCACGGAGGGCGGCTGGGCGATGGGGGGGCTTGCGGGACCTGGGCGCGTGTAGGTGATTTTGCTGATCGCATCAGGTATTTTTGGTGACTTCTAGTCTCGGAGGTACTTTTCCCATCGCACACTGAGCTGCGGGCAGCCTGCAGAAGGAAAACACTGCGAAGTTCGGCATCCCGAAGAAGAAAGGAAGAAAATCAACTACTCCATCCCAGCCGAAACCAGGACACCGTGCGAGATGGTTTATGTTTGGTGGGGACAAGGGGAGGAGGAACCAAAAACCCACCCAGAGGGATACAGGAGACTCAGAAAGTGGGACCCATACCCAGAAAGAAATAGGTGACAAAATACATATTGCCTGTGACAAGGTGGCAGCTCAGAAACCACGCAACACCTTTCTCTTTTAAAAATGTCATTTAATCCATTAATTCCACAGCATTGCCATCATACACACCAGCACGACACCTCGGTACATGGGACGCAGAGCCAAGGAGATGCAGTTACCCAGAAACACGGTTTTTCTTTAAAAAAAAACAAAAAAACAACCAATCCCCTAAGGCTGTAAGGGGGAAAACCAGTGGTAGGTGACCGGAATAACTAGTTCTCTTCAGCAAGTTAAAGGCACTTAGCAGGAACGAAACTCCAGCCTGACCCGGCTGCCTCACCCCGGTGCCCCACGAGCTGGACCCTGGACCCATGGCGGGGGCGGCTGCGGAGGGCACGGGGTTCCCCGCCAGCACCCGGGGGCTTTCTTGCTTTTTTTTTTTTTCTGTTTTTTTTAAAGCTGAGAGCAAACTTTTTGTATTTGGGGCTTTTGCTGTTCATGTTTTAAACCCAGCGGTATCCTCACCGATACCCGCACAGCCGCTTCTGATGGAGCAGCTCCGCGGGGACCGTTTTGGCCTCAGAGCACCGCAAACACGGCATTTTACAGAGCAAAAATATAAACCAGCAGGTCTCCCCACATGCAGGCAACAGCACCAAGCCAACCGAGAGCTACAGGGAAACGAACACCCCCAATATATGTATTTTTTTTTCTGCATAGATTCAAAAAAAGCAAAATAAGAGGAGTTTACATCGTCCCTGGTCTGCAGGCGAGGGCTCTCCAACCCAACCCCTCCCAGCATCTTTCTGCAGAAGCCGGGGCAGGCTCAGCTCCCCGCTCGGGGACAGGGACACGGCCCCCCCGGGGGCTGCGGGACAGGGACTGTCCACTGGAAACCTCGTGGAGCAACGCCTGGGAAAGGAAAAACAAGCCTAAGTTAAACCAAGCCCCCCCCCGCCCCAGCCCCCCCAAACCCCACCGAGGGCTGGCGGTGCCGTAACCTGCACTTTCTGCAAAAAAAAAAAGGGGGGAAAAAAAGTCATTTTCTAAAATACATTCTTGGCGGGGGGGGATGAAATTTTAATGCAGCTCATGCTTTTTCTGAAAACACCCTGAATAAATCATCAGCCAGACCCTTCGCTAAGATGAATTTGCCCCGGAGGAAAGAAGAATTAAGATGTAAAGAGCTGGTGCGTGCGAGGTGTGCCCGCTGCCGGCTACGGCCGGGCAGCCTTAGGAAGGGGGTGGCCGAGCTGTCCCAGCATTAAATCAAGCGACTGAGGGCTGGGGACAGACCTGCGTCTCCCAGTGTCCCTCCTCCGGCCCCAGGACACATCCAGCGCCCAGCTGGTGCACACGGGTACTAACGGGGAGCCCAGCCCCAAGGCAGAGAGGTGAGTCATTACCATATATAATACATATAATATGCTGCTTAGATTTTTAACATAGATTTTTTTTTTTTTTAATTATTTCTGACATTGGTGAGTCATTTAAATATTTAGCCCAGACAATAAAATATAAAAAAAAAAAACATCTACGGTATGTGCCGGCTGATTCTAACAATAGTCACAATATTAGGGCCCAGTGAATGTTATTATAGAAGAATCTCTTAAGTCCGTGTCATACATACATTATGAACTCACAAATAAATAACTCTACAAAAATCCTGTCTTCTCTCCGTAATTTCACGTGACCGGCAAAAAACAAAAGGCTCTTTCTGGTGATGACAAATTAGGCATTGCACATTTAGTTCAAGGAATACATTACTGGTGCATCACCAAAGTCAACCACTAGGCAACAAAAAGACGTATCATATGAAACAATTTTTTAAATTTTTATTTTACATATTTATACATAAAACTTTCAAGGTAACCCTCTGAATCCAACCGAATGTTAATAGCACATCTAAAAATGAATGTCAGGTAGTCAACATTCACAAAATGTTGAAAACTGATTAAAATATACATATTACTGAAAGCTACAACTTCACTACGAGGCAGGCATGTATTTTTTTTGACTTGTATAGCACCGTCAAGTACAGTTTCTTTATTTTAAAACTACAGTGAAGAATAAAAAAGTAGTCAATGGTAAAATATCGTTCAACTGAAAATCTCTAAACAAACAAAAATAAAGTTAAACTACCCTCTCTTCTCACCCATGATTTATAATGTTATAAGTACTGTACATTTTTCGTAATAATATTATTAAAATGCCTGATATTTAGTGGCACGAGTAAAAAAATTAAAATAAATTAAGAAGCAGAGGCCAATCACCGGACATAAAGCTTCAGACATGGTCAATGACTAACACTGGTTTTTTTTCTTGCGCGCCACCGTGGACATCAGCGCTTGGACACAGACAGAAGCAAAATGAAATCTCGCTCCAGCTCTGCTCCCGGGGCCCCGGGGTTCATTTCGCCGGCATCTTCTCTGCCATGTGCTTCTGCTGACTCTCGGCGTGTCTGGGGGAAGGAGAGAAGCTGCGTTATTCCCTGCGCCGAGGGGAGGAGGAAACCCAAACCACGGGCAGGGCGGTGCTCCAAGCCAGCATCCGCGCCGCGCTGGCAGCGAACCAAAAATCACGTCTTTCCGAGGGAAAAACGAGCGCCGAGCGAGGGATGCGCGGTCTCTGCCCCGGCTCCTTCCCGGCGGGAGGGGACCGGGAGGTGGGCGAAAGGGAGAGGAAACCCTTCTCCGGAGCGGATCTGGGATCGTTTCCTCCCCTTCCGCAGGGATGGATGGGGCCAGCGTCCCCAAACAACGTGGGGATGGGGAGAGCCGGTGCCCCCCAACACACACCAAAGCCCCCATCATCCCAACCAGCCTTCCAAATAATTTCATTTACTAAACTGCCCTTAACTGCGTCTAGGAAGCAAAGCCTTTCCCGAGGCACAGAAGGAGAAAGAGATGCGAGGTGGCGTTGGCGTTTCTTCTGACCATCTCCAGCCCCATCCCAAATCCCCCCCTTGCATCCCTTGCCCTTCGTTAAGGGAAGCAGCGACGGCGTCTTGCCAGACTCAGAAGTGACAACCCGCATGCTCGTCCCCGGGGCTGCCATCCCCGCGGGCAGCAGGAGAACTGCTCCCCAAATCCCTCACGGCCACCCCAGCTGCTGGAAACTTTTTCCAGGCAGAGCACCGTCCAATCTCAACCAGCTGCTACGCAGCACCTCCATGTTTTAAAATAGAAACAAATTTAGGCCATATTTTTTGCAAGCTTAATGCTTCAGTTCTGAAACTGCAGTCCTCGTGCGCTGACAGTAACCAGTATCACCTTTTTCAGCTTTTTTTCCCCCAAAACTTCCAATACTTCCCAGTGTTTCTGCAGCGCATCACTACTTATCTCAGAGGAAAACGCCTCTTAAGCCTCGCCGCCTGGGAGATGGAGTCCTTTAGGAAACCCACCTATATTCTGCAAGGCTTTCTGTTTTATCGGCTATTGAACATTAATATTTAAGAGACTCAGAAATTCTCCTGTCGGTCGAGTCCCCCTGCGGGGCTGTAGCTCACCCCGGTGAGAGGGATGGGGAGACACGGGGAGCCCCTCGGATTTTCCTTGGATGCACTGGGGGTTTGCAGCATCGCTCCTTCCCAGGCTTCGGAAAGGGAAACACCAATTCAAGAGCACGCACCAACACCCATGTTTGGGAGCTCTCGAAAGCCTCTGGCAGTCTCCAGAACCCAAGTGCCTTCATTTCTTCTTTTGGAGGCGAGAGCAGCGTCCTGCTCGGCCCTGCTCCCCTCTTCACAGAGAAACCCGTGCCTGGCAGCCAGCCCCGTCACCTTCTCCCTACCTTTGATGGCAAAGGCTTTCCCACCGAAATTCTGCTAAAAAAAACCCCCGACGCGCTGCCGACGGTGAGCTGGCACCTGCCAGGAGAGAGAAATACCGCGAGGAGCCTCCTTCACCTGGTCAGGTCCTCGATGTCCACCAGCATGGCATCCTGCTCCGTGTGCAGCTCGTCCCGGATGAGCAGCAGCTGCACCAGCTCCTCGTTCAAGCCTGGTGCCGGGGAGAAAGGGGGTGAGTTTGTGATGTCCCGAGGAACCCCGGTTTGGGACCCGTACGTCATCCTTCCCCGCATGAGCTGGTGAGGAGAACCAGGAGGGACCTCCCCAAAGGACGCGTGTTTCCTCGGAGAAACGCTAAGCCCCTTGCCGCCGCGGGCAAGCAGTTCCTCTCCTGAAATAGCTTAACGCAGCAGCAAAAATGAAGATGAATTTCTCAGGGCTTGGAGTCCTGCTGGTTCAGCTTTCGCTCACTTGTGGGCAATAACCCCGAGCAAGAAACGCGCTGCAGAAAGCGGCCGAGCCTCGGGTTTAGCTTTTTAATTCCCCGCGGCAATGCAGAACACGCTGCTGCCCGCCCGTCCTGGCTTGGGGTTACTGCCCAGGAGGGATGTTCGGGACATTGGATTCTTGCTCGGGGTTGGGTCAAAGAGCGGGGAAGAAGAAGAAAACAAAAAGGATCATGTAAAAAATTCACCTTGCGGCAGGGGCTGTGCTGGAGGCTGTACCTGCCCCCCACCCGCTGCCAGAGCTGGGGTTTACACTGCTTAAATACAGCCGGGCTGGTTTAACGCCTCCTCCGTTTGGGAAGCAAGCTCGGTGTTAATGACATTAACGCTTATGCTCCCATACTTGGGTGCTTTCTAAAGTGAGGCTAATTAATGAGCAATTTTTTTTTTGCCTTTGCAGCACAAAATAAGAAATCACGACCCAACGGGGCAGCTCTGCATCCTCGGCAGCGCTGCTTCCAGAAGGGATGCCGATTCACCAACGCAAGGAGGGGAGGAGCAGCTCGGCAGCTCCCAACCAACCTTTTTTTTGAACTACAGGCACCAGAGGAGTCTACTCCCCAAATTATTAATGAATTAATTGGAAGATGGAGATCCCTTGGGGGAAAAAAAAATCCCTGGATCTGTTGGAGAGAGCAAAGACAAATGAGGTGGTGTGGCAAACGCAAAGACCCATGAAACGCGTCGAAGCACTGCAAGAGTGGATTTACCCCGGGATGTTTGCTAAACTGGAGGGTTTCTCCACTTATGGATGGTTTTGATGCCATGGCAGAGCGTCACATGAAGACACAGCCGTAAAGCCACGAACGGCGGGTGCTTCCAGGACAGCCAGACTTCCCGAGGGTATTTTTACCGGACCAGTGTTTGAGTTACAAGTGGGGTGTAACTGGCCCAATGCTACAACCCCCCGCTCTTAGGGAGCCAAGCCAGCACTTTAGGAGAAACTGAAAAAAGGAAAGACAGAGGCTGAAGCAGCCAAATCTGGAGAGAACTCCATCTCCAGCTTCTGTGGTGTGCCTCTTCCATACATTCGTGTTATTATACATTTATCAACATTTCTATGCGTATCCTGGAAACGGGAAACACCAAGGAATAACTAAACAAGTATCACTTACTTTCTATCTGTGAGTGGAGATCATTGACTATCACTTGTAGCTGCCCGATAGTCATGTCTCTTAGATCAGTGGGTTTTAAACTTCTCTTCATCAGGCATTCACTTATATGAGGCATATGTGGCAGCTGAAAAGAAATTTTCAATTTTTTACTGTTTTCTTCTAATTGTACTCCTGAACAGCGGCAGTTTGCATCGCAGGTGTCCCCCTCTCACAAGCCTGCATCCAGGACCACACTGAGAGTACCAAAACGAGCTGAAACATCTACACAACGTTTGACCCAAGTCTTCAGATCCAGCAGCATCAGCGCTGGACCGACGCAAGGGGAGGCGAGGGCTATGGCGAGCAGCGGTGCACCAAGGCAGGAATGCTCCAGCTCGGGATGAGATGGGCTGAGCAGATTACGCCTTAAGGATGAGCAGCATCATGTCGCTACCAACCTCAAGGCAGTAACATCCTTCACGCTTCGTCATCTCATTCCCTGCATCCATCCCGCTCCTGTAACGCCCCGATAAGACGACCCATGTCAACCCTTCAACTCCTGACTGACGGTCCCCATCTCCGCGTCTACAAGCACCGTGCACCAGCACCGCTGGCCGCGTCTCGACAAGCAAAGCAACCAGCAGAAGGGCTGGTGTCACCCCCCACGCCATCCCACGGCTCCCACTTACAAGATCCGCTACCGGCGATTTCTTCCTGTTCTGCTTTTCCACCTCGACTTGCATTTTGGCCATGGGCTTTGCCATAGCCAAGGCCATTTTGGCTTCAGCTTGGAGTTTCTTTTGCCTGGTGAGGAAGTCCATGTCGTCGAGGGACTCCGACTCTTCCTCCGTCGTGTCTCTGTCGGAGTAGGACGAGCTCTGCTTGCTCTAGGGAAGCAGACACGCAGCCGTTACAGCACCATCGCCCCAACCGTGCCACAGCAAAGAAGTTTGCTGTTAACTTAACATATTTTTGAACACGTACAAGTGGTATCATTCCGACAGAAAAGGTGAAGAGCACGGATTTTTAAAAAATTTTAATCCACAAGATTATCTTTAAAGATCAGAGTAATTCCCAGACAGGCCCCCTTGATTATTAGTAGCAACTCGAGCACTTCAGATGGGAAGAGGAGCCAACCAGATCAATGGGTGTTGAAGGCACAGACTGGTTAAGCTGGAGGAAAACATCTGGGACCACGGTCTTATATTCAACAAAGGAAAAGAGAGGAGAAGAAAGCTGGCGGGAGCTGATACCGTGTCATATCCATTACTGCCCTGATAATTATCAGAGACAAAAAGAACGGGAGGAAGGGAGGAAGAAGGAACACCTTCACACGAAGGCACCTGCTCTACAGCAGCTCTGTGCAAGCCGGGGCCAATTTGCTATCTGCGCCTCAGCATCTCGCATTTCTTTTACTGATGGCTGAAGATGCTGCTCTGGGGTTTAGCGTCGCTGTTTTAATAGGATCAGCTCTTTATCAGCTTCCATTAGGGATGGCCTCATGTCTTCCATGCTCCGCAGCCTCTGTGGGATGGGTTCTCGGACCTACCATGGGCGACAACGGCGTGTCCAGGCTGGTTTCTGTCTTGCTGTCGTCGGCATCGCTGTCCTTGTCGCTGCCACTGTCGTTCACGAAGCAAATCTGCAGGTTCATCCCACTTTGTAATCTGCGAGGGGAAAGGGAGAGGTGACACCGCAGCCCCCTCGCCCCAGCCCTCCCCGATGGGTTGTGATGGGAGAGCCATCAGCAGCGACTCATCCACCTTCGGAAAGGATGCTGTGCTCCTGGTGCTGTACTGGCCTCAGGAAAATAGAACCATTTGCACTTTTGTCCAAGAAGATGGTCATCCCCCACCCAAAAGCCAAGCCAGGACCACCAGCCTCTGGCACGGGCATGGGCAAGCTGCCGCTGCTGCCCAGCGCTGCCATTTCTGAGCAGCAGTTCAACGTGGGGCTGGAAACTCAGCGGCTCGGTAACGATAACGCTTCTACCACCATCTATTGATGAACTTCAGAACTGCCGAGATACTGCAGGGCTTCCGTCATCACGGGTGGCCACATTATTACATTAAGTAAAATATTATAGATAAAGTATATACAAAATATATTAAATATATTACTGAATAAAAGATATTTTATATATAAATATATAAATAAATAGATAAAATATCATTATGTTATATAAAATAATGTGTTAATGATTGAAACTATTTATTCAGAAGGGTAATAAGCCCGTTTGTGGCCAAGAGGCACTACAATACCGCAAGAGATGATTACTCTGTTTTCGGGACCCTCTGTGCCATCGCCTGATTTGGAGAGGTTAAGCCCACCCAAATTCACCTCCCCGGGAATGATTTTCTCCGGACGCAGTGGCTCAGGGCAGGGGCATCCCAGCGCAGGCATAGAGAGAGGGAAAAGCACTTCTACAGCTGAGAGCATCCCGGCTTTCGCTCCCGGGATAACGACAGTTATCCCCCACAGCCACCGCAGAGCAGGTCGTCGGGCTCCCTCTGCTCAAACCAGACTCCGAGAGCAAACGCGGGACGGGATTTTTTGGAGAAGAGGGTGTCTGCAGAAGCCCCCGCTGACGCTCACATCACGGAGCCGCTCTGCGGCCACCAGCCGAGCTCACGCCCCCCAGGCTCTGCGGGACAATTCGCCCACCCGACACCGGGGTCGGGCCCGTTTGCCTCCTACAAAATCTGCTCAGGCTTTGCTCATCTTCCAAGTAAATGCAAAATTAACCCCAGAAACTAGAGATTTCTGGGGTCACCTCTATCAGCCTTCTTGGTGCATCATATTCCATCGCTACTTGCTGAAGATGGGGCAACCCCCCCTCCACGTTCTGCTGCCTGTTATTGCTCATTCCCAATGGCGGGGCTTATACCAGTACTTACGGACAGCAAACTCTTATTTTCCATTTATTTTAGTGGAATTTCTTATTCACTATTACCATAAAATAGCTAGCATTAATAATTGAAATTGTTTACGCTGAGGGTGGTGAAGCACTGGCCCAGGTTGCCCAGAGAGGTGGTGGGTGCCCCATCCCTGGGAACACTCAAGGTGAGGTTGGACGGGGCTCTGAGCACCCTGATCTGGTTGAAGGTGTCCCTGACCACGACAGGGGGTTGGACTAGATGGGCTTGAAAGGTCCCTTCCAACCCAAACCATTCCACGATTCTATTCTGTAATTCTGCACAAGCTTTTGAGCCGCGGTGCACAGACACGGGTACCTGGCCCGGGGAGCAGGACGCACCCTTGGCCCAGCTTCAAATTGCATCGCGCAGAAAGGGCAGAGCACGTGAAAAACGTGGGTCTGCAACTCGAGAGCGTTGCCTGAAACCCAGCAATTTACGCTCTTTTATTTCATATGCAAGCACAGCTTTATGTCGTATGCGAGCACGAAAACGAAAGCAATGGTCCCGCAAAGGTGCCCGTAGGTCCTGGAACAGGCAGCGTGCAACACTAATGCTTTGCCTGAACGATAAATACTACGGAAACACCGAAGCGTTCAGGTACAGCTGGTAATTTCTCGTGGCACAGCTGCCAAACCCTGCCGTGCAGCATTAATTAGACTCACGCTACAATTACAAGATAGCGGCTCCTGGTTTAGCTGTAACTACACACAGCAAAACTGTTTTCCCCTTCAAATGACTTGCAGTTCAATTGAATTTCACAATTGTACCTCTCTGGTGTAATAACAGTATTCCTCCTGGTTTTACGCCTCTCTAAGACTTTTTTCCTCTCCCATGCCATGGCAACAGGTAGCTCTTCACTCCCGATGCGGGAGGCGTTCGATGCTTTCCAAGTGCCACGGGTTACTCCCAGCAGCTGCATATATAAACAAGCTTTCTGGAGGATATTTGAGGTAGAAATTTTAAAAATCAGAGTAAGTGCAGTATCCATGCTATGCCCCAGGGACGGAGCCACCTCCAGCGAGCAGAGCCTGTGCGGAGCAGGTTTCCAAGGCGGGGAGGCAGGGAGCCACGTTAAAGCTCATTTTAGCTCATTTTTTCCCTTCTCTGGTGCTTTCTGTGTGCGAGATTAATTGCAGCCCTGAGTCCTCTCCACCGCCCTGCTGCCACCAGGCAGCATCAGATCTGCTTCCAATGAGTTGCCACCTCCCGAGCCACTAAAGGAAGACAGACATTCACAAACTGGTGGTTTTTCACCAACCATCACCACGCTGCCCGACCCAGGACCGGTGGGACCATCCTCGAGCCTTGCCCAGCTTCGGACATGCACGTCTGGCATTAAACCAGGCATTCAGATATCAAAATTCTCAATATTTTGAAAGGAACTCCTTGGAAAACAAAATTAATCAACTATTTTCATGACAGTAACTCCAGTTGTGCATTGGTGATACTTCCACCACTGTTCTTGGTCTGCCCAAGTCCAAAGGCAACGCTCGGTTCAGGATGGAGATCCTAAATGAAAATCTGAAGGAAACCTAACTCAGGAAAATTCAGCTCATTTGCCTTATCCAAATGAGCACCCAAACATCTATTCTACACAGTTTTAACCTAATATTTTAGCATATTACTTACAATTATTTACATAACAGACACCAATTACGTCTGGAGCATAAGATGTTGATCTAAACCAAGGACAATTCAAGAATACGGCTACAAGTATAAACTGCGGGATCCTCCGAAGGGAAGGGTCTCAGGACGTCCCACTGGAGGCAGCTCACACTTTTCAGCCTCCAAAGAGGTTTTGGGCTGCGAGGCCGCCTGGCTTACCGGGAGGAGAGGCTCGGCTTGCCGCTCTTGCTGCAGCTGGTGTAAAGTCCTGGGCCATCGTCGAAGAAACTGCCCAGAGCCAACTTCTGCCTGATGGACTCACGCTCATTCTTCTGGGCCTGAAAGGGAAAGGCGACAAGAAAGGATGAAGCTGCCGGTCACGCCAGCGCGCAGGAAGGCCCCACCAGCCCCACCGCCACGCTCGTGATGCCCAGCAGCCCTCCCACGCTTGGGTGGACCACACAGCTCACCCCAACGGGGAAGCCCATCTGCATCTCTCTCTCTCCTCATACTGATAGATATATATCTATATACACAAGCAGCTGATGTATACATCTGATATACGGCTAATATATACATTGAGATCTGTATCTATATCCACATATAGCCACCAAGACCACACTTGCACCATTAGCATCTTCCCTGAGCAGCCTCCAAACCCACACAATCCTTCTGCCAACATACTTAGAGACGTATTTTTAACCATTGCCATCAATTATCCACAGTTTTAAAAATGTATTTTCATATATATGTTTTTTTGAATAAGGGCAAGCTACAAAGTGATTTGAAATTAATCACCGATCAATGATTACGGAGATGACTGTAATCAATGTGCAATAAATGAAAATCGCACATTGAGATTCAAAACTAGTACCAGCACTATCCCGCTGTCTGTCACTAATGGATTATGTGCCAATGCTGACAACAAATTCATACACGGTGGCACGTTATTAATAGAAGGAACATTTTGAAGCCCTCAAACATTTCATTTTAAAATAACACATAATACCCGACCAAGAATACACAACAAAAGAAAACATAGCAGGCAAGTATGGGCTGCTTCCGCGGTGTTAATTAATATAACTGTGCTTCCCATATTTTACCTGTCTAACTAAAAATCAAGCACCTTTTTTTGATACGAGGAAGTGAGATATAACAAAATGCAAATTATGAACTTAAAATAGCTAATAATTTAATTCCAACTCCAGCGCTGACTACATACATTACACTGCCCATTATAATGTCAATCCCTTACCAAAATACATACTTCATTTGTAACCTAACTCCTTTTATTGAAAATATTTAAAATATTAAAAATAACCCCCACAGCAGGAAGTGGTATTGAGTTTTCAGGTTTAGCTCCTGGTTTCTACTCAGACCGCCCAGCTATGTTTTTCTAATTTATTTTTTCAGGTTTCAATAATTGATGCCTCAATCACACAGAGGCAGTTACATTTAGAAGAAAAAATAGCCAGCCCTGCCGGTAAAGGCAGCACAGTGAAAAAAGAAAAAACAGTAAAAATGAGTGAGAAATGCTTTTTTTAATGGGCTGAAAGCAGAGACAGGGCTGCCCGTGCCGGTTCCTCGTGCTGCCCGTCTCGGGATGCTCGTGGGTGCCTCCCCTGCGAGTGCCAGCTGCATCCCTCAGCGCAGCTCTACTTCATGAAGTGATGGATACTTAGCCTCCCCGTTTCTCCTACTCAGATGATCCTCTCCCACGTTTTCCCACCTACTTCTGATTTTCCTTGTATTCCGACAGAAATCAGGAGCCCAAGGCGCATCTCCACCTCCTCCCGCCCGGCCAGGACAGCACGTCCCAGCCTCCGCGCCAGCTGGGACCGCTCCCCCCCTCAGCAGCATGCCCACCTCCTCTGCGTGTGCCCAAAACTACGCCGCTTTGCATTAAAATACACATAAATACAGGCACGCTTTCACATATTCACCCCTTTCAGATGGGGCTGTCTCTCCAGATCTTTTTTAATTTTGCTCCACCTCCCACCGAGACGGCAACTGCTCCCAGTTTGACATCTGTACATTTAATCAACGTGCAATTTGTTTTCTCCACCAGGTCATTACTGAGGATACTAAATAACACGGCTCCCCCAGGACGGAGCTCAGAACACCCCATTTTATAAACCAGACACGGGCTAATGACCATAAAGAAATCAAGAGTCCTATTTGTTGTTACTATAAACCAGGGAACAGTTACTAAGAAATATAATATACCTAAGGGAACTGGACTTTAGGCTTCAGATAAATTACCCAACAGCTGCAGTATACATCCCGAGTTGGGTATTGAAAACTATAAATTGAGAAGGAAAATTGCCAAGTGTTTTTTTGACTATCAAATATACTTACTTGGTATATAAAAAATAATGGATCAAATACTCAAAATGCAAAGGTACTAGCACGAAAAACATAAACCCATGTTATTTAAGGGTGTATTTTGACACTGAATCAGAAAATTTATGTATTTCTGAAAGAGGGGTCTGGTGCAGAGCAGAAGTCTGGTTCAGACAATTGCTTTAAACAAAAGGCTGCTTTTTATGTTTAAGGCAAAACAGTTTTGAGCGGATGTTTTTCTTCTTACCCTTGACCTTCCAACTCAGAAGGTCAGTCGCCACCTTTGTCTAAGTACATGAATAAAAACACAATGTCAGATTATGGCTGTGACTGCCTACACGTAAAAGGCTTTACACAACCGTTCCAGTGAAGGCAAATTGCCAGGAGAGGTTCAGCCCTTCCCCACAGAGGACTCAGCACGCTGTTTCCCAGCCCCATTCCCCGCTGGAATTATTGCTGTTTATAAATGTATCGCAATCACCTCGCCGGTGTTTGCAGATTAGACACAACCATTTGGGCTCTTC
>VZTQ01002626.1:34826-55942 GCA_013400755.1 Pelecanoides urinatrix | reverse complement strand
CCCAACTCTCTCAACCTTTCCTCACAGCAGAGCCGTTCCAGCCCCCTGACCATTTTTGCTCCAGCAGGTCCATGTCCCTCCTGTGCTGAGGACCCCCGAGCTGGATGCGGCCCTGCGGGGGGTCTCCCCAGAGCGGAGCAGAGGGGGAGCATCCCCTCCCACGGCTGCTGGCCACGCTGCTTTTGATGCAGCCCTTCTGGGCTGTGAGAGCACATCGCTGGACTTTTCGTCCACCAGTACCCCCAAGTCCTTCCAACCACAGATGCGACCTGGTTTTGGGCACAGGGAAATGCTGCGCTGGGGCCGGACGGAGGCAACGCTTGTGCTCGCCCCAACATCCTTCTCCCACAACGGGTCCTTCTCTACAATTTCTCCAAAGAAAAGGCCTGTGAAGATCAAATATCCAGGGCTGGCTCTGCAGAGGCTTTCGGCAGGACGATGGCTGGGTGGGCTTGCAGCCCCCGAAGCCCCCACGTCCCGGGGGTGGGAAGCCCCTCTGCAGCACCCCCCCCTCATTACACACCCAGCAGGAATTCACTGCTGTTCACAGAATACTCCATTGCTCCCCCAAAATAGCACTGTGAGATTATCAAACTTCCCTGTTCGCAAGCTCAGGCTGGAGGCCTGACACATGGAGGGAGCCGCATCCTAATTTTGCTTTCTCTTTTAAAAGTCCTTAATAGGAGAGACTGCAAAGAATGGCGGGACAAGCGGATAGTTTATAATTCCCTGCATTTACAACCTGCTGAGCGCTGGGTTCTCAGTTAATTCAAGTTAGCTCAGTTTGACTTCACCACCCACCTTCCAGGGGTAACACGTACCCCGATAGCCCCGTTTGCAAGAATTTGGGGTCAGGCCGGCCCCCGTCGCAGCTGGGTGCAAGGATGCAGCAAGTCTCACATTCAAGCCCTATTTTTGGCTGGACACGGCCCATCCGAGAGGCATCAAAACACCCACCCGTGGGCTGGGCTGGCACCATGCACTGGGTGCTCTTACCCAGGCAGGCAACAGCGATTTCGCTTGCAACTAAAAGAAACTCCACGCCAACCTTCCTTCGTTCACCACATAGGGCTTTATTCTGCTCCTAGTCGCAGCCAGCTGGGGCTAAGTTCAGAAATGCACGACTCTGAAACCCACTCGCTCACAGGGCGTCTCGGATTTGATTCCCTGCACCAGATGTGGCTCTAGAAAAAAAGGCCTTTGTAGGATCATCGCTCTGCCCCAGCTTTCCCAGCTTCTCACCCGCGCAAACAGGCCGGAGCAGCCGTGGGCGGATGGAGGGTCCCTCGAGTCCCCGTGCAGCTGGGCGGCACGGATGGAGAGAAACCCCCAGACCCGCCTCGGCTCCAACGCTCCTCCCCGATGCCCTCTCCCCTACAGGAGCAGAGCTTTAAAAAAAATAGAGCTTTCATTTAAAATGAAAAAAAAAAAAAATTCTGCATAAGTTTTTAAGAGGATGAAGTCGTGCCTGTTTTTTNCTGGCCACACCAGTTCGGATACAGAATCCCATTCAACTAGGCAGCTATTTCTAAACATAAAAACAAAAAGTCCCCACTTTTCAATATCCTGCATGAATCTTGGCCTTGCTTTGGACAAGTACCTGTGGCAAGCTAAGTGCAGCTCCACGTCTTACACAAGCTCTAATGCCATTTATTATGTGCATCGCAAGGAAAACTCCTGAAATTACCCCCCGCTTCCCACCTGCGGGTCTATCTCTAAGGGCGGTGACTCAGCGCCGCTCCATGCGCAGCAGATCCCCGGCGGGGACTGCACCAACCTCCCCACGGCCAGGTCTGGCCCCCCTCAACCTATTTAATTATTCCTTTTGCAAAATGACCCGAGAGAGAGGTGTGGTTGGCTTAGAATCATAGAATCATGAATCACTAAGGTTGGAAAAGACCTCTAAGATCATCGAGTCCAACGTCAACCCAACCCCCCCATGCCCACTAAACCATGTCCCCAAGCGCCTCAGCTACACGTCTTTTAAATCCCTCCAGGGATGGGGACTCCACCACTGCCCTGGGCCGCCTGTGCCAAGGCCTGACCACTCCTTCAGGAAAGAATTTTTTCCTAACATCCAACCTAAACCCCCCTTGGCGCAACTTGAGGCTGTTTCCTCTCATCCTAGCGTGTCACCTGCGGCAGAAAAGCCACCCGTTGGCAGCGAGGCTCTTCCAGGGAGCCCCGCGCGAGCCTGCGATGCCGGCGGAAAGGGCCAGGCATCGTCCTCAACCTCGGGATTTGCTCCTCTGTTCTGTATCCATTTGCGATTATCCGTTCAGAAATGAGGCGGGCAGGCAGGTAATAATTAATGCAATGAGTGATTAAGTGGAGTGAAAGGCTTCTGGCAGCTGTCCAGGTGGGTCAGTGGGAAACGATGCTCCCGGGTGAAGGCAGGGAACGAGCGCTGCTGCTCTTTGCGGAGGCACAACCCAGCGGGAAGCCCCAGGAGACCCCCGGGGACCCCCAACAACCTCTCCCAGCTGGGAAGAGAAACGGGGGGGTACCTGCACTGCCTCCTTTTGCCTTTCTTATCGAGGCACCCTCTAACTTAGGGCGTCTTATATCACTTCTGGGATAACCTAGACAAGTTTTCCCCCAAACCAGCTCTGAACTAGAAACGTGTGGTTCAGAAAGCCCTGGAGAAGATCTCCGGCGGGTCTGGCAGCAAGCTGGGGACACTAGCACGAAACACTTCCCTTCAAAACCCCGACTCCAGGTCTCTTCCAGAGGGTCTGGGAAGATGCTGCTTGAGACAGGAGACCTGCGGCGGTCGGTCTTGGCTCAGCAGTCCCCAAGCCTGGACCCTCGCTGCCGTTACGGGGGGCCACCAGGAACCAACCAGCCCTGATGCCCTGGATGCTTGCAGGGCTATAGGGGCGAGGATGCGGGAAATTCAATCCCACGGCACAGGCAGCAGCATTCCGCCGCTCACTCCCCGCGGACGCGCCGTCGGGGCAGCTGCCCCGCAGAGAAAGAAGATGCAGCTTTTCCAGACACACTCAAATTCTTGTAGTGAAACAACAGGGTTTCTTTAATTATCCATCTACAGAAAGAGAAAACACCTGGTATGCCCAATTCTAGGGGAAAATATATAATTTCTGATTCTGTGCACATGGTATCCTCAATTCTGGGGGAAAATATATAGTTTCTGATCCTGTGCACATCTTTTAGTTGTTTGGGGTTTTTTTCCCCATCGCAGCCTTCTGCTTTCCCTGGCTGCTGCACCTCTGCCCCAGGCCCAGGGCAATCATTAACAGGGGAGAGGGGATAATCCAGGGAGCTTATCAACTCTCCCATCATCACTCCTACCCGGGGAAAACACTCCTTCAACAAAATAAAGCTAGGCAGCAAAGCCAAGCCCCCCCGTTCACACTGCCTGGGAGCGGAGGGCAGCCGAGCGGGGTATGCTCTCGCCGCCGTGGGAGGGAAGGGAAGGAGCCCGGACGTATTACTCACATGAAAGCCACGGACAGCCCTTTTCGTTACATATTTTGTCATTTCTCCCTGTCCCACACATTTATTTTTACACACACGTGTCCCGTGCCGTGTGCCTGAACCCCACCAGCTGCAAGGGCTCACACAGCCCTCCAGCCCAAAAACTACCTCAGGGGAAAAAGCAAAGGGTAGGAGCAGCCTTCGTTCCTTCAACGAGGCAGGCTAGCGATGGGTTTCCTTCACTCCAAAGAAAACGCCAGAAGCGTTTTCCTGCCCCCAGTCATTTCTCAGGATGGGGGTTTGAGCTGGGAAAGTTCATTTTTCAGGTTGGTATTGGCCAACTCATTTGGCTGATACAAAAAGCTAGTCTGAATTAATCTGCTTTTTTCTTCAAATCTCAAAATAAATATGTAGCTGGATCATGTACCCGGTAAGAATGAGGTAGGAGATGAACATCCCGTCACTTGGGCACAGCGGAGGGAGAGGCAGGGAGCCCACCCCAAGGGAATTATATATGGCATCACGGGATTTCAGCTTTATTTGCTGATGATTTACTAGCAGTGATGGATTTAGCTCCTCTTTAAGCCAAGCTAAAGCTTTTCCAGGGTTTAAATCTAGCAAGAAAAAAAAGAAAAAGATTATTTTTTAATCGGTTAATACTAGACATCTGCTTGGAAAGGGAAATATTTGTTTGGATTACATTCATATGTCATGCTTTAGACTATTACTTTTTTATTTAAGGAGGATGCTGCTGAGGTGTTCTCCATCATTTTGGATGTGTAACTCTTCTCTACGAGGGGATAAACCTCCGACGGCTTAAGAATCCAAACAGTGCCCTTCCCTCTTCCGTGCCCCTTTCACTCCCACGGAGTTTTCGGGAGTCCCTCACAAGCAGCAGCTTTACCAACCCCTCCTGGAGCACGGGGGTACCAACGGATACATTTTGAGGATAAAAATTTGTGCGCTGAAATATTAGAATAAAACTCTTCTTGTTCCTCTGAGGACCAAACATGACATCATCAGGGAATTGCAGGGGAAAATCCCCACTCTCTAGCGAGTTACTATTATTTTGGAATTCCTGTGTGACCGGGGAGTTAGGGAGCACCAGGAAGGGTACCCATTGCATTTTTATTTCGATGCAGAAGTGCACATCTTGCACTTTGAGCAGTCTCATGCTCCATTTTTAGTGGCAAGAGATTCATCCAAAACTGTCAATTTTCTCCACGTCCCACAGCCGGCATCCTTGCCGTTACATAATCAAACCACGATTTTCTCCTCCCTCAAAACATGGAACAGAAGGTTACAGTAATTTCACATTCCGATACCTCTGATGCACAGGATGTCAAACGCTTTACAGGGAATTGGAGTGAATAATTCAAGTCACCGAAGTATTTATAACTTTCTGGTGATATAAAAGTGACAAAACATATGGTAAACAACCAGACTTTTCCATCAAACCCATCTAGAAAGACTCACTGATACAGCTGCACAGGATTAATCTTCAACTGTACAATTTATAAGCTGAATCACACATGCGTAATAGAGAATTTACAAGCGGTCGGATGATGAGCAGGAATGATAGCCCACCAAGTATTTACTGCTAATCGATGCAGAACCATTTCATCTACCAGCTCCTCAGGAGCGTGGGGAGAGAGCAACAGAAAAGCTACGGCTGCCTCCTTGCAATTTTATTTATATTCTTAGGGGTAAGCTGTTCTTTTGAAATGCAATATCCATGGTATGCAAACTGCTATGGAGAACATAAGCTTTTCAGCAGGACAACGTTAACCTGTAAGTTTTTGTATTAGCACCAATAAATTAAAATATTACAAGCCACCTCACTCACTCTGCAGCGCCATATCCCATTTGGGAGAGGATTTGTAGCGAATTCATAGAATCACTAAGTTTGGAAAAGACCTCTAAGGTCATCCAGTCCAACCATCAACTCGTCACCCCCATGCCCACTAAACCATGTCCCCAAGCGCCTCATCTACACGTCTTTTAACGCCCTCCAGGGATGGGGACTCCACCACTGCCCTGGGCAGCCTGCGCCAAGGCCTGGCCACTCTTGCAGGAAAGAATTTTTCCCTAATGTCCAAATTCCATCAGCTACAAACAATTCTCAGCATTTTTGGCCTGTAGACACGGACCATGTTCAATGAAAACAGAGGGGTTGGGGTTAGCTGGTGTAAACCACGAGTTGCTCAGTCACAGCCTATTATTTTTACATCGCCTCAACCCAACCGAAACCAAAGCTTGCCCACCAGCTCTCCCCGCAGCCGACGTGCAAACCAGCCCCAGGGACGGCTGACCCCCAGCACCATCCCCAGCCGGCCGACGGACCGTGACGTGTCCCCGCCAGCGCTGCCCGGACCATCTGTGCCCGACCTCACTCTCCCGCCTTCGCCGAGAGCGGCCAGGCACCGGCAGCCGGGGCATCGCGCCCGGCACGGCACGTCGCCGGCTGAAATACAGGGGGGACCCGCCGCCAGCCCGCACCCCCCGACTTCGGCTCAAAAGCCCATTTTCTGCTCCGAGCCGTGCCTGGGTGAGGGGATGCTGGCACCCAGCAGCTCCCCAAAACATCTGAGATCTTGCATAAAAGATCCCCAAATCTGCAGCCGTATAAATATTGATAGAGAATAATTCAAAATCATTAAAGCTGTTTCTTCTGATGCATGAGCTCTGGGTAAAATCTCCATCAGATCTCTTTGATAACAAATCTGGTAGAAGTTTTTAAAGGTGCTAATAACTCAGTTATGCATTTTCGAACGCCCCTCGCTGTGCAGCACATTCAAGCTTGCTGTGTGCCGCGTGCGGGCAGGCTTTCCCACCCCTCCTCCCCCATCTGGGGTTTTTTTCATTTTCATTTTTCAAATATAAATTTGTTGGAAAAAAATAAAGTTGCATTGGGCCCCCATTACACACCCTTGCATTTTAACAGCAGGCCGGGAGAGGAATTAATGTATTTTCCGACAGTGAAAAGAGACGAGGGAAAAAAAGGGCATGAGAAGAGAGAGATTTTCCCCGAGAGGATGAAGGACAGGGTGGCCTTCAGCTTCCTCACACTGGGGACAGCAGGAATTATGTGGAAACGTTGATCAGCTGGAAGCACGTACAGAAACCCCACGTCCCGTGCTCAACACTTCGCAACCATTAAGTTACTGGTCTAGGGCCAAAAGCAATTTCTGGATGAAACATTAAGCCCTTTTAATTGTGGCAAAGCCCCTGAAACTCCAGGCCCAGGCAGGCAGCACGAGAACCTGCATTTCAGTACGGGCGAAGTATTTGCCTTTGGCCGGGTGCGTGCCACCAGGCTGCACCGATGCTCATCTGATAACAAAAATTAGGCGCCCAGTTATCAATTATAAATGAAGCCACTGACCCCACGGGAGTCAGTGGGCAACATCTGTGGATGGGGACGGGATTATCCTGCCACCGGTCACCTCGAGCCCTTTCCGTTCCCCCCGTGCTTTCCGTCAGGGAACAGCTGAGAGGGCTTATTTATGGGCTGGCTTTATTTTGCAACTCATTTTAATTGCAAAATGGATGGTAAAAGCACAGAACGCAGGCTGAAGAAGTAAACAAACCATACCACAGACTCACTCAGAAATGAAATTTCTTTTTCAAACGGAGCCGAATACCATAAATTCGAATATACTGATAGCAACAGGTAACAGCAGTGCCCTTTAAATGCTTCCTCAACAAAAGCGGAGACAAACCTCCCTCTGAGTCACGGTCGGGATAAAAATAGACAGAAAGGGGATTCTTCACACAGCTCTGAAGTCTGATGTCCGTAACTCTGAGCTTACTGGCACAGCCTGGCAGAAGTACACTCCTTTTTGGGGGTCCACTTACACTATGCACACAAATCTCCAAAAATCAATAAGCCTTCAGGGAGGTTCAAACCCCGGCACTGCCGAGACGGGGGGTTTTGGAAGGATGCGATGGCTGTGGGGGAGCAAACCCAGGCCATGCGAGTAAAGCCTGGCTCTTGCTGTGGGTTTGTTGTACGTTTTCAGTCTTTAAGAAAATGGATGCAAAGACGATTTGCTGAGTTTGACTCCCAACCCCACTGTCACTTGCGAAAGAACAACAAAAAAAACCACAATCCTTTTGTGCTGCAGCAGCCTGTAGGTCAGAAAGCTGATTACACTTAACGACACGGCACACTTTGCACTGGGTATCAGTTACCAGCTCCAAAACCAAAACCACCAGCGGTAAGAAACCCCATCCCTGCCCGTTCCCGAGCCTTCCACGGGAGCCTGCCGGGCTGCAAAACCAGTATTTAAAACAAAACGTGAAGTTATACCCCTCGGTAGGGCAGGCACGCCGAGCGTGAGGCTGGAAAAAGCTAAAAATAACAGGATAAGCAAGGGTGGATCCCAGCTGAGCCTTATTAGTCATGGAGGAGGGAGCCGCGCGGCTGCTGCCTGGTGGCAGAGCAGCACCATATAAGAGCAAGAGAATGACTCTTGTCTCTTAAATCAGATTTTTCCCCTCTCCTGTTCTGCCTCAGGCGCTCTTTTCCTCCGAGCAGAGCTGCTCTGGCAGCCTCCAGCTTCTCCTAATAATACGGCGTATTGTTTTCCGCGAGCCTTTAAACAGAATAAAGATCACGAGTGATTCATTCTAGGGTGTCTGCTGGAATCGGACCAATATTGACAGACAGGCATGCGAGGGGTTTATTAGAGGCTGTTCTACTTACAGCACCTTTGTGTCAGAATGAAGCCTTCGAGTTGAGTGATGGTCACCGACGGCAGGAGCACCCAGCAAAGGCAGCGCTTGCTCCTGGGGGGTTAATTTGGATGAGCAGAAGGGGAAAGGCGCAACGTGCAGCATCTCATCTTGGGATGAAGGCACAGGACGAGGGAGGGATCAACAACCAACACAGCTTAGTCTGGGGGATCCCCCCCCAAGGCTGCTCCAGCGGCACTCGGCCACGCCAGCCCCGTTCCCCCCTAATTGACGCTAATAATGACAAGAGCACACCAGTTCCAGCAGCACCAACACAAGCCAAGGGGACACAAGTGCCACCGCTCGGTCCCTCAGCCCAGCAGACGAGGAGCAGCCCTGTGCCCTGCTCAGGCTCTGCCGGGTGCTGAGGGTCCGTCCCAGGGCCACCTCACCCAAAGTCACACCTTCGCATGGCTTGGCCACCCCAGCCCAGCAAAGCGAGCGCTTGCAGCTTCCCAGCATCTCAAATGCCAAAATCCCTGGAGTGCTCAAAATCCCTGGAGTGCTCAAAAAAATACCTGGGAGTGCTCAAAATCCCTGGGAGTGCTCAAAATCCCTGGGAGTGCTCAAAAAAAATCCCTGGAGTGCTCAAAAAAATACCTGGGAGTGCTCAAAATCCCTGGAGTGCTCAAAAAAATCCCTGGGAGTGCTCAAAATCCCTGGAGTGCTCAAAATCCCTGGAGTGCTCAAAATCCCTGGAGTGCTCAAAATCCCTGGGAGCGGGACGTCATCCCTGCACGGCGGGGCTGCATTTGCACACACTGGCTCCTTGTTCCCGAGGCCAAAACGCAGAGAATTACCGTTTGTTCTCATGATAGGGGCCGTCTTCTGAGCTTCTCTAAGCATCACATTCATCCGAAACAACATTCCTCTCTCCAAGCCCCTTTTCCAGCAGAACTAATGCACACACGATGCGTTCAGGCTCCACGCGCTATTCCAATATAATTTTCAAATTTAAATGATATAACGATAATTAAGTGATGAAAAAAGGCTTTAGTACTTCAACACTCGTGAAGGCAAACAAGAAGGCAAATATATCGCAGAAAGGAGAGCAGCGGTGTAAATAAAACCCCTGCCTTGGCCCGGTTGCAGCCCTTGCAGCTGGCGGGGGAATGGGAGCGCTCATCCCACCCCGTGCCCGGCCACAGCCTCGCCATTTAATGGTTTATTGGACCTGCGCATGTAACGTCAGGGACATTAAACCCACCGTTACACCCCTGCACCATTACAGGCTGAGGTCTGGGACTAAGCCCTACCTTTTGCAAAGAAGCCCAGCGATGGTTTTGCAAAGCTTCGGGATCTCCCCAGCAATCAGGTAGCGGCACAACTTCTCGATACACCATGAAGCAGAAGCTGTTTCTGGGCCTCAGACTCCCTCTACAGAGAAATTACCATTTATATTTTTGGATTTTACCAAACTATCAGTGTGAAAGAAGCTGGGGAAAAAAATGACAGGAAGAAAATGCCCAGAGAAGGTGTTTTCTTTCTGCTGCACAGCTTCTCTCTCCATCACCTCCGCCGGGAGCTGCAAGCCCAGAGCAGGACGATAATAAACAGCATATAACACGAAAGCTGGGCAACACCCAGGCAGGAGCCCTGGTTTGTAAACCGAGGAATGGGGGTCACCCCTCCACCGGCACCTCCACACCGGGGAGCAGCTCTGCGGAAAGCAGCTTGCGCAGCTCCCCCCCTGCCCCTTCCCCTGGGCTGGCTGTCGTTCTCCTCTCCAGCCCTTCTGTATTAAGCGTATGGAAAGTATTTTTCGGTCCGAAGAGCTACGGCTTGTGCTCAGAGGAAGCTGCGTGGTCCGTCCTCGCTCGTTGTGGTGGTCGACAGACAAGTTGGCTTTGGCACCTGATGGGTCGGCGTTTGCCCAGAGCCACCGATGCGCCAACCCGGAGAGAGCAAAGCAGAGCTCTTTGTAATAAATTAAATCATTTGGCATTTTGTCACTTGGAGCCGTGTCCTGCATGGGCTGTAGGAAGTCATCTGGGGTGGCAGGGGCTATGCTGGAGCTTGCATCGACTCCCCAGCCTAGGTCTGTCCTGAAGCTCCTGGCACAGTTTGATTTTTGGGGACAAGGGAATCACAGAATCATAGAATCACTAAGGTTGGAAAAGACCTCTAAGGTCATCGAGTCCAACTGTCAACCCAACCCCCCCATGCCCACTAAACCATGTCCCCAAGCGCCTCATCTACACGTNCAGGACCCGGCACTTGGCCTTGTTGAACCTCCTCCATTGGCCTCGGCCCATCGATCCAGCCTGTCCAGGTCCCTCTGCAGAGCCTCCTGCCCTCCAGCAGAGAGGGAAGAAAGGGAGAAAGGGAATGGGGGATACCAAATATCTGAGCCATGGGAGGAAAAAGAGACGGTGACGATGACGCTACAGCAAAGCAATCCCAGGTTAAAGTTACAAAATAAATGACGCCAGTCCTGAGGACGCTGCTTTGGGGAGAGAGGAGCGCTTTGCTTTGCGGCAGCCGGGTACCGCTCCAAGGGATGCTCACCGCCACGCTGGGAACAGCAGCGGCACGTCCAAGGCACTGGGGTATTTCTGGTGGCCTTCAACCGTGGAAAGTTTATTTTAGCAGAAGCTGTTGTTTCTCCACCGGACATCTGCTATGTTACGTGTTTACTAGTTTTCCTCCAAATACATTAACAAGCAAAAACACTTTTCATAAAGCTGGTGACTAGGTCAAGCTACTGGCTTTTATCTCTGGGATGAAACGCTTCCCTTGGGAATCACGGCAGGGACATCTGCAGGGTTGGATCCAGACTCAAACTACTCCAGCCTTGATTCCAGGTCTGTTTGGTCCAGCGCAAAACACGAAAATAAGAGTAATTAACAGGCATACCTGAAGCAGTGTGTTATATTCTACAGACAACACTGCCTGCAAGCTCCAGCCTCGTTAGTGCGTGGCTTCCTAACGGCTCAGCCCTGCCTGGCCGCTGGAGCCCTCGGAAGAGTTTTTGGACACTGCAGCAGCAATCCAGCATCTATTATTAGTATTGGGAATTCCAATGACATTAACCTTCAGCTAATTCTGGGTCCAAATCACTTCATTGGTAGGAAAGCGTACGGATAACAAGGTAGGAGGGAAGTGCCGGAGAGGGTGGGAGTTCAGGGCCACGCGGAATCGCCGCGCGGGGATAACGCAGTTTTCGGTGTCGAGTCAGACCTGGCCCAGGACCAGCACTGCAAAAACTCATCTTGCATCTTTACATCAAGCGAAATATATATATATTTATATGGCAATATGGCATATGGGGATGGACTGTGCTACCTGTAAAATGTGGGAAACCCTCATCCACATGTCTTAGGGACAGCCTGGACTGATATTTCTTGGGAAAGAGGTAGGGTTCATCCAGCCTTTGTGCAGGGAGGAGGACTGGATAAGCTCCTCAGCAACGCTTTTGTACAATTTAAATATTATTAAGGTATGGAAATATTAGCCATTTTGGTTATTTGACTTCCACGAGAAGAGGGGGACAAGGCTGTACAGGGGTCTGGTTTGCAGGCGTATGCCCTGATTTTCACCTCCTTCGCCCTTCCCAGCAGCAGACGACTGGCAAAGGTCCCGGAGATGTTTTTTCAAGGCTAGAGGATGTTTGCCTGCAGCTCCCAACAGCTCCCGGGTCAGCCTACAGGAGTAACAAGCTGGGAGCCTTCCTCCTAAGAAAAGGCCTCTTTCATCTTTGCAAGGTTTTATGATTTTCAACCTGAGAAATAACAGATGAGAAAGCAGAAGACGAACGAAAAGGCCAGCTAGATTGTGCCAGGATGTATGCCAAGCTATTGCATATTATGCATTAATGCAAATGCACAGCAGAGAGAATTCAGTAAGGAAAAATGACTCACAGATTAATTGGGTTTTTTAACTACTGAGAACAGTTTATCATCAACCTCCTATCAGGCAAAGGAGACGGAGAGGAGGATGGCCACACATGACTCAGGTACAGAATTCTGATATTTCCCCAAGTCCCTCTTTAATAAATTCAATCTAGGAATTGCATTAAATAAAAAGTTTAGATTAAATTTTTAATAACTCACTAAAAGCGTTTCAATTCCCCGTGGGCCGTACCTACTAGCAGCTTTTGTATACATAAAGAATTAAGCACTTTAATATAGTTCTCTTTTTTTAGCGTTGCCAGCTACCAGCTGAGAGCGGATTAAATCTCAGCCCGGCACTTCCCTTTCCTCCCAGCCCCTCCGAATCGCAGCTATTTCCTCCAGCCCAGCCGAACGCTCGGATTTCATTTTACCAAGGCACGGACGAGCTGAAATAAATGGCCTTAGCGCGATTTTCTTGTTTAAAGATCTATAGATGACTGAGCAGGAAACCCCATAAATAAGATCTCCCACTTCCATGACGCAAATGACTCCATAGGCGCGACAGGGAAAGACAAAGCGCCCCAAAATGATACAAGTACTTGAAAAAGCTGGAAACCCTCGAGGAGAAGAACGATTACGTAGCACCTCACGCCTAAGGCAACAACTGCAGATAATTGCAAGAGGGAAACTCATTTTCCACCGAAGCCGTCGGCGCTTTGCTTACAGAAGCGGGACGGATTTCAGATCCGGGTTAGCGCGCGAGCTGGAAGGAATATTTTCAAATCTTTTTAGTTATCGCTAAGGAAACTTCTCACGCGAAAGCGGAATTATTTGCAGATTTAACAGCCGAAATAGAGCAAACCCCGCTGCTGGAGAAGTCGCAGCCGCTCCTCCGCAGCGTGACTCTGCCCTGCGATGCTCGGCCGGGGGGGGGCCTTTCTGGGGGAGCAGCCCCCAGCCACAGGGTCCCACGGTGGCCAGCCTTGGAAAACACTGAAGTGATCAGATGACGGGATTATTTTAAACAGCTATTTGCTTTAGAAAGTAAATACCTATACTGAGACATTGGGAGAAAGTGGGAAATCTGATTTCCTTCCAGCGGTGATTATACCTAACTTTGGTAACTCCTGGACTCGATGACCTTAGAGGTCTTTTCCAACCTTAGTGATTCTAACTCGGGAATGTTAAACACCCGCACAACAAGCTTTCCCCTCAAAAAGTATCGTGAAAGTCCATTTTTCCCCACTATAGAGGAAAGGGAGCTCCCTGTCAGCTCCTCGGGGGCACCGCAGCCGGGCCAGGCGGGACGTACAGTGAATTTGCACTTATACGCTTATTTGTTAAAATAGTTACCAAACTGAAGTCTCCTGACACAAGCAAGTAAATGTTTTATTTCCCATGGGGAAGTTGTACCGTGTCCAAACACAAACCGGCTTGGAGTTCCGGAAGCTTATTTTACCTTCTCAAAGGCAGCTTAGCCAAAATACTGGTAAATGGTTTATTTCACATATAAGCCTTTACAAACTCGATCACACAGCGCAGGGAAGCTCACTTTGACTTTCTGTTTATCCTTTGCTTTCTTAAGACGAGAGAGTAAATCGCAAGTATCCCTTGCAAAGCCGCGGGGAGCAGAGGAGGGGGCAGGCCGCAAGCACGCAGGCTTGGGGCAGCATCTCCGCTCTGCGGCAACTCCTCCCGATGCTACGCGAGCAGCACCAAGGAGTTACTTCAAGCACACCGTGAAGCCGTACGGATTGGTTTTGCCTGGAAAATCTCTCTCTAGGTGCTGTTTACACCAGCAGGTTATCGCAGGGGCATTGCTTGGCTCAGGCGTCCCAAGCCTACCCGCCTCTGCAGGAGCCGGGGAGCCGGCTTTACGCCACTGACATTAATTTTACTGATTTTTTTTGCTGTTAGGGGTAGGAGAAATGTTGCCCTGAACGCAGCCAGAACCCAGTTCTTTCTTTCCAGTTTCTACACAAACTTTAAAAAACAACCAAGTATTGCACTTGGTTTTCCAACCAGCAGCCAGCTAATGCAAAACTACCTTAAACCCAGGCGGGAGAGAAATAGGAAAATAAATCACCACAATTCTTGCTGTCCGTATCGCTGCTAAGCCAATTCCGCTGCTAACATAAACACACTCGGTAAGGTTTTGGGAGTATTTGGAGTATTATTTAAAGTATTTGAATAGGGAGTTTCAGCAGACATGCCTGAGGTCCCTGTGCAACGACCGTGACCGTTAGCTTTGGAGTTGCGGACGGTCCTGCCCTGCAGATGCAGGATCACGGGAAGGGCAGAGACTTCTCCATGCCGGACCAGGACCACTTGCCTGCGCGGGGCCGGGGGGCTGCTCCGTGCTTAGCAAATCACCGCTCTCATTCCCGCTCCTCCGGCAATCTCCGCCTGGTTAGACTTCAACCCTATCGCTTTCTGCTTGCGACATTTATTTTATTACCTTTTCTATGCGCCCGCGAGAGTCTGAGGGCCTGCTGAGTTTAATACTTGTTCCTGAAAGGCTTTGTCAGCAGCAGCTCTGGCAATCGCTGCTGGGATGGAGCTAGCCTGGCTTTCGAGCGCTCCTCGGTAGCTCTGCAATGTGGTTTAAGGTGCAGTTTCTCTTCATATGGTTTTTCAATATACTCTGCTTGTAATTTCTCTCTCCACATATACCATTATTTTCCACAGCGCCAGGTGTTACAGACACCCCATCCTACCCCAGTGCCAGGCAGAGGGCAACCGCAGTAACCGCTCTCCTTCAGTAGTAAAAATAACAGGTTTTACACAGCACAGGTCGATTCCGAGAATTAAATCCCACTACCCTTGCATTTATCACACCCAATATGCAAGGAAGAGATGCATAAGTACGTAATTATTATCCCATCAAATAAGCGTTCCTGCTGCCAACTGCGATTTCAGCCCGAGATACTCACTTAGGTTGAAGTGGGAACGTATTAGTGGAGGTGCAGAAGGGGAGGGTACGGGGCTCCAGGCTGCAGAACCCCTCGATTACACCAACAAAATGATGTTCTGAGATGATAAAAATTTTGACTTGCGTAAAGGCTCACTTCTCTCTTTGGAAATTCTTAGCATTTGCTACTTACAATACCCAATACCAAAAATACTCTTTTAAAATATACTCATTGGCCTTACGTAGCCAGCATCACAAACGGCACTCTTCACTATCGCGCGCAAGTACATTAAAGGGAGATTTACTGTTGCCTGCAATGCAATTAGCATGAGAACAACCCAACTTGCTCAGCTTTTTTCGGCAATTTCCACATCCCGAATGAACCCTTCACTTACCAATCGACAGGGAAGCACTGCCAGCTCGCGGGGGTCCATCACACAGAGGAATTCACATAACGGCGATCCTCAGATAAAGGAGAATCATTCATCGAAAAAGAATCCGTATGCTGTCACCCCATGTATTTAGCACTTTCTTTAATGAAAGGCTCTGCAGCAGCAACGGAGATAAAGTTTTTGCTCGAGATTATTAATCGCAGGCATTTTGCCTGGCCCAATTTCAGAAGCAGCAAACATACATCTTTCCAATCTATGTAATTACCAACGCTCTTCAAGCAACAACAAGCACTTTAGAGTACCTATAGATGTTTTCTTAGCTTAATGACATTGCACACTTTGGCAGAATCATTAATATCTCGCCAGCCTCATCTAACCTTTGAGCTGGGTGGAACGTGGCCAAAGTACAGCGCGGCTTTGATTCATCCACAGCAGAACACGGCAGCGATGCATCGCCCACTGCAAAACCTCCCACACGCCCAGGGACACCGTGGGGACGCTGGCACAAAGCAAACACAAACCCCTGGTTTGACTGAAATGACAGGATTTTCCACCGCTAAAAGGTTTGTTTTTCATGTCAGTTGAGCCTTAAAACAAATGAACTGCCCCAAAGAACCTCTCTCATCATGACTTTGGCTTTCTTCCGTTGCCCGATGAAGAGTTAAATGGTCAAATCGAATAGGTAAAAGAGCCGTCAGGTGGAGGAAGAAGGTCTTGCTGGGCCTCCACGCTGTAGGAATGACAGAAATGCAACTTCCTGCAAGCCAGAAGTTTGATTTTGAAAATCAGTGTGTCAGAAGTTAATGCACCGACAGCGATTGTCTGGGGAAAATTGCTTTCAGGCATTAAACTCCTGGCTGTTACTCCCCGCTCCCAACACTCGCAGCCAACACAACATCAAACATCATCTAGGGATGAAGAACCCAACACTTTAAGCAAGCTCCATCAAGTGATTATTACTTATTTTAAGCGGAGAACACACTCCCTGCCAACCTTCAAGCAAATATTTGCTCCCTAAATGCTAGGGACAACACGCTGGGATAGACCAAAGCTTTGCAACACGCAACACCAAGGCTCTGCGCTTGATCCCAGCCCGCGTTCCCGACAGCCCTGCCACACCGATACCCTTGTTGGGCGCAGAAGCGTGGTGGCTCGCTCCGTTCCCCTACTCCCTCTCGCCTACGTGGTCTGTGCGTTTCTCCTTCCACCACGGCTGCTCTGACCCAGCTCTCCCTTCAGAGCTGCCCCACCGCTCCACCAAAAGCAGACCCCTGCCCATGGCCAGTTATTAAATTATTTAAAGATTTAATCCCGCACTGTAATATATACTTCGAATTCACCTCCAATTTTCAGCAGCCATGAGAGGAGACACGCAGAAGAAACGGGTATTTACATCGTCCACGATAACTTCCATCCTACTAGCTTTTGGCATCTCCTGTGTTAGCCCTTAAAGCCTTTTGCAGAGGTTTCCAACTATTTTCAAACGCAGACCTAAAACTTTCCCAACCTCGGGACAGTGAATTTAAGACTGGCACCAACGGCTCTGGCTCTTCTTCGCTGCCTTTCAGGGTCCCCCCCAAAGCGGTCGGCAGAGCTCCGCGGGCAGCCGGCCGCCCGTCAAAGACGGCTCTGGGGGAAGCAGGAGCACCGTGCCCACCGCCGCTAACTGAAGACAGCCTCGAGGACCAAACGAGTCAGAAGGAAACAAATTTCACTTCCGAACACACTGTAAATGCACGAGCCCAGGCGCCTGCGGGTAAGTTATGTGTCTGGGCAGAGGGTGCTGCTGGGCGATCCGTTACGTGTTCTGCCAAAGGTAGCGGGTAACGGGCGTCTATCTGTCTTGACAGCGTATGTAGGGATATTTTAGTGATGAAAAGGGAAAGTACAGACTCCAGCACTCTCTTACCCGAACAGGAGGCTTCTGTCGAAGTCCTGGAGGCTGCAGGGATGAGCTTTTATCGCCACTGCCTGCAATAAGCCTACTTTGTGGACAGCAAAATTCATTCGGTAGTGCCATCCATCTACAGACTGTCACAAGCGCCCAAGTCTCCTTACGGGGGTGAGTCGGCTGGCTGAGCCATTTCCTCTCCTGCAAGTGTTTTTTTTAATTGACTATGGAATTTGCAGATATTATTTTCAGCAAATACATCCTATTGATTGTAATTACCATCCTCGGAGATGCAATGGAAAGAATATTAAAACCATTAACAGTGATTTGGATTTTATTAGAGCCATTAGTGAAACGGCAAGCAGAGCGCCGTTGCTTTCCGAGCACCTCGACAGCTCCTAAGCGCCATAAATCATCTCACGGCACATTTGTTACCGCTTCAGATACAGCCAGGAGTTGAGCAAAGGGAAAAAAATGGGGGGGTGGAGGCAGGCTTGCCGCAGCTGGGTGATGAGATTGGTCCAAGCATCTTTTTGATGAACCTTCTAAGCATCAACTGCCTTCAGAAAAGATGTCATTCTTTCTCTTAGGTAGACGTCCAGCAGACTCAAGAGCCACCTAATGCAACCCATTGGGCTTGCATGTGTCAGAGCGAGCTTGCAGGCAGCTTGTCTGCCCAGCCGCAGCTCCAGAAACAATCATTTCACCCTCATTTGGGGAGAAAGAAGGAAACATCCTCCATTTCTAGACATCATCTTCCCATAGGTATGCGACCCACGTGAACCCTCCCAGAGCCACCAGACCGACGTGGCGTTAGGGACCTGGGTGGCATTACAGCAAGCCCACATCTGGAGAAGAACCTGCCCATGGACATGGCATGGCCAGGACGGACAGACCCACAGCCCAGCACCATCCAACCCAGCTGCTCCTGCGGTTCTCGGTTGAAGTGGATTTAACGGGGCTGCCGACACCAAGCAGAAGTCACCAGCCTCTTCCCAAACGCTCCTGGTAGGAGCTTCTCAGCCACCATTACCCCATCTGCGACCCGAGGAACCAGCCTTGGCCCTCATGGCTCGTTTGTGTTGTGTAATTGCACCTGGAAGTTAAACAACAGCCATTCCCACGTAATTAATATTCACTTTCTCTGACCTTCCCAGCGACTTGGGGCAGATCTCTGCACGTACAGATGTGACCAAAGGTCCCTCTTCAGCTTAAACGTTTTATTTAGTCCAGCTGCAGCCCTCCCGACCTCTCCTTGCATTTCAGCCCAGGTCTTCCTCGCCTAGAAAACCTCCTAAAACCATGTTAGCGTTTCCTCAGAAGGCCAAATTTCCTTCTCCTGTGACTCCAGCCCAGCCAACACCCTCAGCAAGGACTCAGCACAGGTCATCGCAGGCTTGCGGATCGCCAGAAACTCCTGAAACTGCCTTCGGACGCTGCCAGCCAGGGCAGGAGGCAGGGACGGAGCGGGCAGCGTTCCTCTCCCAGCACCCAGCACCACGTCTGACCCGATGCTGAGGAGCACAGCACCAGCAAGGCCAGACGGGGCCACGATGGGTCACTGCTGTCCCAGCACGTGGCCTCTGCCCTGCCTTCTCTTGGAGCATGATAAAAAGCAATTAAACGAGAGTTCTTTCTGCTGTCGGTACCTACTAGTCCTCTAATTTCATAGGGGTTGCTCAGGATTTTATTTTCCTTAACGGAACATCTACGCTGGATTCCTGATAACATAAACCAGCCCAAGAAACACTTCCACTCAAAGCAAGAGCTGCTTTCACATCACATCCCTGGTGACAAGATCATTTCAGACTATACCAACCAAGACTTGTAATACTGAAATTTCCCTTTTTCTAATATATTCTGCTAGCAGTTGGAGCAAGCTAGTCCATCTTCTCTGTAGTTGCTTCCTGGCTGGTTTCACTTCATGATTTTTATATTTACAAACACTCCGGCTTCCAGCAGGGCAAGGCAAGGTTTTGTTATAAATACCAAGATACCGAACCACAGGAAAATGTCGGGGGCAGGGGAAGGAAAAAAAAAAAAAAAAAGAGAGGAAAAACAAAAAAAAGGGAGATTCCTCTCTTCAATCTGTTTTTAGTGAGCCTTGAGGGTACTGAGCCCCTGCAGCTCCTGGGGCCCAAGCCATGCGGGAGGGGACAGCGGTACCACGGGGAGCATCCCACACCTCCTCCAAGCTGGCCAGGAGGTGAAAAGCCTCTTCCCAGCAGGGTCTGGGCTGCTGCCAACAGCTCCTTCCCTTCGCTCCAGGTGGGAAAGGGAATATCTCCTCCTCCTCCTCCTCCCTGTGCGCCAGGGGAAGGGGAATCCCATCATCACAGGAGCAAAGACAAGGCCGGGAAAGCAAACCGAAAGCCGCCTTGCTCGGGTGCCTCCAGGCCGGTGGGTTGGGTGGAGGGTCGAGGCGGGAGTCTCTCCAGGGCCACATACAGAAAAACTCACGTCTGCACAGCGGGAAACTCGTCACTTGTGGCCGTAAGAGGACTGGCAGCTCAGCCCTACCCAGGGGAGATGCTCTCAAGGCGCTGGGCTCCTCCACGCCTATCTCCATCGTGGTTCAGGGCGGTTCAGGGCGCTCGCGCTGCACGGCACAACCTGCAAACCCCGAATCCCGGGCAGGACAAGTCGGGGCGTGAGGCGTGAATGCCTTCCAGTGCCGTTGTGCTCGCAGGAGGGAACGGAAGGATGGAGGAGGAAAATCCTTACAGAGGTGAACAGGCAAAATTCCTTAGGTGACACCTCACCTGGTTAAGCACATACCCGGAGGCAAAGAGTTTCCAGCACTGCCGCCGCTTCCAGCAGCTCGGGGCAGCAGGAGTTTATCAGATAATGCTGCAGAAATAAGCTCCCAAACCACAAAAATGAGCTTTTTTTTTTTTTTTCCTTAAGCTGAGTTTCTGCACAAATGGCTGTAATTAAGGATGTTACCTGTCAGCTCCTCAGGGCACTGAGGCTACAACGTTCAGGCTTTGGAAAAAGTCTCCTGCATGGCAGCTGTCCCGCTCCTCTACCAGCTTATTTATCATAGCCAGCAGCCACCCAGATATCTCACCGATTAGTTGTAATTCAAGGATTTAGGGGGAAATCCCCACCTCCCCGAGCCAGATGACTTCACAGGAAGTAAGAGGATGGAATGCCTTAAAAAATAAAATAAAATTTAAAAAAATCAAGCACGCCAGCGGCAAGGCTGTAGGGCGTGAGTGGTGAGGCACACATCTCTCATCGTGTGTGTCATCACATCCGAGGGCTCCCGCAGCGGTTTCGGGAGATTTTGTAGATTCCTTTTAATTCCTACATCATGGATGAGTCCCAGCCGGCGCGGTGTCGGAGGCGCGTGTGCAGTGCTTGTTCATCTAACCATGGCTGCGGCTCGCATCTCAGAAGTTACACGAAATTTCTAAAACACTCTGGAAATAACGCGATCGCGTAACAATCTATCGGGTTTTCTGTAAAAACACGTTTGGGGGTTTCATCTTGGCTGACACCAGGTTCTCATCACCCCTTACCCAAGGAGAACACACACTGATAGCCTGCCACTGCCCCCCGCCAGCAGCAAGGCTGCTATTCCTCAGCCTCTCCAAGGGAAAACCGCCTCTGAAGACGGCCCCGCCGTGGCGGAGGCACCTCGCTCCCGCCGGGCACCGGCACCAGCCGCTGCCCCATCCCCGGAGCCGCCGGCCCGGCAGCGGGGCAGCCGCCCCCCGCCGCTGCCCGAAGATGCTCCGGGAAAGTTACCTCCCTCCGGCCTCCCGCTTCCCAGGAGGCACGGCCGCACCGGGGAGGGGGGGCATTACCGGCTGCCGGTCCCGCGGGAGGACATTCCCCGGCCCGGTGCCCCCCGCTCCCCGCCAAGCCCAGCTCCCCCCCCCCAACCCCGGCGGAGCCCTCCCCGGTCA
>VZTQ01002626.1:0-34593 GCA_013400755.1 Pelecanoides urinatrix | reverse complement strand
GCCGGAGCCGGAGCCGGAGCCGGGGCCGCTCCGGCCCCGGCTCCGGCTCCGGCTCCCCCCGCGGCGGCCCCGGTCCCCGCTGCCGGCGGAGCCTCCGCCTTACAGAGGCTGCGGGAAAGGATGTTTTGCTCTTACGTTTTGGGAAAGGAGGGTGGGTGGCATGTGGCCCCTTTCGGAGTGGCTTCTGCGACAGGCTGAGGATGCGCGGGTTTGCGGGGAGGCTTTAGTTGTCCGTGACAAGGCGAGTGGCATCCACGCCACGCACCCACGAGGGACGCGCCCAGGCGCACCGTTACAAATTACCACTTCTCGCACTCCCAATTTCTTTCCTTTTTTTTTTTTTTTTGGTAGTAATTTAAACTAGTTAAGAGTTGCCTATAAATAACTCCGCTAAAAAAAAAAAAAAACTAATTTACTTTATATATTCTGGGTCGCTGAAGCCAAGTTTAACATGCAAATGTTCCCACTCCAAAATTAATTTGAAGAAGACCTTTTAATGTTGCGTGGCCGGAATGGGGAGCATTAATCACACAGAAGAACACTTTCAACGTGGTGTTTGGGAGACGCGGCAGCACCCGGCTGGCAGATACCTACAGACCCGACCCAGCAGATACAGCGGGGGAAAATATAGGGGATGCTAAACTTCCTACAGCCCTGGGCTCTGGCAGAGGGAGAGCCCTCAACTAGTCTTAATTATAATGAAATTCAAACATTTAATTGGATCGAGAGTTTATTTTTTGGCAGAGATAGGGAAAGCCATGTAAGAAACACATCCTTAAGGTTGCGTGGGGTTTAGAACCGTCCCGTTGCGTAGGATGGCGAGGGTGATGCCAAGCACCAACGCGTGCCGGAGCCCGTGCGTGGCACAGACACCCGCGGAGCGTGATCTGGCGCTGTGGGGGATCTGTCCTCCGTGGTTCCCTGCTCCCAGTCTAGCCTGGGTTTGTCAGTTCTTCCAAACGGGGTAAAGGGAGGAGGGGAAGGAGGGAAACATTTGCAGCCCGGGGACTTTTGAACTTGCTGCCATGCAGCTGCTCATCCCGAGGAGACGACGGACCCGCACCGGGGGAGCGGGGGGAGGACGTACCTTCTCTGCCGACTTACAAGCCTTATTTAACGTTGACCTCTTTGGCAGCGGTGACCGAGTGCCACGGACGGTCACGGTTTCAGTCCCAGGAACTCATGGCGGGTACCAAAAACCCCACACCATGAGGCAGACAGAAAAGAGATCAGCGCAACCTGTCGGGAGCCAGGGCGCAGACTTGGGCTGAAATGTTTTAGGTGTCATGGAGACACCCGCTTTTCTCCCCCCTAAGCGTGCCCCGTGGGGTGGGAGACCCTGGCTCCCAGCCACAGCTTGGGAGGGATAAAATGGGGCTGTGATACGCGGCAAATAGTAACACAGCTTATTTGGCGAAGATGGTATTAACCTCCCTGGTGAAGTGTCTCTACCGGGTGCTCTCCAGGTTACCAGCACGGATTAACCCAAGTTACTCTCATGTTAACCAGGAGTAGCCGTGTTCAAGGCTGCATCCCTCCTCCCCGCTCGGCTCCTGCTTGCCTCCCAGGCTGCCAGCACTTGTGGTTGGGACTTATAAAATTAAAGTTTTAAAATGCAGTTTTAAAAATAATTCCAGCAGATGACAGGAGGGAGCAAGAGTTAAGCCTCGATCCTGGAAATGGATTGTGTTGGCAAAAGTTTTTACCAGTTGCACACCTGTAAGGTTAGGAGGGGGATGGCATTTGACATACTTTGCAGGGCGTAATTCCTTATTTGAGTCTATTTTAATATCGCCACCACCCTAAGAAGCAAATATCTGCTGAGCAAAGCGCAGGAGCTGCCTGATTGGTTCCAGTCTGGCAGTCGCAGGCTGCGGAAAGCTTTATTTATAGGATCTCACGGAGCGCCTGATTGACTAGGAAGATTTCTTTTCTCCGATGCGATGAGTGCATTGATAACATCATGTGGAAGATGAGAGCGCTCCCATCCCGCCTAGCACATTGAATTTCCCAGTGCAGCGCCAGCCCGCGATGCCCAGAGGGGTGCGATGCGGCTGGTGGCCACCTTCCATTGCAAATTTGCCTGTTCCAGGTGGAATAAGGCTGTTTTGGCCACCGTGAGCATCATTCAACCCACCACAGTTGGCTCAGCTGACTCCCCAACACTGTTAATCCATACTGCCAGACCTTGCACACGCCTGCCTGCCGCCCTGTCTTCAAACGATGCCGTTCCCTCATGAGGTTAACAAGAATACCTGTTTGATGATTTTCTAAGTTTCTCTTATTTTTTTTTTACTCTTTTTTCATTGCAGACAGATGCAACCATTTTTAATGTTGTAGTAAACCCTCTACATTTCTAATTATATATGGAGAGTATATTTCTACTCGACCTTTCACAAGAAGAAACCAGATATTGTTATTCAAAACACATAGGTAATTCCTCTCTTTTACAAGCCTACATCAAATAGGTTGCTTCTCCAATGCAATGAAAAACTTGAAATTCATACGAATTTTAAAGGGTGAAGAGTGTGAACACAAGCCCTTGTAGATGAAAGAACGGGCTTTACAGTTATTTTATTCAGTGCAAAGGAGGTTTTATACAAACAAGGCATGCTGAGTTTATTCTGAAACAGAAATCTATCATAAAAATAAGACACTACTTTCATTGGATTGTTTTAAAAGCCAGTTTGCTTATTATCATAAGCTATTAAATACATTTCATTTTACCATTTTAGTGCTACTCTAACCCCATTCTAAAATGTGTTTCACGTGCTTGCTCTCCCTCACACGAAATTGCTGAAGCTTTTGGGTTGGGGAAGGAGGAAGACAGGGAAGTCACAACCACCCTTCAGCTGCCTCCTTCTCCTGGCCTTCACAGACATTATCCAAAGACAGAAGTACAGGAACGTCTCCGCCAGCTGGGTCTTCATCTCACCTACCATTCAGCACCCTCATCTCCACCCTGAGCTCCCAAACCTCAGACTTGCTTTATGGACATGCTGACCGACGCAGGTGTTGAGATATGAGTAGAAGACCACGTAGACCGTCTGCCCCAGAACATTGTTCCTGGCATCAATCAGTCCTTGGATAATTACTCAAGGCAGCAGCTAGTGATGGCTTTAAGCACAGCCAGTAGCTAACGCTGATGTTTGATCTGATATTTTTGAACCAAATGCTTTTGGATTGTGACTTTTTAAAAAGTTGGGATTTTTCCCAGCTTTGAAACTCCGTCTTTCCTGCCGGTCTCTCCAAAGTGCTTTCTCCTAGCGGAGCCCCAAGCAGGGGATCTCCGGGTGGGCTAGTTCAGTTTGGGCTGAGTTGTAAGGGAAGAGGACAAAACTACATCCTACGGGTACTTTCAGTTGAAACTGGACTGTGTTCCTCACAGCAAACGGGTTTGCTGCTCTTACCCACACAACCTGGAGCCCACGGGGAACCCCAGATTAGACCCATAACTGGTCCAAGGAAACGATGCATTTACCTTAAAAGTCTGGCTGGCGTTTCAGGGGGGATTACTCTTTGACTGACTTCCACGCAGAGTTGACCACTGTCATTGCGCAGGTGGGGACATGCCAGGGAAACGACGCTGACCTACCTGCCCCGAGATAATCCAGGAATGTGCAGTTTCCTCCAAACACAAAGAATTTATGCTTCCCACCACCCCTAAAAAGGAAAAGGCACCGAGATCAATGCACATTTCCTTTTCCCGGTACAAGCCTTCCGTAAGTATTTCTGGGTTTTGTCGTCCCATGGGCAGGAGAAAGGCTGTCAGCATTTCCCCGGAATCTGCATTGACCCCAACCCACGCCCATGTGAGCGTGGGCCTCCAAAAATCGGATGGACAATATATTCGCTGGCCTCTAAACTGGCCATTTTTATTCAGGAGCTTTTTTTCACCCATTCCTTTTCTTCTAGAAAAGTTTTCTGCCACATATTTTGTGGGTCCGCCCTTGCTGAACTCGCTGTGGAGGTATTCTAATCTTTCATTACAAATAATGCATCCGCCAGCTTTTGCGTAAAGCGTAAGCCAAGTGCAATAGCTGTGGTTACTTCTTCCTAAGCCTGCAGGAGCCAGAAGGGTCCCTGGCTTCATTCACGTCACCGCCTTAATTCTGAGGCATCTTGAAAATATCCGCCCTGGTAAATATTCCCCGTCTGAGGAACCACGGCTGTCCCCAACCACGGCTGTCCCCAACCACGGCTGTCCCCAGCACACCATGGCCCGGCTCCGGCACTGTCTGGGGAGGAGGAGGAGGGAGAAGAGCCCACAAACTGCCTCCATGCAGGGTGTCCCTCAGCAGCACCATCCCCTGCACACCCCGCGGCTTCTCCCCGCAGCTCAGGACGGGCGTTACACCACTTCCAAGGGAAAAAAAAAAAGCTGCTTTTTTTGATGTGGAGGAGAGCCTGGTTCTGTCCTGCCTGCAGCACGCAGATACCATGGTGACAGACACCTTCCAACATTACGAAAGCAAACAGGAACTCATGAATTTATGTTTTAAGGCCAAATTATATATAGGAGCACCACACGCTTGACATCTGTCGCTGTTTCCTATTAGTATCCTTTGCTTGATTAATCCCCCGCAGCCAGCCTAGCCCCCAGCTAGCACTGGGCCGTACTGCTCATGCTTTCTAGGCTCTGTTGGAGAGATTTAACAAACCCCTGTGCGAGGCAGCCCTGGCCTGCTGCCTGCCGAGCCGTGCCGAGCCGTGCCAGCCGCCCACGCGTGTCTCGCAGCGCGTGGGAGAGAGCAGGACAAGCCGCACCAGGGTCCCACCATCAGCTACCGGCGGGGCCGGGGACGGCTGCGGGAGGATGGAGCCACAGCCTGGGGACGTTGGAGTATTCTCCTCCTCGCGTTCGGCTGCAGTTGGTGTTCTTTAGCTATTTTCCCAGGTGATGCTCGGAGTCCTGGATATTGGGAGCGGTATATTGGTACCTCAAATCATTTCCAAAGAGTAGGCAGGGGGATGAAAAAAGGTCGAATTTAAGCTCAAATGCTGCTGGGAAAAGGAATGTATCACTCATACAGAGGTGATGACTGTAATGCGTTTATAAATATACCCGTGCGAGAGGTGCTATTCCCTCCATCAGCTGCCTTTGCTGTACCCACGTCTCTGCCATCTCCTGCTCACCCCTGCCGCCGGGCACTGATGCTTTGCTTTAATTTTCACCTGCCCTAACTTTTCTCATGCTGACCACAAGGTCTCACCTGTAAGATTTTCCCACCTCATGGGATTTTTGCTGTTCTGGGAGCAGCCGTGTTCACACCTAACCAGGGCTTCGTGCATCTTCTTGTCCCAAGTGAAGACCAAGTGGCGGTGCTCTCTCCGCCCGGCGCTGCGATGAGATTTTGCTCAGTGCTTTGTTTTCAGGGAGCGTTTGAGCCCCGTTTAAGTGCTGTGTGACCCCTGGGGCTGGCAGCTTACATCCCCACCCAGTAAAAAAAAGAAAAGAAAAGGAAGAAAACAAGATTGCTTTGGCTTGAGAGTAGCAGAGGAAGAGCCTCGTGATAAAAACGCTTGAAAACGGTCCACAGATCAGAACACAAATTGTGTGATCCCTTCAGAGGGATGGAATGTTTCAGAAGGGCAGGGGCACCTCCAGACCGCTGCCGCAGCTCCGGCTCCAAACACCTTCACAAACTTTTAAAAGCTCGAGCAGCCAAATGCCCTTGCAGGCTGCTGACTCGCTGCATTCAATATAAACTTGCGTTGCACCTGGTACTTCAAATATTTTTTTCTGATTTACTGCTGCTTATTCACAGCTAAAAGGTCGTCTCCTCTCTAAAAATCACAAATAACATCCTGCAGTCCCCGCACGCTCAGATTCTCTCTATCAGATGCCGCAACCCCGATGGTTTTGCTTCGGGAGTTAGAAGCACAAGGATGCTGCGTTGCCCCGCGTTTCCCAGCCAGCCCCGTGCATCCCTGCAACGGAGACTCCGGCAGCAAACCGAGCACACCCCGCCCCGACACGCACCAAATAACGCCATTGCATTTAAAAATTAACAGGATGGGGCGCTGGGCTGCAGCTCCTCGGGGGAGCTGGAGGGCACGGCACGGGGCAGCCTACGTGGCGGCACGCAAAACCTTTGCGGGAATTGCCTTTGTACGTTGCCGCTTGGATTTGCAGGTTTAACTATTCAAATTTAGCAAATTAATCCTTTGCTTAATTTAGAGGGAGGATAAGGAGGGGGGGAAATGGCATGGAGTGGCAAGAGGCTGAGTGATTACGCTCTCATTAAAGCTCTTCTGCTGGTAGAGGTGCAGAGGTGGAGGAGAGGGATAACAGCAGCGTCTCAAAACTAATCCCCTCTTAGGTCGTGTTCATCTTTTTTTGGCTCTGGCAGGCCCCACTTCCCCATGCTGGAATTCAATTTTTACAGCAAGAAAAGCCGCTGGGATGGCTCATCCCCTGCCAGGGCTTCCCGAGCTCCCTCGCCGAGGCTCGGAGTCTCCCCACGCCAGCGGGGTCCCAGCTCGGGGACTGACGCTGCTGCAAAACCAGCCGTTACTGGTGTCCTAGAGCTCACCTGCAGACACGCTCTGTCCCCCGTCCTTTGTACAACTTAAAGAATCATACAAAAAAAGTCCCTGTCCAAACTGGTTTTCCTCTAAGTAATTTGCTGCAGGCTGGAGGGTGAATGGAAGGGCAAGGTGCCATGAACCAAGCAGGTGAAAACGGGTGAGCCTTTTAAACCACCTCTCTTACGTATCTTATTTAACTCTTTTTCTATGCGTCTCTGACCACACTCAATGACAAATTCACATGCTGATCTGGGGAATACTCAGAGGTAACGGTGGGGAAGGAAGAAGAGGGGGCAGACCCTGTTTTCGGCAGCACTTGCCACGCCTTTCTGCTTCTCAGTGGGTTATGAAGGAGAAAACTAGGAAGGAAAAAAATCCCCTTAAATTAAAATTATTTCTTGACCATTTTAATAGGGTAGAAAACTGCTGAAATCTCTTGAGATCTGTCTTTCAGGAGACTGAACCAGCCAGCCAGGATAACAAATTTTATTCCCAAACACTCTGAAATGTGCTGATACACACACCGGAGGTTTTATCACTGCTTCGGCAAGATGGGGATTACCACCTGAATATATTTAAACTGAAATTATGCTGAAATCAGTAGGAAGCGAATACTGCCTCATTGCTTTAACAAAGGCGCATTAAAGGCAATTACCAAAAAATAGCCTTCAAGGAGTAAATGGGTTGCAATTAAGTTATTAGCAGTCCGGTGCCGGCATTCCCCAAGGACTGCTCGGATAATGGTTATCTCCAGATGAAAAGTTCTACTTATTCCTTCTCCTTTGACTCCTCCTGGTGTGGGTGTCCATCTCCTCCACCCCACCCTGGCCATGGCCACCACCTCCAGCACGACACCACCCAACCCACCCCACTCTCCCGCTGACCTCAGGGGTGACGCGTGGCATCCCGGGGACCGGGACTGGGAAGCTGAGACGGATTGATGTGCTCGGTACCTCAGGAAACCTGATCATCATCCCTCCTCCTCCTCTCAACCAAGCCAGAAATGTCTGCTATCCCCTATTTTTCCAACAAGGACACATTGCCGGGGTCGGTCGACACTCGGTGAGGTTGTGAATTCCTCTTTCCTTCTGCTCTCCATCCTGCCGGGGCTGCTTTCCCCGTGCCAGTTCCCGTCTGGCAGGCACAGGAGGGCCACTAAAACACTTAGGGTAAACAAAAAGCAAGGTCAATAGGGATCCTCCTTATCTGTCAAAAGGCCTCTGGAATTCGGTGTAATCATCAAGGCTGTGGAAAAAAAAAAATGCCCTTTTATAAACTGGTTCTGAAGGCATGTGGGTAAGGAATGCAAGTAGGGAAATAGCTGAAATATTTCAAACACAGAGTCCACAACAGCGCTGCCGCATCTTAATACTTATGTTGGTTACTCCAAACGCATTCACTAACGAATTTCGACATGTGCAGAGGAGGTGACGCAGGGTTTCTGCTCAGAAATCCTTGGGGCATAACTGCTGCTGCCCTGCGGGGCGAGGGCTGCGGGTCCCGGCGCGGGACCGAGGGCTACGGGAACAGGGGGAGGAATCGGCCCCTTAATTAAGTTTCGACGAGAAGAGCGGTATCTGTTGCAGGGGCCTCTCATTATCATAGCTGGGGGTTGAAGATAACTATTAACAAAACCAGGGAGGACGGCGCTCAGCTCCATCGGTACCGCAGCAGAATTTGTCCTGGCTGGCTGAGCTGAAGCTGGTAATATTTAGAGCAAGATCCAATATTCAGGAATTTCTCCCAACTTTTTCTTGCACCCTGGGCAATCCAGCCCACTGCCTGATTTCGGGCTAAGAAATTATTTTGGGGAGAATAAATATCTCACAGTGAATCATTTCTCGCTTATACCTATTAAACAAGAGTCGCAGAAAATGGATTGGAAAACAAAGGGTATTCCTTACGCAGTTAGACGATTTCTTCCCATGGATACTGTTTACCAAGAAGTTTTACCGTCCTTTCACCACTCTTTTAGTTCAGTTCAGCTCGGGTGGATTCAGGTTACATATAAATAGACCCAGCCTAAAGCAGCCAGAGCTCGAGCCGCAGAGGGAACTGATGTGCTGGGAGAGGGGAAGGTGCAATTACTGCTGAAAGAGAGATTTCTGCAGGTGCCCTTCAAAGGGTGGGATCAGGTTCCATCAATCTGCTCAATTACCATTTAATTTGGAGTCTACAAGTGTTGCCGATTCCCAGTTTCCAGTCAAGGGCAATTATCTTTTGTTATTTCATTGTCTCTGCATCTTTACAAGCCCATACACATTCAGATGCAGTTCAGGTTTGCAGGAGTACATACTGCTGCTTCGCTTTTGCCTAATGATTTATGATACGCTTAATTCAGCCCTCCGCAGCAATGTAATATTAACATAACAGCTCAATAAGCAACGAAGAATGAACTGTTCTTACTTTGTTGGGGTTTTTTTGGCCTTCTAAATTTCAGGGATGACACCGAACTCCCCGTGCTGCCGCCTTCTCTGCAGCTTTTCCTATTATTTATTTTGCTAGAGGCAGCACGGTGCTGGCTGGCGTGGGCTGGTCGGTGGGATGCCCCCCTTTGCTCTCCTTTCTGCTTTCTGTATTTCCAACGGTATCGCTGAGACCACCGACCCATTTCTTGTGGCCCGGGGCAGAGCCAGCAGCCTCCCCCAGCCTCTCCCTGCAGCTGGGGGTCTTGGGTTGACGGTTGGACTCGATGACCTTAAAAGTCTTTTCCAACCTTAGTGATTCTATTCTATGATTCTATCCCCGAAAGCTGGCTCGGGGCGCGGGGCCAGCCCCATAGCAGCAGGGGCAACGTGGGAGCCCAAAGAGGCAGCCAAGGGTGGCAGAACCCGCAGCCGCACGGCCACAACTTCCCTTCAAGCACCAAAGGCTTTCCAAAATCTGTATCCGAACTGGTGTGGCCAGGGAGGGGATCGTGCCCCTGTACTGGGCACTGGGGAGGCCGCACCTCGAATCCTGGGTTCAGTTTTGGGCCCCTCACGACAAGAAGGACATTGAGGGGCTGGAGCGTGTCCAGAGAAGGGCAACGGAGCTGGGGAAGGGCCTGGAGCACAAGTCTGATGGGGAGCGGCTGAGGGAACTGGGGGTGTTCAGCCTGGAGAAGAGGAGGCTGAGGGGAGACCTCATCGCGCTCTGCAACTGCCTGAAGGGAGGTTGGAGCGAGGGGGGGTCGGTCTCTTCTCCCAAGTAACAGCGATGGGACGAGAGGAAACGGCCTCAAGTTGTGCCAGGGGAGGTTTAGGTTGGACATGAGGAGAAATTTCTTTCCTGAAAGAGTGGTCAGGCCTTGGCACAGGCTGCCCAGGGCAGTGGTGGAGTCCCCATCCCTGGAGGGATTTAAAAGCCGTGTAGATGAGGCGCTTGGGGACATGGTTTAGTGGGCATGGGGGGGTTGGGTTGATGGTTGGACTCGATGACCTTAGAGGTCTTTTCCAACCTTAGTGATTCTACGATTCTATTCTATGATTCTAAAATATAGGTGCCTGCAGAACACGTAGAGGGCAAATTTCGGTTAGGAAGCTTTCCCTCTGTCATCCCTTGGGCCGCAGAAGACTAAACAGATTGCAAATACAAAAAAGGCGAGGAAAGCCTTATCTGTTATCACCCCTAACAGCTCTGCGCTCATTCAAAGGCTGATTGCTGGCTTTTTACCCACTCGGTTTTGCAAAACATACCAAAGAGCCGATGGCCATAGATTTCTAACATATCACATTAGGAATCTGGTCACCCGGCACTGGGAGGTATTTTGGTACTCATCTGTATTCAAAGTAAGAATTGTAACTTCAAAAAAACCCCCCAAATCCACGTGACATGCAAAACCAGGGAAAATAAAATATGTAACTACAGCAAATGTAGCTGTGAGGAAACAAGTCCTCTTCCCTGATGATGAATTATACTTCGCTTGCAACAGATGCAGCTCTTTATATTTGTTTTCTGCATAAATCTACATATTAGCCTGAAAGCAACTGTACGTGCTTTGTCTTGCCTTGGTTCCATCCCTCACTGCTCTTTTCAGCTGATTGCCTTCGAGCGCAGGGCTGGGGCCTCCGAGCACAGCTTCGCTCCGGCAAACCCCCCCATTTTGTGGCTTTTCCGGCCCCAAAAAGACAACGAGGGAGTGGGTGGACATTGACCACGTAGTGACTTTGCTGCACGTGCGGTGGAGCTCGTGACCTTTCTTCTGCCCTCGGCCACCGGTTCCTGCTGATGGGGACGGCATCTCCCCGGGCCCGAGCGATGGGCAGAGCCCTAGGGCTTATAGCACCCAAGGAAACCGGAGGGGGACAAGCCGGGGTGGGTGCTGTGCCTGCACCGGAGACGGGAGCTGCTGCGAGAGCCACGGGCTTGATCTGCAATTCCATTTATATCGTCTATAATTTATTGCGTGATGCCAACAGGACAGGATTCCCTGGAGCCGAGGTGGCCGGTGAGGATGGCTGTTGGTGTGCTGCAGCGTGGCTGGCAGCAAATCCCCAGCGCGGACGGGCAACGGATTTGCCCCCGGAGCCTTGCTCCTCAAGGATCTGGAAGCGGGAGCGTGCATGGGGTGCAGGTGGTGGGAGGAATTTTCTGCAATCGCAGCCAGAAATAGTGAAAAGGATAGGTACCGAATATAATTATCTTATTAAATGGTGAGCCCATTTTTTTCAGCTTTTCGTAATCTCATTTAACGCTATCGGTGTCAAGTTAAATTATTTTTAATTGTTTTTACAAAATGCATCTGATGAATTTATGGTTTTCTCTATAGAATCTCCCAGAACATAATTCTCCGAGAGAATTTACTTTCCTCTCCTCTAAGGAGTCTTATTTAATATCTGTGCACTGGAAATTGAAGTGACAAAGCAAGCGCACAATTACCGCAGTGTATCGTTAACAGGAGCAGCCTTGTCCTACAGCCACGGTGAGCGACCTTACCCTCGCAGGCAAGAGCCTTGCTCGTTTTGCTCCTTCCCAGACCCCAGCTGTGCCCGCCAGCCTAAGCAGCTCCTGCTGTCCCGGAGCCTGTCCCCTTCCCCGGGGAAGGCTCAGGGATCATCTCCTTTACTGGTGCTGGCGGGAGGGAAGGCGGCTCCATCCCTGCTGAGGGCTCGCTGGGTGGGTGCTCGGGTAAAAGCCAGGTGAAACGAGGGATGGCTTTGAGGCTGAACTTAACATCTGAAACAAACCTTTCCCCATTTTACAGGTGAAAGCATTGCCCGCAAGCGGCTACAGGCATGGGAAAGTATTTAAAAGACGTGTAGATGAGGCGCTTGGGGACATGGTTTAGTGGGCATGGGGGGGTTGGGTTGACGGTTGGACTCGAGGACCTTAGAGGTCTTTTCCAACCTTAGTGATCCTGTGATTCTATTTTATGATTCTGTTCTATGAAAGCGTGCAGGGAAGTCACTGGCACCAGCAACGGCACAGAGGACGTGGGTACCGACAGTCCCCGCTCCCTCTGATCCTATAAAGGCATTTTCCATCGCAGAGGATGGGTACAGAAACTCTCGCCAAAGGGGGTTTAAATAAGGCTAAGGGATGGCAAGCTCTCGCGGGCAGGGCTGAAGCCTGGGGGGTTTTGGAGGGTCCCAGGCGCCTGTGGCCCAGCTGGAGCATCTTCCCAGCCTCTCCCCTCGTGTGTGGCGTCAGGCCAAAGCCATTTCCATGGCAGAAAGGCCCCCTCCGTTTGCAGGGACAGAGAAACATGCTTTTTTGTTTTTGCCCCCTCTGGAAAACTGAAAATCGACAAGCTCTGCTTCTGAAAGCTCTCGTTACGGAGCAGCAGGTCAGAGGGACGCTGCTGAACCAGGCGCACAAATGCCAGGGCAGAACAGCAAAAGATAGAAAGCAAATGGCCGTGACCTATTACTTTAGAGAAAAGATCTATGACTGATACATGCATGATTTAAACAGAGGTATGGCTAGCTAGTCTGCGGCTGTAACCCACTTAGGCGAAGCTTCAGGCATCAAGCAACCTCATTGCCAGCTCCTGGCTGCTTATTCACCACGGACACACACTGGCACGACGCAGCAGGGCAAGAACAAGCCTGATCTACGTTATCACAGAGGGAACAACACGGTTTGTATTAAAAGGCTGGATTATTGGGATAATTTCCAAGTCTTGAGGCTGTAGCTCTGGCAGGTGCTGGCCGTTAGTGTGAGCTCTGCGCTCGCCTGCGCTGGGATGGGGAAGCAGATCCTCTCCGGACCTGGGGACAGNAGGGAGGTTTAGGTTGGACATTAGGAAAAAATTCTTTCCTGAAAGAGTGGTCAGGCCTTGGCACAGGCTGCCCAGGGCAGTGGTGGAGTCCCCATCCCTGGAGGGATTTAAAAGACGTGTAGATGAGGCGCTTGGGGACATGGTTTAGTGGCCATGGGGGGGTTGGGTTGACGTTGGACTCGATGGTCTTAGAGGTCTTTTCCAACCTTAGTGATTCTGTGATTCTATCTCTCCCTGCTCCTATTCCCAGCAAGGCTCCGAGGTGTGCACTGAAAACCAAGATACAGGTGCGGGTATTTTGGCTCAGCAACTGGCATTAGGGTTATGCTGTGTCTAATAGGAGAGGCTGGCTCCCAAACAGATTCAGTTCCCTACAGTCATTCCAGGATAATATCTTGAATAAACCAACTATCTATTTAAATGCCTTAATAATCAACATACCGAGCGCAGGAGTTCAGAAGAAGTGGTAGATTTAATCCAGCTCTTCGGAGCTTTATCTGTTTATTTTACAGGACCCTTGCAAGGCAGAAACTCCATCTTCAGCTGTTCCTAAACTGCAAAGTGGGCGGGTTGGGTATTTCTGACTCCGCTGCAAGAAAGCGTGGGACCAACATTTGCATTCCTCTGCAAGAAAGGTGGGTAGCGGAGCGAAGGAACAGAAGTACCTTTCAGCAATATAAAGCCTAATCCTACATTATATGGAAGAAAAAACCTGAGGTTAAGCCCCAAGACCGACCCAGACTATATAAAGGGCAGGAGAGAGCAGCACATTGCTGCGGTGAATGTTTATGTCCTGCTCGTACTGCAGTTCGGGCTTCGGCAACGGCCTCGTGCCACCAGTTTTCCCACTGGAACTGGAAGTCGGTGAAACAGAAAGTGAATAATCCTCTTAGCAGGGCTGGCGCCGGCTGCCATCGCCCGTGCCGCGCTCCAATTAACACCAGCGGCTCAGCCTCGCCGGAGGTTTTGTTATTAATTATGGGAGGGAGGAGAATTGAGCATGCTTAGTGCACGGCTGCTTGAGCGGGGCGAAAGGAGATGTTCTAAAATAACTCACAGGGAAAAAACCAAAAAGAATGCTTTGAAAGCGGCACTGAATCAGCACCGTCCCCGCGACGGAGGATGGACCCCTCCGGCCATCCCAGCGCGCTGGGGACCGGTCCCCAGTGCCGCTGCTCGTGCCGGGGCTCACCACAGACACCCCCGTAAACCAGGGCCTGGGACACGCTCCTGAAAGCCAAAAGCTGCTTTTCCCCGGGGCTGGCAAGTCTGGAAACGGCCCCGAGAGCCAGCGGTGTGACCGGAGCCCAGCTTTCGCTTTGCCCCCCAAACTGAATCCCTTTCCCATCCAGAGCGTCAAACCCTCCACAAGATACAGCCCAAGCATTGCTTCTACTTCGACGGGATTTTTAAATTGGAAGCTAACCCTTGTCACTTTTCCAAGTGGATATTTAATCTACAGTTATTCTTTCAAACAGAGGGTTGCAGAGTACCTTGGTTTGTGTGAAGGAGATTTCTGGGGTCTCAAAGTTGCACTGCTCTCAAGGGAAAATCTGGTTTGCTTGTTTTAAACACAGAATACTGTAGTTTTCAATGATTTTCCTTCTGGAAAAAAGCAAGAAGCCCCCCCCAAACACGCAGGAGATGGGACTGGAGCCGTAGCACCCTCCGTTCCCACCCTGCAGCCCGGCCCGGGGGGAAAAGGACCCACCGCACCCACCCCGGCTGCCGCCCCGCCGGTCCCCCCCTGCCCCGCGCCCCCTCAGCATTGTGCTTCTTGAAAAACTCGTTTATAGGTTTTAGCACGCTTGATACCTTTTCCATTTAACAGTGAAAGCCCGTAAGTAACGAGAACGCACTTCAGATCAAAGAGGCCGCTTCGTTCAAGAGGGAATCGCTCCCGTAGGCGCAAAGCGGCGCTTTCCCCTGGACGGCCGGAGAGAATCGTGCGCCTCTCTAAAGGGACACGATGCTTAAAAATAGTCTCTGCTTTGTCCCAAATGCTTTTTAAGGAAACTCAAGGTTGTTACACACCATAGGAGGAGCTTTTTCTCTCTTTCTACTTTGGGTATTTCGCAGCTCTTTGGGCAGAGATAAATGGGAATATTGTTGGCAATTCTGTCAGCCCAGGGTTGGCTGCGGTTAAGAGGATGGCTCCAGGCTGCCCAGCTCTGATGACATGGATGCCCTGTGAGGATAGCTGAAGAAAACACTTCTTTCATAGAATCATAGAATCACAGAATCATTAAGGTTGGAAAAGACCCTTAAGGTCATCGAGTCCAACCGTCAACCCAACCCCCCCATGCCCACTAAACCATGTCCCCAAGCGCCTCATCTACACGTCTTTTAAATCCCTCCAGGGATGGGGACTCCACCACTGCCCTGGGCAGCCTGTGCCAAGGCCTGACCACTCTTTCAGGAAAGAATTTTTTCCTCATGTCCAACCTAAACCTCCCCTGGCACAACTTGAGGCCGTTTCCTCTCGTCCTATCGCTGTTACTTGGGAGAAGAGACCGACCCCCCCTCGCTCCAACCTCCCTTCAGGCAGTTGCAGAGCGCGATGAGGTCTCCCCTCAGCCTCCTCTTCTCCAGGCTGAACACCCCCAGTTCCCTCAGCCGCTCCTCATAAGGCTTGTTCTCCAGACCCAGAAGCTGCTTTTCCCATATTTCCCATATTTCACATGCCCGGAGGCTTTGCAAGAAAAACGGGAGCGATGCAGGAGCGCGGGCGGGCGGGCGTGCCCGGGGCAGGTCTGCCTGCAGCTCCGGGCGCAGGCAGCTTCCTCCCCTTATCACATTTGCCAAAGCAAAAAGCACGTTAATTTTTACATTGCAATACAATGGGAAAGAGATTAGCCTTGGAATGAGATTAGGGAAGCTATTAATTGAACAGGAATTAAGAAGTGTGCAGCTTTTGGATGCTGGGAACTGGAGAAAATTAAAATAACTCTTGCAGGGTTGGGAGGAAAAACCCCTCCAAGCCTGAGGCAGGACGGACAGACGGACAGCACACAACACCAGGCTCTTCCCCTTTCGAGTATAAGCTTATTAGCGTGGTTACACACGCAGTGCTCCTCGGGATCCNCCGCACCCACCCCGGCTGCCGCCCCGCCGGTCCCACCCTGCCCCGCGCCCCCTCAGCATTGTGCTTCTTGAAAAACTCGTTTATAGGTTTTAGCACGCTTGATACCTTTTCCATTTAACAGTGAAAGCCCGTAAGTAACGAGAACGCACTTCAGATCAAAGAGGCCGCTTCGTTCAAGAGGGAATCGCTCCCGTAGGCGCAAAGCGGCGCTTTCCCCTGGACGGCCGGAGAGAATCGTGCGCCTCTCTAAAGGGACACGATGCTTAAAAATAGTCTCTGCTTTGTCCCAAATGCTTTTTAAGGAAACTCAAGGTTGTTACACACCATAGGAGGAGCTTTTTCTCTCTTTCTGCTTTGGGTATTTCGCAGCTCTTTGGGCAGAGATAAATGGGAATATTGTTGGCAATTCTGTCAGCCCAGGGTTGGCTGCGGTTAAGAGGATGGCTCCAGGCTGCCCAGCTCTGATGACATGGATGCCCTGTGAGGATAGCTGAAGAAAACANCCCCTTATCACATTTGCCAAAGCAAAAAGCACGTTAATTTTTACATTGCAATACAATGGGAAAGAGATTAGCCTTGGAATGAGATTAGGGAAGCTATTAATTGAACAGGAATTAAGAAGTGTGCAGCTTTTGGATGCTGGGAGCTGGAGAAAATTAAAATAACTCTTGCAGGGTTGGGAGGAAAAACCCCTCCAAGCCTGAGGCAGGACGGACAGACGGACAGCACACAACACCAGGCTCTTCCCCTTTCGAGTATAAGCTTATTAGCGTGGTTACACACGCAGTGCTCCTCGGGATCCCATTTAAGCAGGTCAGAGGCGGAGGTGCACAGTGATAGCTGCCTACAGATCCAATTAGGAATGACTTTCACAGCCGGCTCCTTCTCATTTTTGCATGGTTATTAATGCCTCCGGACAGACCTGGTCTGCGGGGCTGGGGTGGATGGAGGAGCATCGCCTGCCTCCCGCCCCGGGCACGGCTCGGGCGGAGGGAGCATCGCCTCTTCTCCCGCTCCACCCTAGGCATGATACCCTCGGCAGCGGCATCCGTGTTCTGCCGGGGGGACCTGCAGCAGACCCCCGAGGGATGCTAACCACGGCGAGGAGCAACAGCCAGCCCTTTCTGCAGCTCTGCTGCTCTAGAAAAAGCAAGAAGCCCCCCCCAAACACGCAGGAGATGGGACTGGAGCCGTAGCACCCTCCGCTCCCACCCTGCAGCCCGGCCTGGGGGAGGTTTAGGTTGGACATGAGGAAAAAATTCTTTCCTGCGAGAGTGGTCAGGCCTTGGCACAGGCTGCCCAGGGCAGGGGTGGAGTCCCCATCCCTGGAGGGATTTAAAAGACGTGGAGATGAGGCGCTTGGGGACATGGGTTAGTGGGCATGGGGGGGGTGGGTTGGCGGTTGGACTCGGTGACCTTAGAGGTCTTTTCCAACCTTAGTGATTCTATGATTCTATGATTCTAAAACGCTTGACAAACGTCGGTTCCTCTGTGCCCTTATCTCCGAAAAAGGGGACAAAGCAGGAGCAGGCACAAGTTGTGCTGTCAGGAGCCGGAGAAATGCCATTTCCCCAGAGTACGCAGCAGGTTTGCAGAGACTCAGGACCAGAGCTCAGCTTTGCAGCCCCCACCCCTCGGGCTTTTGCCCAAATACAGCCCAGGGACCCCCGGGTTTCTGCAGGTTGTGTGTGCGCAGCTTTCCAGGGATCACACGCGGAGCGGAGTGACGTGCAGGCTGCTTCCTGAGGGTACACATGATTATTCCAGGCACTAGGTAAGTACAGCATCGCTTCTCCTCCGTGCACAGCTCTGGTGTGGCTGCTCCTCCACGCACAGCTCCAGCATCTCTTCTCCTCCATGCACACCTCCAGCATCGCTCCTCCTCCACGCACAGCTCCAGCATCGCTTCTCCTCCACGCACAGCTCCAGCATCTCTTCTCCTCCACACACAGCTCCAGCATCTCTTCTCCTCCACGCACAGCTCCAGCATCTCTTCTCCTCCACGCACAGCTCCAGCATCTCTTCTCCTCCACACACAGCTCCAGCATCGCTCCTCCTCCATGCACAGCTCCAGCATCTCTTCTCCTCCACACACAGCTCCAACATCTCTTCTCCTCCACGCACAGCTCCAGCATCGCTTCTCCACCATGCACAGTCCTTCCAGGGCTGTCTCAAAGGGCTGTTTCCTCCCCTCCTCGCAAGAGTTATTCTCATTTATTCTAATTTTCCCTGCTCGTGGAGGGCTGGCCACGCTGGGGGCTCCCGCTGCCTTCCCCACGCCGGGCAGAGGCCAGTGGTGCACGGCACAGGCTGAATCATTTTCACCATGAGCGAGATCGGAGCCATGTTTTCCAATCATGAATTTCGCTCAAAACGGTCCAGCTGTTACCGAGAGCGCGGTGATGTGAACACATCTTCTCTGGGTCATTAAAACGAGTTAAATAATGGCTCTTGGCAGCATGGCCAGCAGCCCCCCCACACCGGATTTTCCCGCGGGACCTCGGCTGCTCTGGAGCTGTGGCCCCTCCGTGACACTAAAACCCAACTTATTTTTATTTTTAAGAGCCCTGAGCGTTAATACCCCGCTGGAAGGAGCCGACTGCGCACCTTGTTTAAAGCAAACCTTGTTCCTGCGGGGGGGAAAAGGGGGGTTTCCCCGGTGCAGAGCAGCATCCGAAGCCGGACCCCCCCGCAAGAGGCACCGGGAGGGACCCCTGGAGCTGGGGCTGTGCCGTGGAGGGGCTGCACACCCCACCAGCCCCCGGGGAGCCCCATGGACCCCCACCATGGGCTCCCGCCTGCCTCCCGCTCCTCCCTGCGCCCCGACTGCCGGGGCAGCTGCTTGTTTCAAGCCGCTGAGTCACAAACACAGCCAAACACCGACAGTAACTGCGGTATCTGCAGCCCCTTGCACTTGGGAACTGCAGGTAGATTTTTGCCTGTCCGAGCAGAACGTGTTGCAATGAGATATCCAAGTCCCAAAAAGCTCCTGGGAGGCAATTCGATGCCTTCACTTACACCCACAAATGACCACAGCTTAAAAATGGTGCTGGAATAATTTCCTTTAAAATTTCCAGACACACAAGCTACCTTAAGGTCACACCAAGAAATCTGTCCTCTGCCCTTTATATACTCTTTAAGAAAAAAACAGTCCACATAAAATTCATCAAATAAATCAAGTTAAGGTTAAAAACATCGACTTAGGATGAATTAGGATCTCTCTCAAGGATCCAGTGGGTTTGCCTGAACTACAGCTACGGTGTAGCTGTGGCTATCGCTGGTTAATAGAAGATGCACCCACCAACGCTTCAGGCTGGGCGTTGCAATACCTCTGATCATGCAAAGCACTTTGATCATACATTTTGCTGCGTAACCCCTAACGTTTCTGCAAGCTGCTGAAAAGCAGCAAGAGATGGGCTCAGGCTGAGCTGGGGCTCAGAAACCCTGAGTTCTTCACGATCCTTCAGCTTCCTCCCCTGTGCCCATAGAAATCCTGTTGTGTCTGAGCTCGTGCGGACAAGGTACAAGGTTGTACCCACATTCTATCGAAAGGGCTCAAGTCCCGATTTTCCTACTGCGTTACGGTTTACAAGGCTGTCTGTGAGGCGGCGAGCCAGATGGGCAGTCGCTCTCTCAGGCGTTCAGGTTGGGCATTATTTAAAGGATCTGTCTCCCGAACTGTGTTTCTACAGAGGTGGTTAAGAAAAAAAAGAGACCGGCCAGTGTGAAAGCAAAACGCAGCCTGAAAGCATCGGCTTTGCAGCGTACTCACGTTCATCTTCCACCCCGGGCTCCTCTTTCAAGCCATTTTGTGAGAGATCCCAGGGCTCGTCGGGCCAGGCGGAGCCCCGCGCCGCTGCCTACGGCTCCGCTCCCTCCTTCCCCTGCCCGCCGGTGGCCATTCCTCCGGGACTTGCCAGTTGAGTTGAAAAATAGACTTTTAATTCATTTGGCATCACAGATCCCGGCGTAACTCTTCCCAGCAGCTGTCATGTCCCACGAAGGAGCCGCGGTGCCAATCGTTTCCAATAGAACCTCCTCTCTGAACGACGAGACGATGCCTGAACTCGTCTTAACCCTCCGGATGGACGGAGATCTCTCGGCAACGCCAGGAGAATACGATGCTGCTCTTTCCAAAAGCCTTTCCTTTTACATGCCTCGCCCTTGCAAGGGAAATCCTGTCTCATTTGAATTATTCATAATACTTTCTGTTCTGCCAGCTCCAGCATACATTTTCAATCATTAATATGTCATGACTTTTATCTTTCGGATTTTTATCTTTTCTCCGACACGCCTCGTCGCTTTTCAAAATAACACGATCATGGCTATATTTATTAGCATTCATCTGATTTACTAAATTAAAAAAAATGTCTCCATCCTAATGCACACCCTTCCTGGTGGGAAATACCACTTTAACAGCTCCGGGAACAGGGATAGCACCGGCTGGTTCTAGCTAAAGCAGTGCAAACCATGTCAGGAGCTCACGCTTTTGGCAGCGTTTCCCAGCTCGCACGCCTGCCTGGGGACGGAAGGCAGGGTAGGCTTCCAGCACCATGAGAAAAAAAACCCGAGGAAGGTAATCGTGCTGCGAACTCTATAAAAGAGCTTGTTTTCATCTTTTTTAAGTAAAGCTGATGGCAAATCGTGGCATTCTTGGTGATGGTGGAGGCCGGGCTCTGCTCCCCGCGGTGCTGCCTGCTGGGTGCATCCCAGGATCTGTCCCTGGAGCTTTGCCCAGCGATGCGGTTTGCAGCGATCCCAGACCTGCCCTGGCCTCTGAATATGAATTAAACTGCCCGGAGCATCCTCACCCCTTCTGCACGGAGCCCAGCCAGGACTCTGGGCGCAGCGGCCGAGCCCCCGCCTCCCTCGGGTCCTCTCTCTCCCACGGACAACACTTATTAATTGAAAGTCAATTAGCTGGTCACTGCGAGGCGAATGCTCCTCTCGGCTCCCGCTGCTCGACTCAAGGCTGGAAGAGCTGAAATTTCTGTCCCGTTATCTGAAGAGGGAAATGACATTTCAGCAGCGGGGAACTCCTGCCAATAAAATCGCAGCCTGAACTCATTGCTTTCATCACCCCTTAAATTATTTTCTGTGCTTGAGGTGGGTTTATTGCTAAGCGCGGGCTGTGTATGCGAAGGGAGATGGGGGCTCGGTTCGGCGAAGGGCACCCGGCTGCTGCCCCGGCACCCCCCGGCATCCCGGGTGTGAGATGCACGGGCTGCTGCAGCTCCCATCTAGCTGAAATACAAACAGATATAACCCACCAAGTTCAACAAAATTCCCTTGTTTGTGGGTTTTCCACAGGAACCAAACCTGGTTTTAGAACAGAAACGCGGGAACCTGGCCTGTTCAGCATCACGATGCCCAGGACAGATGGACACTCGCGTCCTTGCAGCCTCCTGCCCCACAGACGGGTTTGTGGAGCTTTTCTACGCCCCCGATTTATTGCAACCATGTCTTATCTTCTAGCTGATAACCAGCCAACAGCTGATTTTGTGCAGCCAGAGGCAGCGGTGCGGTGGGAGCCGGGGGGGGCCGGGCGAGCTCCCGTCCTCCCTGCGCACCGAGCCTGGGCTGCTCTTCACCGTGCCCGTACCGGCGGTTCGCATTTTACTTCAGCTACGCAAGCGTTGGCTGCCTGCTCCAGCCCATAATTATATGGCAAATTAATGCACATTTCCCAACAGCTAAATTATTGTGGGTTTTTTTTGCGAAGAAGTTGCTATTGTAAATGTTTACATCGACTTCTACTCTGGCTGGAAGTGTGAAGCTGCGCTTTAGGACAGGCTGCCCTTGGCTTGAGCAGGAGCTGTCTCCAGGATCTGAAACTCCAGGAAAACATTCCTCAGAGTTTAGTGGGATTTTTGAAATCACTAATTGTGAACGCAGAGGTAATTTCTAACCAGCATGGCTGGGAGCTGTGCCCCAATTTTCCTGAAGGTGATTAAAGGTGGGATGGGAGGAGGACCCGGTCTTTTGTTGGCTGCCTACGGGCATTCATAAAAATCTGTTTCTCTTGCTTCAGATCTTAGAATAGAGTCATAGAATCACTAAGGTTGGAAAAGACCTCTAAGGTCATCGAGTCCAACCGTCAACCCAACACCCCCATCTTCCATCGCTTTAGACAGGACCAGTTTGTCCCTGGCTTGCGTGGTGCTGAGAGAGACAATTAATGAACTGTTCATAATGTGCTATAAGTTCAAAACATAAGCTACTATAAAATACAAAGCATTTTGGTGCATAACCTACTGTATTTGGGCTCGAGGTAGAAATGACAAAGAGCTTCAAGCCTCATACAAACAGCAAAGCTTCTTCCCCCTGCTAAAGGGTTTTAAACTTGAATCCTCCATCTAAATTCGAGTGGTAATTGTGCTGCCTCATTTCTCTTGCTCCGGCACCAGATCTGCTAAGATATTACGTATTTCAGTGTTTTCTAATACCTTCCACCGAATGGTCCCAACAAATTACTGACCTACAAGTAAATAGCAGCAAGGTCCTCCCGGGGCTGGCGCTGCCACGGCGGTGGGGAGAGGCGGGGTGGGGGTGCAGACCCGCAGCGGGGGGCCTGCAGCCGAGGTGCGGAGCTGCTGTGGGGGCCGGCAGCACCCACGGCCCCGCCTGGGCAACGGGCACGGCCGGCCCGCACGGCAGCGAGTCTTCAGGTCGCTTAATCCCCCCTCTTTCCAAGACGGGATTAGGACTTCCTAGAATAAGTTTCTGCTAATTCGTTAAGAGAGGGGTGAAACCGTGCTNGAGTGATCCCCCTTGCACCCGGCGCCGCAATACACATCCCTGCTTTATAACTCTTTGTGAGTTGGAGAGTTTGTTTCTGTGCATCAGGGGGGCACAAACAAATACATCTCTGCAGCTAAGGAGTTTTTCTTGATGCTGGTGCTATCATCCTCTTCCCATGCCCATCCATTGAATACACCTCAGCGAGTGCTCACATTCCCCGAAATAATCACTCAAGCAGCTACGCGCGTGTTGCCTTCCAGCCGCCCGCACAGCCCACGAAGCCCGTGCTGCCTGTGAGCCCGTCGCGGTGCCGAAAGCAAGGAGGGAGCGATGGGCTGGGCACGGGTTGCAGGCAGCAGAGCTGTAGCTGGGGGAAGAGGCTGTACAAAAGTCCAGCCAGGCTCTGGCACGCTTCCCCCCCAGGGTTAGGTGCCCCCACCAGAAAGGGTGAGCACCCCGCATCCCTTCCAGCCTGCTGTTGGATGCAGCATTCCTTGTTGGGTCCAAAATATCGCATCCTCCTCCCCTGGGGTGCTGCGGGCTCCTGAGCTAATCTCACAACGCAAATAACGTACAACTGCCTTGAGGGAGACCACAAATTATTTTCGTAGCCCGAGTCCTGAAGAAGTTGTCAGGCACGGCCCTGCGGTTCTGCGGAGCAGAGCAGCCGGCGGAGAGGAGGGTGTCTGGTAGATTGGGGGCTAAGAGATACTCAAGGTGATGAATAAAAAAAAAAAATCAAGTAATAATCGCATGGATTCAGCAACATGAAGCCCCCTGGACCCCGCGATTCCTCCTCAAGTGCCGGGCGAGCTCCCATGTCTGCCGGCTCCGTGTAGCAGGGCCTGCAAACCCAAATGCTGCTGTGCTCAGGAGCCCCTCAGTTATAAACCTATTTTGGGCAATAACAACAACAACAACAAAGTTTAAAAAACCAGGTAAACGTTTCTACTCTTGTTAAGTTTTCTCGGAAAACAAGGAAGCCTGAGTTTGGGTTTCAGAGCACCTCGGAAGCGCAGCCCCCCCGCAGAGAGACTTTCCACCTCTCCCAGTTGCTGCTCCCACCAGCTGTGGGGCTGCGCTGGTGCTTTGCCGTGGGATGAGGCACTGGAGGCAGGCGCAGGAGCCCGGCTCCTTTGTGTACCGCAATTTCACCCTTGTCTTGTTGGATTTGCATTTGAAGCTGCTATTAACTGCCAGGGTAATGAGGAGCCTGCGCAAAATTTGGAATAGCGGAAGAGGATGAAAGTAACCCAAAGAAAGGCTGTGAATGCACTGATTACGCCCGGCTGGGAAGCGGCTGATGCCGCTTCCCGGGAGCGAGGCAATGCTGTACCAACACAATTCCCCATCAGCAAAATGTTCAGGCATGGAGTTATTTTAGGGCTGGGAGAGCTGCAACTCGGGCAAGACGCATCGGGGAAAAGCCAACAGCATCCTTTGCCCTGAGCACCGGCCCGTGCCTGGGGCTGGAGAGGTGCAGGGAGATGGGGAACGGGGCAAGGGAGAGGTGGAAATCTCTTCAGAGAGCTAGAGGCCACCGTCAGATAACGTATGTTCACTTCTGCAGTTCTGATCATAGAATCACAGAATCACTGAGGTTGGAAAAGACCTCTAAGGTCATCGAGTCCAACCGTCAACCCAACCCCCCCATGCCCACTAAACCATGTCCCCAAGCGCCTCATCTCCACGTCTTTTAAATCCCTCCAGGGATGGGGCCTCCACCACTGCCCTGGGCAGCCTGTGCCAAGGCCTGACCACTCTTGCAGGAAAGAAATTTCTCCTCATGTCCAACCTAAACCTCCCTTGGCACAACTTGAGGCCGTTTCCTCGCGTTCTATCACTTGTTACTTGGGAGAAGCGACCAACCCCCCCTCGCTCCAACCTCCTTGCAGGTAGTTGTAGAGTGCGATGATGCAGGCGTTTCACCCCAAGGCTCCCATGTCAAAGCCAACAGGGTGGGTGAGAGGCCGGGGTGCTGTGTCCCACATGCAGCGAGGTGCTGCTTCACCTTCTCATGGTCCCCTCTCCCCGCCGAGGTCCTCACCATCTGCCCCAGGATATACTCCTCCCTGGGCCCCACACCCGCAGTTTTTCCTGTTTCTCTTCCTTCTCTGTGCCATCTCAGACACCACCTAAAACTCCCCCAACTCTCCCACCCTGTGGTCCCAAGCAGTGACGCTATGGTCCTCACCCTCACCCATCTCCGGGGCTTCAGAGAAAGGCAAAGGAAGAAAAAACGGGCCGGTTGTCATCTAGAAGACACCTGGGCAGTAGATTTGGCTTGGTCTCCCCAAGAAGCCGCTCATCTCAGCAGGGTGGTATCTGGGTACTGCCTCTCGCTGTCATAGAATCATAGAATCACAGAATCACTAAGGTTGGAAAAGACCTCTAAGATCGAGTCCAACCGTCAACCCAACCCCCCCATGCCCCCTAAACCATGTCCCCAAGCGCCTCAGCTCCACGTCTTTTAAATCCCTCCAGGGATGGAGACTCCACCACTGCCCTGGGCAGCCCGTGCCAAGGCCGGACCACTCTTGCAGGAAAGAGAGTTCTCCTCATGTCCATGCTATGCCTCCCTGGGCGCAACTTGAGGCCATCTCTGCACTCGCTGCTCTTCACTGAAGAAGAGCTGCGTTTCCTGAGGTTAGCTTGAAGGACACGGAGCCACACGCAGACCATCTGCTCCACAGATGCTCCTGCCATCCATCCCTCACCTTTTATGTCCTGTCATCACCAGGACCAGGCACCGCGGCTCCGGGGCCACGCACACCCACACCTACCACCGCCTGAGCACAGTCATCTCCGGCAACACACCCAAACCCCACGTCGTCGTCCAGGGGATGATCGCCGGAGGAAAACTCCATCGTATTTCAGTTTTCTTTAATCAAAGGGCTGCACTAAGTTGACCTGGCATAAATTGATAACTCGGAGGACTTGCCCTGAAGCGATCTGCATACATATTTCATCAAGTCACCTTTAGAACTGCTGAGGTGGCGGGGCTGGCCTGGCCGAGGGGAGCCAGCGGCCACCCGTGTTTTGGGCTCCTTTGCCGTGGGGACCAGTACAGGTGGCATCCTCTGAGCCGCAGGAGAAAGGCTGATCGCAGGGGACATGGCTTCTGCGTCAAGGGGACGATAACCGGAGGGAGCCCGGCTGCTGGCACTGCATTTACCCCAGGGGCATTTTATGGCGTTAACCCCAGAGCTACAGGAACCTTCTGTTAGAGAATTAAAATTGGCCCAATTATGCAATACAAAGTCACCCCGAAATAAGTCACGGTTTTGGCTAGAAACCGTTTGAATCGCTGTTGTCCCCACCCGAACGAGGTGGGGACAAGTTACAGGCGGGTGAATGAAGCCACGGCATCTCCAGCAGCATCATCTGCTCCCGTCCCGCTGCCCAGGAGCCGGGTACCAGCAGCTCTGCCCCGGGGCTCCCACCAGCAGCCCCCCCAAACCCAGCCTCCCTGGCCCCGTCAGGCAGAGCAGACCCCGCTGTTCCCCCCACCAAGCGCATCCGAAATGGCTTCCCAGCCTTTGCTGCTCTCGTTTAAGGGGAGGGGGGGACAGCAAACAGGCAAAACCTCTTCTCTTGCTGTTGCTGCCTTCCCAGCCTCTCTCTGTCACACGTGGTATTGGCAAGAACAAGCAGCTACATAAAGTTCACAGGTTTCATGCAGTTCCTTCTGTTTTAATTAAAACCCCACTGTCATTTTTATTTACTTAAAATTTTGCCTTCTCAGTCTGCTCGCTCGGCTCGTGTTGTAACTATATAATTAGCACCAGTCATTATACAGCTCCCCAGAGTTTTCAAAGTTGGCAGATTTTTTTCATCCATTTTAGGCTTTTAGAAGCCAGTAATAATAATTTTGTAATTAAAAATATATGGTTTGCTCAGAATGCTTAGTTCCACATGGCTGTCTCCTTGCACAGCCATGGGCTCAACCCTGTTGAACATTTCCCAGGGCAGTGGTGGAGGGCACGTTCTTCCCACACCTCTGTCTGTCAGACGTTCAAGGGTTAACGCTGCTGTATACTTTTATTGCCGTGTTTTATTTCATTATTACAAGCGTATTGTGAAATTTAATTGGCAGGTAGGTAGTAGAGCAGATTAAAATGCATTAACATTTATTGCAAGCTCTGTTTATATGTTTCCATTTATTTCTGGGTGACTGTGGTTCACAGTCACAGGTTGTTTTTAGCACGGTAGCCTTTTAAATATGCTACTATAATGGCGCTTTGTTTATTCCCTTGATGTGTATTTGAAAGAGAGGTTTACTTAACAGGCCTGATCTAAAATAAACCCCGCTGAATTCAGAGAGACATGGGCAGCTTTAGGGCCAGATCCTTTAGGGACAAGTTTGCAGTTTTAAGATGAGGTTACGCAAACAGGTATCAGACACGGCCGCGATGCGCTTGGGACTGCCCAGGTCTAACCAGCCTGTTCCCGGAACGCTGGGAGGAGGAACAAGGAGGGAGAGGAGCAGCATGTTTCCAACCAAAAACCTGCTGGGAAGGAGCCAGCACCCCAGCTCGGGTCCTTCCCACGAGCGGCTCTCGGGAGCTGATGTCCGGGCAAGACAACAGCCTGCACAAGTTGACGGTGGGGTACGCAGCCTGCTCTGCCTCTGCACCGCTGTATTTAAGCAGATGTCAAATTGCACAAAGCAGACGCTGCTCCCGCTAGTAAAAGGCGTAAAGTAGCACCCCAGGGCTGGGCAGTGCCTCCACCCGCACCCGCTGTCCGGCCGAGGCTGCGCTGCTCCGGGGTGCCCATCGCTCCCCCGCACCCGTCCTCCGCCGCCTTCCCTTCCCCCTGTCTGTAAGATGGGTCTCCTGGGGCAACGGCCCCTGTTTGAGGTTTCTAGCTTGAGTTTAACACTGAAGCTCCTTAAAAAGACAGATAAATTATTTGCTCAAGTTATTAGCTGGTGATAACGGCTTGTTTTCAAAACTAATATTAAGGCATTTTGAAAAAATGCTTTGACCCGATAGAGTAATGGCTCCTTTGTAAATCCTCTCGGTGTTCATTAACCTGATAGACGGTGCCCGTGGCTGTGCGTGCAGAACTGTCTGCTCTTTGAAGTGGGCTGCTCAGCCTGCAAAGCCTCTCGTGCTGCTGCCTCCTCCTCCTCTTCCTCCTCCTCTGCTGGGGCTGCCTTGGCTGGCCAGGACTGGGCACGGCCCCCTGGTACCACAAGTGCCTTTCAGAGCTTGTCCCATTCACTGGCCCCAAGTCCATGAAACAACAGAGACTGGGGTAAAGCGATTCCAGAAGAGTACGGCGTCAGCATGACTATTCAGGCAATAACAGCTCAATCGTTCATTTTAATTAAACTCCGGGAGGTTGATAGACAGCAGTCACCTCTGAAAGATGGGTATCGCTTCACAACCCATCTTTAAAATTGCCTTCCCCGAGGTTACGCTCAAAGACATCAGTCTAATTCCTCAAGCATAAAATGTTTTAGGAGTCTATTCAAACCTCGACGTGCCAGGCTGCGATTAATCAGAAATTTGATTTTAAATGTCTTCTCAGAAAGAAATACAATTGTACGAAACAGCGTTTCTTCTTCCAAGAAAATGAAAAAGCCGAAGCGGCAGAGCCCCCAGCCCAGGGCTGAAGGTGCCCCAAGCCCACCCTGGGCTGGGGCGGGAGAACACCGAAATGTGGTATTTTTATCAGTCTATGGTGGAGGTTTTGTCTTTCTTCCCCACGCCATATCACAGAATCACCCCAGAGAAGCCAGAGTAGCTCCTGGTAAAATACCAGCCCTGCAGGGACTTGGGTGGAAAGCGCAGCTGGAGTGAACGAAAGCCATAAAACCCTCTAGGTGGTGTGGATGAATTAGCTGCTCTTGAATCAGCTGAATTGCTAGCTTTGCCACAGCTTAGCGCTACGCGTGGGTAAGGCCAAGAAGGGAAGGTACGTACGTGAACATACACGTGGAAACACTTTTCATAGGGTGTAGCCCATAGCAAGGATACACCCCCCTGCTCCGTCTGTTCCTTACACCTCTGCACCCTGCCCTGCCGGGGAGGCTCCGGGAGCCTCGCTGGGCAATAATCAACGTTTTAGGTCAAAATCTCTGTGCTTCAGGGTTGCTCGGTGCCGTGCTGCTGCCTGCAAGGCACCTTCAGAGCGGCCGGGAGGGGTGGTGGGGGGTGGACCAAGCCCCAGAAGTATCATAGAATCATAGAATCACTACGGTTGGAAAAGACCTTTAAGGTCATCGAGTCCAACGTCAACCCAACCCCCCCATGCCCACTAAACCATGTCCCCAGGCGCCTCATCTCCACGTCTTTTAAATCCCTCCAGGGATGGGGACTCCACCACTGCCCTGGGCAGCCTGCGCCAAGGCCTGACCACTCTTGCAGGAAAGAAATTTCTCCTCATGTCCAAACTAAACCTCCCCTGGCACAACTAGAGGCCGTTTCCTCTCGTCCTATCGCTTGTTACTTGGCCGAAGAGACCGACCCCCCCTCGCTCCAACCTCCCTGCAGACAGCCTGTGGTAGCAGGAGGAGGGGAAAGCTGGGGTCAGACAGCGGTGCCGGTGCTGTGGTGGGGAACCCAGGCCCTGAACTGTTCTCATCCCGTTTATTTTCCCGTTATCTCCGTCTCACCCTCTGGCAGCGGGCGGGAGGCTGCGGCACGGCAGGCACGCCGGGCAGCGGCATCCCCTCCGGCGAGAGGGGGGACACCCCCAGCGCTCACACTACATCACCCCTCCCCTTCGCTTCATTAAAAATGTCAGGCTTTCTGCTAAAACAGTAATAAAGAACAATCCCAAACTAATGTAATCCTCTCCTAGCAAAACCCCGCCTGCCTATCTGATCGCAAGCGAAGTGCCGACAGCATCCAGGGATGCTGGATACAAATGGGCCGGGGTTAAGCGTTTCCAGGCCTTGGGAGATTTAACTTATAAAGCCATGTTTTATTTCTCGGAGCTATTCTCAAGCTGTTTTCAAAATGTACGTGTCACTTCATTTTCACGTCTTTGTATCGCTTTGGGCTTTGAAATATCTTCTTTGCCAGCTCAAGCTGAGCTTACAGTAAGCCATCAGTATCAGCCTTTCAGAATTAATGCCAAGAACTCCCGGCTAATATTTTCTTCATCAGAAAAGATCATTGGAGAAAGATCCTAATAATTCTTTGTCCTTCGTAACAGCATTAGGATGTAAAAGTATTAACCAGCAATTATGTGTTATCTGGTATGTAAATGGCTATAATTTGAATTTATGAATAAAGTAGACTACTAATGTGGCTAAAGTGCGCAGCCCACTCAATTGTGCAGGTATTACAGAGCGCCGGGGCTCGTGTGGGATTTATCACAGTCAGTTTAAATGTTTGCATTACCGCCTTCACGGGTGACACGTTCCAGGAGCCCCGAGGGCTCCCGGGGGATGCAGCCGGGGTGGGAAGGGGCCGTTCGGGGCTGGTGCTCCCCTGCGAGACCTCCCCGGCTCCCCCCTTCCCTCCCGCACCGCTGCTGCCAGCTGCGCCCCGGCAGCCTCGTGGTGCACGGGCTATGAAAACAAATGGGAAAACGGGTTCTCAAAGGCAAAATTGCCCTTTTAATACATTGCAGGCAAAGTTTCTAAAGAGCTTTCTAGGATCCTGGCTTTCTCTTTTCCCACAGCCCGTATGGGGTTTGAATTATTTGTGTTCACATGGTGTTGACACCAAGATACTAGAACGCTGCAATCTGGCCGAGCAAAAAAAAAAGAAAACCTAAACCAAACGAAAACAACAAAAAACCCCAAACCCACATAGTTCACTGATGGTCAGCAGCAGCCCAGGTCCTGCTCCCCCCCCTCCTGTGCCACCCAAACCAGCCCGGGCACGGCCGCGGGGGACCGGCCGGCCACGCTGCGTGTCATCCTCTGTGCCACCTCGCTCTGGTACTATAAATCATCTGAGAAAAAACCAGAAATATTTCTAGCAATGAGAAAACTGCAGAAAGTTCAGAAATGGGGATTAATTTAAAAGCATCAGTACGTGGGCAGGGTTTGCACATCCATCTCTCCATCTCTATCGGCTCCGTAGTCGGCAGATGTGGCGGGCAGGAAAGGGTCTCCCCCTTTCCAAGCCAAGCCACTGCTAATTGACTTCCAACCCCAAAGACTAATTGACTTCCAACCCCAAAGACTAATTGACTTCCAACCCCAAAGACTAATTGACTTCCAACCCCAAAGACTAATTGACTTCCAACCCCACCACCACGCTGCCTGCTGCCTTTTCACATTTTGAGTTGTCATGATCTGCTTCTTCCTTACGGAAGCTTTGAAAGCTTACCCCTGTCAGGGGGAAATATTCTCTTAGATAATGGTAAGTCTATTTTGAATGCTAAAATCCTCTTTCTTAATGGACTAAGAGGAAGCTTTTAAAGTTTTAACCCCAGATGTTGGGATGCTCTGCTTCCTTACAGGAAATTCAGGCTGACACTCGCAGAGAGGGGATCCCAGGAGAGGTGTCCTCAGTGCCCTGCTTCGAGTCTTTTGTGTAGGTATATGTAAAATACGACGTTAGCTGAGCATAGAATCACAGAATCATAGAATCATTAAGGTTGGAAAAGACCTCTAAGGTCATCGAGTCCAACCGTCACCCCAACACCCCCTATTCCCACTAAACCATGTCCCTGAGCATCTGAGAACCGTGTCCAAACCGCTACCTGCAAGCCTCCTTCGGGAAAAAAATGTTATATTAATAGATATTGGCTCTACGTTATCTTTTGCCATTGCAGGTGCTGAGGGATGCGCTAAAGCCTCAGGGAATCCTCCTGGGAAGTGATACAGGGCAAGAAATTCCTTAAAGGTTTTAAAAAAAAAAGGTGGGGGAAATATAATTCAAGAGAGAATTTTTCATTTTCAAGGATCAAAATACACCCTGATCAAACAAAAATAAGCTACACTGAAGAAAAGAAACCCCAGAATTTGGCATTCTAGGTCCATCTGCTGTTGAAAATATGGAAGTATCATGAAAATATACTGGCTGCAGCATGGCCAGCTAGGAAGGCAAGAGTGAAAACCATGCTGAAAGGGTAGAGTCAACAGTAAAAAATGGGGTGAAAGGATCTTAAAAACATAAAAAAAGAAAAACAAAGCCAGAGAAAAATCAATGTGGGGTGGCGGTGGTACAGAAGGTAAACAGTAGGAGAGAGAAGCCCAAAAAATTAAAATAAGATAAAATAAAAGGACCAACAGAAAAGAAGATTGGGAAAGGTCCATGCAGTAGCAGAGGGACCAGAAAAAACCACACCAACAGGGTAAAAAAAACCCCAAAATGTTTTTTTCCAGCTGGGCAGCTGGGGGTAGAGCTGAGGACATCTGCACCAGGGGCAGGATCAGACCAAGAGCTGCGGGATGCTGGGCTACCGCCTCATCCACTCTGCCTGTCTCTCAGGCCTCTCTCTAAGCCCTGCAGCATTGCTTGAAAAAAGATATTAAAGAGAAAGCTCATCCATTAATTATTAAATAGTGGGAGAGAATTAAAAATTGAAAGAAGTGTTAGATAATTTAAAAAATAAAAGAGAGCTGTGCTGCAGAGGGGGATGCTAGGTTCTGAAAAAGCAGGAAGAGACACTTCAGACTGGTAAATAATTAATATTGCATTTAATTTATTCATATTTCTTTACTTTACTAATGTTCCAGAGAGAAAAGAAAGGCTTAAAGGATGGGGCTGTGTAACTGTAGTCACGAGGAGAAGGGAGGGAAGGCGGGGAGCCTGGGAAAGCCCAGCAAAGCTCTGGCCACCGATGGCACGGCTGCTTTTTCTCTGCTGCACTTCCAGCGTTACAAGAGACATATGTTTCACTACAGTTTTCACATTAAAAGTGCACTTTGATCTCCAGTTATATCAATGAGGTGTCTAAAAATCAGCCCTGTTAAAAGCCATCATTAATTAAGCTATTCCTTGCACGGAAGACCGATGAGACCTGCCTTTCACAGTGTCTCCGGCATCAACAGGAGGTATTCCCACGCCCTTACTCCAGGTTTTTGGGTCTACACCATCACGGAGAGAGGTATAATGAAGAGCTCCAGGCTCTCGCTGTTTCAGAGGGGATACGGGGTGCAAGCAGGTCCCCAGGACACAGGCAGGCTCAGGATGGGGATGGGGCATCCCCGGTGCTGCTGGGTACCATTACACCCAGGACACCGGCTGCCTACTTCTCCTCTTTTCAGTGATGAAAAGGGTGTCAATTAGCCTTGGGTAATATTTGCCCATCGTTTGGAGGAGCTCTCATGCCCGGCACCCTCCATGCATGAGGCCTCAGCAAGTTGTTTGTCGGGGCAGGGCACCAAACCCCCTGCACCGAGGGGCAAAAGCCCACGGGATGGCACAAGTCCCGACCTCCCGCGCCCGAGGGGATGCGCTGGCGGCCACCCTTCTCCTCCCAGGATTTATCTTCGGATAAAACCAAGGAAAGAGCCACCACCGACCATCAATTTCTGATTTTCTCCCTCCACTTTGTCCAACTGTCTAAACTGAGTTTGGGGAATAAAGGCTTTTCCTCAGACACACATAATCGGCATAATCAGCAAAGCCCTGTCTTTCGGCCCCCTAATTTGCAATGTGATATGATGGCACTTTTTGGCAATAACTAAAGTGATCTATAGCCATGAGGACATAGTTCCCGGCTAGAGGGGAGATTTATGGCTCTGGCTATAACAGATATTTTACTCCTCAGCAGCAATAAAGGCACGGCTGAAAGCTCTACAAAATCAAAATAAATGCAGGGAATGAGGAAGCTTGTCAGGTAATAAAGGAAGTTCTTTAAATCAATGGGGAATTCAAGGGAAAGGTGACTGGAGTTTTGGAGCAAGTGTTGCACAAGCCCAGTAGCGCTGCGTAATTACTTCCAGCAATGCCAACTTTTACCCTGTCTGTGGTTGATGCTATGTCTATTTTATAAGAGGTTTCAGCTGAATTAAAATGTTTTTTATAGATGACATTATACAGTTTCGCAGATTTTTATTTAATCCATGACAAACAAATACCATCTACTAAATTATACATGTTGGGTGAGAACGAGTATCAGAAGTGTCTGGACCAAAGGCTGCTTCTGTAAAAAATCCCATGATTGGGTTACAACAAAACAAGGCAGAGAATCTCAACTGTAAAAGCCTGGGTTGATGCCTTGGGAGTGATGTTTCCTATGTTGGTGGTCCACCCGCCAGCCAAGGATGCCTCTCCAAGCCAATGCACCAAGGGCTGGGAGCTCCTCATGGCCAACGGGCACATCAGGGAAAACCTCCACTGGTGCCGGTTTGTCGGCTCTGGCATTGGCAGCACTGGGAACCCCAATACCGGTGGGCTGCCACCCACAGATGCTATTTCCAACATTATGCTGCCCAATATTGCTGGGAGAAGCGTTAACTTAGATTGGACATTAGGAGCAATTTCTTTCCTGACAGAGTGGTCAGGCCTTGGCACAGGCTGCCCAGGGCAGTGGTGGAGTCCCCATCCCTGGAGGGATTTAAAAGACGTGGAGATGAGGCGCCTGGGGACATGGTTTCGTGGCCATGGGGGGGTGGGGCTGACGGTTGGACTCGATGACCTTAAAGGTCTTTTCCAACCTTAGTGATTCTATGATTCTATGACAAAGTTCCTTGAGTATTTCAACCGGTGCAGCACAGAGCTCGGCGCGGGCAGCTGGTGGGCTTCCCTCCCTTGGATGGCGTATGCGCTCAAAAAGCAAAAGCAAGGCAGGCGCGTGGGTAGCCCTCATCATCCTGCCGCTGGAGCAGCTTGGCAGCCCTGTCAGGATGCGCACGTGCCTCCAGCTGAACAAATAGATGATATTATTGCTGTACTGTGGTCCGCCTTATCTGCCATCCCTTTTTAATTTGTGTTTTCCATCTTTATCACAGCTACAACACAACATGCGAGCTGAGGAAGGCAGCAAGTCTTCTCACCAGCTTCTGTACAGACTCAGGAGCCCTGACTTAAGCATTTGAAGGCCTGAGGTGACTTGACAAGAAAAAGATAAGAAACCCAATGTCTTCACCAAAACAAGGTGTCGTGGTTTAACC
>VZTQ01002625.1:4618-57969 GCA_013400755.1 Pelecanoides urinatrix | reverse complement strand
ATAAAAACAGACCTCCTTGTACATCTTGCTACTGTTGCAGTGACTACATTGAACCATATGATCCCTGTACCTTGGTGCAAATACATACATCACACTTATCAAGTCAAATTCCATTCAGGTGGCATATTAAAAATCTGGTGTGTTTTCAACTTGTTATTTAAATATTAATAATCAGGACCTCAATTTTTTCTCCTGATGTTTCCATAAGCATCCATGCTTAGCCTTCAGTTAAGAAAAGGTTATCTTATGATTCAATTACTGTAGTACTGTTAAGTGACTTGTAAAAATATAGGACAGAAAGCTACATAAAATGGGCAAATAACATGTGAGAACAAGCAATGATATGGCATTTAAACACATAGAAGGCTACTGTGGAGGGAGGATCACTTTTGCTAGACTCCTGCCACAGATAACCCAATAGCATGACTTTATATTCAGTCCTACAGAGCTCAAACCTACCTTTTTTTTTTTAAAATAAAAAATAACCAGCTTGCTACTCAAAGTTTAAAATAAAAACCGAAATCCAACTGAGAGGTACAATTACTCTCTTCCTCCCTCCATCTCATAAATAGGAAAACATACACCAATTAAAGAAGTGAAGCTTCCCAAAAAGAACAAAGATTAAAGAGATACTAGCTGTACCTGTTCTTCTTTAATGATTCTTGCAATTACTCAAAAAAAACCCCTTTTTACCTTTATTAATATCATCATAACAGCCAGTACAGACTCTTGCTTCCTTCTCCATGTATTGTAGTTTGCATTTCCGTTTGCAACAGCCACCACAAAAAACCTGAACCAGAAAAAGACTGAATTAAATATTACAGACAAAATCCCAGTACTTCCTGAATTAAGTTCCTATTATATACTCCTTTTACTACAACAGATTGCATTATATAAAGCATGCATACACATTTTTGGAAGTAGGGAAGGAGAAAAAGAGCTTTAGCAATATGTATCTTNGATTTTTAAAGGTCCCTTCCAACCCAAACCATTCAATGATGCTATGATTAGGAATCTCAAAAACTCCACAATTTGGGCCAAATTACAAAGTCTGCTTTTGATCAGGGATCTTCCTATCCTGTTCCCCAAAACTGTACCACAACCTATCCATACCATAAACTTTCAAAATTTCTTAGGTATTTCTGTTGGACCAAAGCAATCCTTAGATGTCTGCAAACCAACCTTCCACACATGGCCAGGAACACCCACATTACACAGCTAAGCACCTAGCTCTCGCCAATACTCTCTCAGATTCAGCTATGAAACAGAGCAGCACCTAAAACTTCTTGCTGTGAGCAGCTTAATCACATAAGGCCAGGTGCCCATAAATTAGCTAAAACTTGATCTTTTACTTTTTTTTTTTTAAGATCATAGCTGAAAGCAGCTGGTATACAATTGCACAGCGATTAGAAAACTCTTCCAAGAAATACACTTGTTTGATTCTAAACCCTCTGCAGTCTAATGTTTAAGCCTGTATCTTTGTCTCTCATGAAGAAACCTTCAGAAAAAGGTACACAATACATACACAACAAAGAGCAGCAACAAGGAGGNTTCTATGATTCTATGAAAATCTGGAGTGATTAAAAGAATTCCATCTATTCCCAAATCCACTCCTACTTCTGTTAATCCCATAACTATCTTACCTTAAACAACAGTGATAGGAACAAGGACTGAACCCCAGAATTGGGTCAGATTTGCTTTACTGCTTTAGTATTACATCTGAAGATTACCTGTTGCAATCTCGCATTTAAGATTAATGGTAATGGTTAAAATGATCTAGTTTCATACCAGCAAAGAGCCATTCCTTATACACTGATCTTGCAGCACTCTGCGCTGCACCAAGTCTCTCCATAACAAGCATTATCAGTTTGTCATGAAGTTCCAAGCTGCCTCTTCTGCCTCACGGACAACTAAGCCAGAGCTCACTGCTTCCCAAGCTACTTACTAATGCTGGCTCAGGAACTATGTTGGCTAAGTAGGCTCCCCACCTCTGTCAGAAAGAATAAGCATAGTTGCCTTCATGTTACTAGCTCCCTTTAGCAAAGTATTTTAAAAGCTGGCTGAAGACTGCTTTGAAAGAACAGAACATGGTCTTCTACTCCAAGAGAGGATATATCTCCTCTCCATTTTTAAGCAGAGATGGGGAAAAAAGTGTGTCTCTCTAGCCTGTATCACACCTACACAACCCCATTGAAAGAACTGTGTCTCTAGTAAAGCTGTCTTCTGCAAGAGTTCCCATAAACATCTTGTACTTTTCTCACTTTTTCCTTATGTTCTTTCAAGGGTGATTTGCAAGTTTTCAGAAAGTCCCATCATTTTTAGCTATACGCAGATTCTAGAGTCAGTATTAGCCTTTAGAAAATGTATCTTTTGAAACATTGGTCTGACAGAAGCCTTCTATCACTGACCAGTAGGTAGAAAGAACACTAGAAGTCTTCTGCTACTCCTGATTATCACCAGAGAAAAGTTCTTAAGAGGAAAAAACACCAAACAGTAGTGACAGAGAAAAAAATTAAGTTATTACAAGTGAACTCCTTTAAGTAGGAAAAGTCACTGTAAAAACAGCAATAAAATAAAGTATTCCAGTTGCTTCTGCGTTAGTGTCACAGGTAATTTGCCTCAACTGAAAATGCACACACTCAGTAAAGATGTTAAGAATGCAACTGGTGAAGATTAATTGCTAATCAGTTACAATCCACCTCAGGGCTTCAAATGCTAAGTACAATCCTTTGCAACTGGTATTCTCTTACACTTGGTGCCACTGAGACCCACAACAGAGGATGCAGCTTAATCCAAATGCACAGGAGACAAAAGGTGAAGACAAACTAAGGGACTGGTAATGTAACAGGGGAAAGGAGATTAAGATAAGGCTGCTGACTAAAGAAATTGATCCTGTTTCAGCTAGGAAGAGCTGAACAAACACCTAAATAAAGAAACCGTGAAGTTGTTTGGCCTCACAAGTGCTGCAGATCAGAGAGAAAGCAGGGACTACTAACCTCACACTTCCCTGCAGCACAGAAGCCAGAATTCACAAGTGTTGCCATCTTCATTGATTAAAAAAAGCTATAGTACCACATCAAAACTACACAGTTGTCTTCCAGAATAGTCCACAGAGGACAACTGTGAACTCCTACCGGTTTCTCTTTGTATCCAAGAGGTCGAAAACACAACAACCCACAACATGTCTGCAAGGAATGTTTTTGGGTTTGTTTGGTTTTTTTTTTCCTTAAAGACAGTTACTATTAAAAAGACGGAAGTCTTTTTAAGCTGTTGCACATTTAGAAAAGCTATGACAGAGTTACAAATGCATAGTACTCCAGTAGCTGTAAAGTTTAGATAATCTATACTGCCTTCACTCATTTTCCCAATAAACATGCATTGTGAGGCTCCCTCTAATTATACTGTTCTTCTGCCAAAAACCCCTCTGTTAACACACAAGATTAACAACACTAACAGCTGATGGTTGTAAATGGGACTGTGTAGTGAAGGGTGCTTTTATCCCCATCTCTATACAAGGTGCAAGAAATTTCACAGTGAATGTGAACAGGAACTTGAAGTCAGTCAGTCAGTCTTATGACTAAAACGAAACCCACTCTGAAGAACTGTGTTTTAAACTGTCACAAAACTTCAACAGGAAATTCTGCCAAGTGATTAAGTTCAACGACTTCTAGGTTGTCACAATGAGTTCTTAATTTTCTTGGCACCCAAATTCAGACCTATATTTTAGTTCACGCTTACTGCATTGAAGTAAATGGGTACTATGCTTTAAATACACAGTGCTAGAAAAGGCATCCTGGGAAAAAATTACCAAGCTTCTCCAGATGCCTCTCAACACTGGGGATACAAAAAGTTAGTAAGTACTGACATTAGTCTTTGCTGTATCTCCTTATCCATAAAGCTTAGAGAGGAACACTGAAAAATAAGTTCATTACTATTGTTAGTATTTTTATGCACTAGTAAAAGTGTAAGACAGAGTAGCTCACAAGGGAATTCTGGATTAAGAATAAGCTTTATTTACTCACTGCAGAAGACCACAGGCTGAAAAAAGTTCTATAGATTACTTGCTCAGTTGGTGAGTACCATTTACCCCGCAAAAGTAGCATACTTTTTCCCTGGGGTGACTGCCCTGGAAAATTATGCACCTAAACACACAGGAGGACAGATGTAGGCTATAAATCCTTTGTATTGGTATTGCTGTTACAGCTCCCGAAAGAATGCAGTTCTTCCAGATTCATGGACAGTGTTCTACAGCTAGTAGAACCATTTACGTGAATTCCAATCATTATCATCATCTCAATTTTTTTAGGTTTAAATACTTAAGCTTAACTTAAAAGCTGAGTAAAAAGCTGATTCACTATGACTTCTAGGAAGTAGTTCACTGTCTCATCTTCCTTGTTCTATGTAGAACACAACAGTCTAGCCAGTAATGGAAGATAAAACAAGAACATTCTTCATACTTCCCTTTAATTATTTTTACAAAAAAAGTCATGCATTTCTTAATTAATATCAGTTTTTTCCAACAGTCTTAAAGTTTCTATGAAGGAAAAATAAAATTCTTTTTTTTAAAAAATAAAATATTTTGAGCCTAGAAATATTGTGCAAATGTTATTTCCCTTCTGTATTTTGGTTATCCTTAAATCAGAATTCATTTGCTTTCATTAACACAGGACCCTTCTCCAATAACTTACCTTTCCGCATGCACGACAATGGTGTCTTCTTTTTGTAAATGTAAACTTGACTTGGCAGTTCATGCAGTTGGGTGCCTCTGAATCAGGAACCCACAATGGTTGTTTCTGTGAGAGAGCTGCAGGTATTTTAAGCAATTCTACATTTTCAGATGTTGGATTTCCTCCAGCTTCAGAGCTGCTTTCCCCAGAGTATGCAGGGTCAGAATTTTTACCAACATTTACGCCGGTGCCTGAGAAAGGAGCTTCTGGGGTAACAGAACTGGCTTCCTGGTTTTCCCTTTCAAGTACATCTGTTCTATTCAGTTGTCTCTGACCAACAGCTCCTTGGGAAAGGCCAAGCAACTGCTTTGGTCTTGCACCTTCAGTATGAACATTAGAAACTAGTGCTTCATTACCACTCTCAGTCACGTCCTGAATACGAGACATATTCTCTTCTGTTGTAGATTCCAATTCATTGGCAGTAAGAGGTACTTTAAGATTACTATTAATGCTCGTTATCTCCTCCAGTTTTGCTTGCATATTTTCTTCAGTGACCTCTGTGAAATCCGGGTTGTTCACATTTGTGAAATTCCCTTCATCTGCATCAGCTTCCATTAAGTTACTACCATTGTCTGAAGACTTCAACACATCGGACTGCAGACTTTGGCCGTACAAGAAATCATCAAGCTCAGCATCGCTTATTAGAGTATCACTTTTAAAAACATTCTCCTCAATAGTAAAGTCAGCCATAATTGGGTTCATACCTTCATTGTAATAAGAGTCTATACCAACACCATATGGCTCAGGTTCATATTCCAGAAAAGCAGAATCAAAAACTTTGATTTGCTGAGAATCACTGTCATCAATTAAATTCTGAGCATCATACTTCTCTCCATCTGTGCTTTTTTCCACAATACTTTCACTGATTTTAGCTATATATTCTTCCTGTTCATGCAAGTCAGTGTTTTCACAGGATTCCCTACCGGAGAGATCCGTTTTAGACTTTACAGCATGAACAGTTACAGCATGAACAGTTAAAGTATCACTAATAACCTCTGCCATTTCATTTTGAGGTAGAGGATTAACTTTTTCTTCCATGACAACTAATGAACCACATATAGATACAGGAAGTGGAAGACATGACAGTGAGGTCTGGACATCCTCAACTGAAATACACGAAGCTGAAACGCTGTTTAGTATTTCGTTGCTATTAAGTTCTTCACTACCTACATTCCCTTCTGTGATTTTCTTTTCCAATACTACTTTAGGTCCCATCTGACATGAGGATCCTGGTAAAACAAAATTTTCAGGTAATGTTGCATGGCTTTTGTGCAACTGCGGCCTCTTTGGCAGATTTGAAGGCATGGATTCAACATTATTCTCATCTTTTGAGTCTACCTTTTCTATAGCATTTCTTCCATATATCTCTTTGCTTACTGCAGAACATGCACTTTCATCTTGTGGTTCACAAGGCAATTTTCCGTATGTTTTCTCATTTTGGGGACTGTATGCATTTGAATTCTGTGATGTTACAGGGACACATGCAGTATTGAGGCGAGCAGTTTGTTCAAGCTGATCAGATACTTCACTGCACTTTACAGATTCTGTCCCACGTTGATTATCACATGGATCCGAGATCTTCATTGTAGCATAACTGTCTGATTTTAAAGCTAAATGATTAATCTCCTCTGTTTCAACATGTCCTGAATCTTGAAGCATTGAGTCCCCATCACTCTGTTCTGTACTTGAAACACCACTGCAACCAGCTGATGATACACAAGTAGGAACAGGTATGCAAGTTATACCAAAGCCAATCAAACCTTCACTGTACTGGAAGCCTTCTGGCTGCAACTTTTGAGTATCTTCATGAGCAGCCACTGAATGGATTAAGTTACCTGTGTCATTAACAAGATCACACACAGGTATACTACACCTTCCCATGTCTGAAGCGTGAATTTCATTTAAGGAACCACTGTCTACAGTGGACAAAAGATCAGGTCCAGCAACGCTCTTCTCATTTTGCAGTGGGTAACTCAGAAGCTCTTCACTTGTTCCAATATGGCTAGCTAGAGAGATTTCTTCTGATGAAGTACAATTGTTCGCATCCTCTTGCAGTTTTGGTGTTGGGTATACATGCAAGCAATCCAGAACCGAAGAAAGTGAATGGTGTTTTGAGATATCTCGATTTTGAGGTGTTCTGTAGCAGTCATATTCATCTATTTTAAGCAAAAACAGATCAAAAGCAACATTTATAAAACTATTCTCTTTCCACAGTGCACTCCCTCTAAAACCCATCTATTCATCAATATAAGCTTTTATTTAGTATATGTTACTTTCAAATTCCACGGTAACAGTCATTTGACCAAGATTATTATGCTGGAGAACAAGGAAGCGCAGGAACTAACCTGTATTCTGTTCAAATTCATCAAGAAGTTTGTCCAAGTCACAGACTGCAGCTTTAAAGTAACTGTCCATTCTAGTTACAGTTCTAGTGAACCTTTAGCCTTTTTAAACCTAAAAAGAAAAATAGTGTTTCACTCACAGCATTTTGCTGTTAACAAAGTCAAAGTGTTATTATTAGAAGACAACTTCTATAAAGTATTTTTTCTTTTCAATAACACTTTCTTCTCTCTCCATCTAAACAAAATGTAACAGGGCTGCAGACTGTGTACTCCAAATATGCTCTACAGTACACTCAGTACACTATACACAATATGCTCAAAACTTCACCTTAAATCAGGAAATTAAGGCTGCCTTATTAAAACCAAATGCACCTGAAAGCATATACTATGGCATTATAACATCAGGAAGCTTAAAACCAGAAGGGATACTAAGATCTTCTAGACTGACCCGCTACAGATTTTACACCACACAGTTCACAGGCAAAAAACCAAAATAGGCCATCATTATCCTTGCAACACAAGTGAACTGTTTAAATAAATGATGCCTACATAATCCCAGACATTTCATGCTTTAAACTGCAGTAGGAAGCACAAAAAGTATCCTTCTGTTGGCAGAAGCACCAGCACAAAAAAAGCCTCCTTCAGGAGTTCAAACCTGACAACCAGTTCAACACTGAGCATGTGAACATGACACTTAAAGAAACATATTCTCTTAGTTCCCAAGATCTCTAACCAATCAGCCCCAGTTTACTTTCAGCTATGACCAAATGTTTCAGGTAAGACTAAACATAGGCTAAAACTAAAATACATCAGGATTATAAAGCAGATAACCAGGTGAAACACTTAAGTATGACACCATCGTCTTAACACAGAACTGCAATGTGTTTAAGCAGGTTGAGGTCAGTACTCCTCCCCCACGATGACCAATGAGCTGCCTTTAAATCCTCCTCTTAAACCTTCCTCCAAGGCCAGGAAAAAAACAAATATGCAGCATGGTAATTCAGTTCATCATCTCTATTCTACTCAAATCACAAAAACCATTAACTTTCTCCGATACCCAAACAAAAGCTTTTTACTTTTTTTTTTAATCTCTTTTTAGTGACTTACCAACTCATCAGAAAACTATTCATTAATCACATTCCCTACTGCAAAACATCCCATTTCACTTGTTTAAAGAAGACTTACAGCCACTCAACGTTATGCCTTTTTGGTCACTCTGAAGTGCTTTCTAATTCCACATCTTTTTCATGTCTGAACACCCATACTGTGCAATTACCTATAAAATATAATCAAGCTGTTATTTACACTTCCCGTAAGTAAACTGAAGGGACTCATATCCCTCTAGTCTAATGTCTGGAAACCAGACCTGTGGAGGTCTGTCTAGTCTTCCTTCTACTCTTATCAGTGCATCTAGTCTTTGCATTGGCCAACTTCACACCTTACCCCATTCAATGTACTTTGACCATCTAGCACTGTCTTTTCTCGAAGCTTAGAGCCAAAAGAAATACTTAAATGTTCTCGTATCACTTACGCCACACTGCAGCTACAGATCTAGATTCTACACCTTCCTTACTCCACTGAGGTGTAAGGTTTCCTCTCACTGCATGGTTCAGATCAGGTGCATTCACTTACTACATTAATAGGCACTTGACAAGAATGTTTTTTTAAGCCAATATATAGTTCAAATAGAGACTTGCAAAGCACAAGAAAGGTGAAACAAATAGTATGCATTATAACTTTATGCAGTACTTTGTGCCCATACATAAGTAAAAAATAAACAATCTGAATATACCACTATGTTGATATCCATGGCCGTGAATTAGTCACTCCAATGGTCTTCAGCATGCTGCACCGTACGTCATGTCTCACACACCTATGTAATCAAACAGCATCAAACAGCAACAAGTACATACTTCATGCCATTTCTCTTACACTAATCGAATACAGTTCTTGCCTGTAACAATCAACTCATTTCACAACCTCCTGGGAAGTGGGAGATTACAACTTGAAATGGAAGTTATTTCAATTAAGAGCCTTACAAGGTTAACAGCTTTTGGTGATTCATTAAGAGATATAAAAGTACAGATGCCATCCTTAAAGCATATATTTATGGACAGCAACAAAACTGATGGTCAAAAATTAGTCTAACAGATCATATAAACTAGAAATATTGAAGGATTATGAGAAAACTGGGGATCAAGAAATACATAATGCTGAATTTTATTCTCTGTAGGGATATATTATACAACCTTACCACTCAGGTACAACTTAAGTTACAATTAACGTGCAGACTAACAGCTGGACAAAAAAGGGTGGTGGTCACAGGCCCCACACCACTCTCCAGCCACACGTTCCCCAAGCTTTCGTTTGTACTGGCACCCACTCTCACCTCATCCCATAAGAAGCCAGGTCAAAGAGCTAAAAAGACAGAAAGTCATGTACTTTAGAGGGAGAACAAAGTTAGGTCTTCGCTTGTTTTTCCACCAAAACAGGTCTCCAATGTGAAACAAACACTAACTTAGCTCAAGGTCCTGGCAAGGATCTGTAAATCTGACTGCTTCACTCTTAGTTGTCTACACAAAACACTGATTGCAGAGTTACAGCTCTGCAAGTTAAGCTCCCAATTTACCACAATCAGAATTTTGATTTTTTTTTAAAAATCAGCAATAAATGTTTTTTAAAAAAACCCAATTTTTAATGAAGGAAACAGACATCTATTCCTAATAAATTAGACTTAAAGCTGTCCTCTGAAATGAATTTTGTTCAGGTATCTCAATGATATAACAGCCACAAGCTGTTATAAAAAAATCTTTTGTATTTAGTTTTAGAGATTTACTTTCACAGATTACTGTGCTGAATTGAGCAAATTAGGTCTGTTATTTCTTTAAGACATCCTACTGACCGCCTACTGTATGAGTAAACTACAAGGCCTTGACGTCAAAAGTAGTGCTGGAGCACTCACTTACTACTTCTTCAGCCAGAAATACACCAAAGATGACACGTTAACAGACAGACACAGGTCACATTCTGAACATTTTACACCGTTACAGGTCATCAATTTTCATCACACCATTCATCCTTCTGTACATCTTACTTCCTTAAGAACAGAACACACCGATCACAAGGGTTCCCAAGTATATGGGTTGGCAAAGATCCATTTTTTCCCCCCCAATTTGTTGATTGTGTATTCTTCAGCTTCAAGACAGAATAGTTTTTGTTGATGTATTACAAAAAAGCACACTAAGAGTACCTGCCACTTCTCTAGGTAAACATTTGGTATGTTTCTAAACCAGCTCATCTTAAGTGTCTTATCTTTCAAAGCTTTTACTTGTGCCCTGATTTCAAGACCAGTATTATTATCTTACTCCAGTTTATGTAGTGGAAAACTAACAACACTCCACAGCTATGCCAGGCAGCAGTCACCATGGTGCACCCAGGAAGCCAGCACCTAGAATAGCTGACATGAACTGTACTGAAGTGAGCTATTCTGTGGCAATCTCAGGAAGGATTCTGAACAGTTAATATTTTGGTCACATCGACACCTGGTCAAACGCCCTTCTTTAGCTTCTGAGGCCTCCAAGAGGCAAGCTTAAATGGAACAAAAGAGGATAGCAAAGGTTTGCTTACGCTATTTGCGCAGTCAGACGAGGCTTGGTCTCTGGCAAATTCCTAATACTGCACTTTCAATTGCACAAAGACAGTATCTTAACAAACAGCGGCAATAATTCTACTATATAAAAAACTGTTATCTAAGGAAAGCAAATACTGTGATCTGGATGACTGTGCAACAAGTGCAAGTGCATCAGTTAATTTAAAAACACTTCATAGGTGACTTCTTGTATACCCTTTGGAAATCACTTCTAACATAATAGGCACATATTCCAGAGTTCAAAATCAACTAGGGACTTCTCGACACACTCTTATTTAAAGGAGAATATAACACAAGTCTGCTAGGATAGAGAATGGCCAAGCTGCATTTTTTTTTCCAAATACAGTATCTCTAAATGGAGGAAAGTAGTAGTTTTCAGTGGTAATAACTTGCAAAATAAAATGGATAAGTTAATTATTACCAGCTAACCAGTTTAATGTCTGATGACAAGCTGCCTTTTGATGTTTAAGAATCCCTGAAAAACACTCTCTGTAGGATTAATACATATAGGCATTACCAGATCTCCAGCTAGCCACAGCTAACTATCACTGCAGAATCCAGGCCTGCTTTTATATGGAGCATGCTAAAACAACACAAGATCAGGTTTAGAGATAAAGAAACACACATATACACAGCGGTCTTCACTCCAGAAAGCTGACCACTATAGCCATCTTAATTTCAGGTTATCAGGGAAATCTTTTTGCTCATTGCAATGTTACATTGTTTCAACTCCATCATTGTGTTTAATCATTACATTTAGTCTGAGCAGAAAGTTTTATTGAAGCTTTTATCCGCACAACAGGATTTAAGCAGTTTTTTCCAGTTTACCACCCTGCAACTACCATAACTAGAACAAAGGCTCTGATAGAAACACAACCATTAAGACCTATTTAGGTTCACAGTGCTATAGAAGTGAAGTGCTGCATCAAGCACAGTATGCCTCTTCACACACCTTAAAGATTTTAATTATTTAATTACCAGCTTTTTCTTTCTTGCCCCCCTGTAATATCCCTACACCATACATCTACCCATAGGCTTGAAGTCCTACAAACAAAAAAATTTAAGGGTACAACTGCACATGGAATTCATCAGCAATCAATTTAACAGGGTAGTTCATTACAACTGAGCTAATGCTTTGTAAAAAACTTAAATGTTGTCAAATAAAAACTAAAATGATTCTTGCTGAGCAAGGCTACATATTATCCAACCCAAATACTGCAGCGGCTGCTGCCACTGCAAATTTACTAGCTGAATCAGGGGTTGAAGATAAAAAGTTACAGAAGTTTTCAGACACGTAAGGAAAAGCTTACGTGGCACACTGCAAAAAAGTAAACTGCCTTGCTTAAAGAGCAACATTCTGTTAGTTCAACACAATTTCTTCAAAAGAACAAAACTCTATCAACAGCATTACGGTATTATCACCAACACCAATCCAACAATTCTACTCCGACATCTTCAGCTCCTGAAGATTTTTTTTCGTTCATCCGTAGTTTGTTATTGCTTTTCTGAACAGAAAATAGTATCATTCATGCCACACAGAAAAAATTGTCTGTCAACAATTACCGATTTTCAGCAGTGCTCTAACACATCAGCGGCACCATCAGCAGGCAGGCCCGCAGCTGAAGAATCCACTTGCTCAACTGAACAAACACATCTCTCACATACTGCTCACAGTGCCACCATCACTAGTTGTATCAGCATTTATTACTCAGCATTAGAAAATGAGTCATGAGAATATGATTATTACATCAGGTCTGAAAGATCTTTCCTCAATGGAAACCAGTGTTCCCTCAATATTCTCATCTTCTCTGATTTGCATTATTAATAACCAGATATTCATATTAGACAATGATTATGTCAGTATACAAGCACTAGATGCTAACAGCATCCAGTACTGGCGGCCATCAACTGGATCCTTTTCTGTGCTCATTTCTCCAGAACATACCAATAACCAGTTCTCTGCCATTATAGCTTGTTTTTAAATAGACTGAGAATGTCTCCTAGTTTATCCAGAAGCATGTCCTAAAACATTTAATGCCTGTAAGTGTATGGTGGAAGCATGTCCATTATACTCTGTATCAAAATAAACAGAACCAAAGTAAGCAAAAACATCACAATCTCTAAACCTCTAGGGGCAATTAATCCACCTAAGCAATCTAATATGCCCTATGCCACATAAGTGTGTACAGTAAGAGTACTGCGCAGTGAGCTGCTACAGTGTGCAAGTAGCAAACTACGCTAAAAAACCACAAGGGTTTGTTTTTGTTTCATTATCATCTTCCATTTCCATAAAGCGCATTCACTGATGCTACCGAGACTGTAAAATCCTTACCGCACAAAGTGTCTCTGACTAATGGCAGTCTGATCAGTTCTGAAGTACACAAGCCCTTCTTCAAGCCTGGAATAAACTTCAGTGCTCCACGCCAGCTTTGGACACTCTCCTCAATGGAGACACGCACCTGTGCCAGTTCAGGTAAGACAAAGGCAGTCAGCACCTGCAGAACAGAGCTGACCGCGGCAAGGGAGCGCTAACACGAGGCCATCAGCCTTGGGGGCAGGAGACACACGGGCAGGTTACAGCCGCGCCCGGCGCCTCCTAAGACATCCCGCCCGTGCAGCGCCCCGCACCCCCCGGGCGCCTCAAGCCAGCGGCTCCTGCCTCTGCCCCGCCGCGCAGCCCCGGCCGGGAGCCTCGGCAGGCGCCGGGCACAGGGCGGCCGCCTCTCCCCCGCGCCCCGCAGCTCCGCGGGCAGCCCAGCTCTCCCCGCCAGGGAGGGGCGGCCCGGGAGGCCGCGGCCACCGACAGGAGGAGGTCGTGCGACGGCAGGACACTCGTGACCGCCGTCGGGCCGCGCGTCCCCCTCCGCGCCTCGCTCGGCGCCCCGGCCCCCTCCGCGGCTCCCGCCAACCCTGCCTGCACTTCCTCACCCCAGGGTGGCGGGACAGGGCTCGCCCGCCGGGCGAGGGGGACGTGCACGACCCCGCGGACGCCGCGCTCCTGCTGTGGGGCGGGCGGCGACACCCCCACCCCCGCCGTTCACCTCAGAGGCAGCCCCTCCCCCCGCCACCGGCTCCGGGACGGCCGCGGCAGCGCCCCTTGTTTGTGCGCCCAGCCGCTGCTCGGCGCATGCGCGGCGACGCCCCGCCCGCCCAGCCGCCACCACCCCGCCCACCCCCGGCCCCGCGCCTGTGCAGAGGCAGTGGGCGGGCCGCCGGGGTGACTGACGCGTCTCCCTCCACGCGCGCTCCCGCGCGCCGCCGGCAGAGGGCGCCGCCACGCCCCGCGGGGCTGCTGGCGCGCGCCTCTTCTCTTGATGTCGCCATGCGGGGTTGACATGATTTTATTCCGTTAGTCTCGTCACGGATAATGTGGAGTCAGCGAAGGGGTCGGCAAAAGCGAGGGTTCAGGCAGCCGAGAGCTGCTTCATCTTGTTTGGAAATTACTGTTAAATTAATTAAAACGGGCTGTTTCACCAAAGCAATAGTTACTGCGCTATTAGAGGATCATTAAAGACGGTATCAGCTAGTGCATTGTCCTAGTTTGGCCCCCAGTGATGTAATCACAGGACGTTTTTAAGCATTTCCACACGATCTGTCTTTTTAAGTTTATTCCAGCAGATGGCTATATAGAGATCACTACAGTTTCGTCTGCTTTTCCACATGGATTATTTTCTTCACAGTGCGTAGTCTCTGATGGCCAGGAGTGTGATTTTCGAAGCATTTTTACTGGATTTTCAAATGCTTTTGCACTGGCAACTGAAGAATTGCTGGTTTGAGAACAGAGGTTTTGGCAGCAGGACTGTACAGGGCCCGACGACCCCTGGGCTTCGTACTGATGACTCCCCCACGTGCCATTTCCTTTACCTTGTTCCAAAACATCCTCTTTTGTCTCCATTGCGCGAGCTAGCATGTAACTAACCTTCCTTTGATGAGCCAGAGCCTCCTCTTTGTCATTTACCTAGGCATTTATTTGAAATGGAAAGAAAAGAAACCAGTTTATACACTAAGAACAAGGCAGTCTATGTAAATCGACAGTTACATTTGCACCCCTAAGGACTCACGATGAATAGTTTAACAAAATACTAACCAAATCTATTAACATCTTCAGGATTTCATGAGGATTGTCTAGCTCTTCAACTTTCCTGCAGTCCACATCTGATGAGAGCAGGCCAGATAGTTTTTGTCCCAGGCTATTCTTGTTCCCTTGTAACTTGACATGTCCTAAGGAAAACAAAAGCACATGAACTGTGGAACTTAGGAAGAGAAAAACGACTTTGGGATAAAATGGGCGTGCATAAAACTGGATTCTGAATGATCTCCTCTAAAAGGGCAACGCAAGCTACGGTTTCTCCCACCGTACATGGCAGATCACTTGCATGCAGCACCACCCTTAGCATCACTTAAAGGCTGAACAGACCTTTCATCGAATATATGGGCAAACTGAAAATAAAACTCCTTTCGCTGCATGGAAAATATACTTTAACACTCCAGTGAAACAATAATTTATGGTAACTTGTTTGTAAACAGTAGGTAGCCTGAAAAAAAAGGGGTTTTGACACAAGCTGTTTAAAAGTTTCTAATATTTCTAAAAAGATTAAAATACATTAAAATTATGAAACATATGTATCAGGATATAGATCTGGGAAACAATGACCAGTATAGGGGAAGCAGATTTTCAGGATGTATGCTGTTTTAGTATTACATCCTGAGGCTGCTCAAGGAATCTAGAAGACCCACCAAACTTCTGAGTCTGGCACCTCCAGGTCAATGGCTAACACAAATGTATCTTGAAGTGCCGTTCCTAAATTCTGTTTTTGACCATGACATAAGCACTTAAATACTTCTCCTTATCCTTTTTCTTAAAGAAGAAAAGGGTAATAAGAATTCTTCCTTTTACAGAGTACTTTGTAACTCACAGATGACCATGTGAAGTATAAGAAGAGTAATAAATACCAACGTAGATACACATACATGATAAAAAACTGTATTATATTTAGTATTTCAGTGAAAGCTCAGCATGTGTTTTTTGCATTTCTCCTCCTTCCCTAACTCTTATATAGAGATCATTTGGAAAAAACCCAGCACATTAAATAGCTGATAGCATCTAAAATGGCCAGGCTAAATTTGCCCCATACTAGCTTTTTTTTTTTTCTGTTTTCATAATAAACATACTTAATATCTAGAATGTTACTGTCATCCTGAATAACAGCTTATTTATTCTAGCATGTTTTTACTCAGATAATACAGTTCATGAATGCGTAATAAAAAAAGGTTACATTAAAAGCCTAGACTGGTAGCTCCAATGACCTACAGTAGTACTTATACAATCCACTTATACACAGACACCCGACATTATACACGCGAAACTTCTGGTAGAAATGCTTCAGTTACATGACACATTATTTAACGTATTTACAGTTTTGATGTGACTTTGTTCCTTTTTTACCAACTCTTCAGAAATCTCAGCAAGCAATTAAACCACAACAATACATTTAATACAGTAAGAAAGATTGCCTGTGCCGCTTGTCAGGTAACTTCTTTTCTATTCAACCATTACAGATACATAGCATGCCCAGTTACCATCGTCTTTCAGACGTCTCCAGTTTATAAATTTCGTTTCCTTCTTAATCTTTATCACTTCTGCAAGCCTCAGGGCTTGGTCCTTCCTCTGCATTAGCTGCTGCTCAAATGCAATTCTGAAAGCATCTGCCATTATATAAGCTTCATCTTTACTCTTCTTCAGATTTTCAATCTGGTTTTAATTCAGAGAAAATTTAAAGTATATTAAGCAATTTGGAAGCAATAGCAGATTTAAAACGTATCTTAAGAGACAGACTGAAGCCATTAACACAGACAACTTTTAAATATAATCAAGGAAGTACTAGAAACCAAATGAAGTGCTTTATTGCCACGTTAAGAAATACATTTTGAAATGTGTATTGAAGTCCTTATCCTTCCTCTTCTACGCATGCACACACCACTAACCACCTACACAAACAAGCTGCCAGCAGTGCCTATTTATCTCTGTGCATGCAGAAAAGCTTGAGGAGGGCATTCATGCCCCATGCCAGTTGGGCCAGGAGCAAAAGCAGCAACAGAATGGTATCTCTGTCGGGGATAAAAACTTTGGTACAAAAGAGACATGACAGTATCTCTTTTCAAAACCCCTAAGTCAGCTGGAACTTCTGCAGTGGGACCACAAGGACGGTTACCACATTTGCATAGTCAAATACAAATTAGAATAAAAATTCTAAAACTATAGAATTTCACTAAATTAAAAACCTTAAGAGCTTGAAAATCACATTATTTGTTTAAGTGTGATGTAAATATAGAGTTTTCAGCAAGATCAGCTTCCTGACCTAGCTGGGTGAGCAGGCTTGGGAATGCTGATGTCAACGCGAGGCAGGGGTGGAATGCACTGCCAGGAAGGAAGGAAGGAAGGAAAAGGGCCAGTGGTAGTCCACAGTCACAGGGTGTATAAATTTATAGAGTGTTTTTTCCTTTTTTTAGATTAAAAAAATGTGAATGGAAGGAAAAAGAATAAGAAAGAGAATTTTTTTTACTAGTAAAGCTGATTGATATAATAATTACAGTTTTATATCAGCATTACAACAGTTAGGGCATTACAAACGTTACAAACAAACATTACACTATTTCTGAGATGCATTCTTGTTTTAAGACGCAATAGTTTGTGTAAGCTGCAGTAGAGTGTTTCTGGCTTTATTTGGTTTTGAGCACAAACACTCCTCTGCTTGTTGGTATCTAAGTCAAGCAGCATTACCTCTTGCTTGAGATGAAGAAGTTGTTTTCGAGTTACAGCTGCCATTTTAGCACAGGGACAAGGCTGCCCTCCAGACATATTGCAGGTGCAGGCTCCAAGAACTGCCAGCTTAAAATCCAAAACAAACCACCCATTAAATATCTATCTGCATACACAATGCAATCCAAGAGATGCTGGATAACTAGCAAAAAACCACCCTGAAACTACAAAGGGAGTGTAAGTATTAGGGGAAGCAAGCTACAAAAGATTTAGGCATGATTTCTTTTGACTCAGAACCACACGTGTGAAACATATTTTTCTGCAAGACACCCTAAAGGCAAAAATTGTTGGCCTGTGTATGCTACTCCCTGCAGACCTCATTAGAATTTTTTTTCACTCAATAAAGTAAAGCAGTAGGCATACAAATTAAGAATTACGATATTAGGAAGAAAAAAAAAAACATGCTGGCTTGTGAAAGATAGCCTGATGCTCCTGTCTATTTTTTCTTTGCGAGATAGGAATCATGATGCACCACAAATTAAAAAACTGATTAACAGGCATGCAAGGGCATACTGTCATTAGCTAAAAAGGTCCAAAGAAATAGTTAAATAATCAGTAAGGAAAATTTATCTAGATATTTTGAATAGAAACGTATTTTTGAACCAGCCATTTTGAAAAACATGTAAGTCATACTTACTTCAAGACCTGTCAAATCTGTAATGTCACTTTTATTCAAGGACATGTTCTCCTGAACAACCTTCTGTTGTTTCATATCTAGCATTGCAAGAAATTCCAAGCACTGCTGATTCAGGACTATGATATAAAACAAGGAAAGTGATTAAAAAGTCTGTTGCTCTGATCTCTTAATTTCTGGGTTTAACTACACCCCAGTTAAGCAGTTCTGTAGTTTAAGCATCCATTTGGGAACGTGATGACACCATGTAGGGCTAGAAACTCAGATCCCAGTTGTCTTTCTTTCTGTGCTTTCCTAGCGGTAATGACCCACTTACAGAGATACCCTCAGATATTACTCTGCCTCAGTACTGAGGGCTCATCTCTTTGTACACTTAAAACTAAGGCAGCTGCTCTTTTAGAATAGCACAATATTGGGAAAATAATGATGCATGTCAGCTATCTTAAAGCTTTTCGGAACCAAAAATAAGGGAAAGGGGCTTGAGCCAACTGACCCTGGCAGATGTCCGCACAACCTGCAGTTTGAAAGACTCCACTATAAAGCCAACACGCTGACTACCTCGAAGTTTGTGCGATGGGAATCTTTAAGTGGGTATGTTAAAAGTGAATGTCTGTGACATTCAGCTTGTCATTGTAGCAGGACCACTCGGTGGCTGCCCTGGCTGCTGTTGCCTCCTTCCAGGACAGGACTGGGAGGATGGACCAGTTGTTTCCCTCCACACCCAGGGTGTCACCAGGCCAGTGAGATAAGATAGGCATACTTCTTTCACACCTGATCTACTTTTTAAGCTATGCATACCCGACTTTTCCTATCATTTCATGTTTTTTTTTTTCAGTTCAGGTGACAATATGAGAAGAAAAACAAACACAACTTGTCTGTTTAAAGAGGGTTTCTGCATGCCCACTAATATCAGCTGCCAGTAACAAGAGACTTCTCTCAACAGACAGCTTCCTTCATAGCTAAATCCTGAATTATTCCTGAGAAATAGTATGGGAAGAGGAATAGCTGTTGGTGGCTTACTTGCATTTTCAGCTTTAAGAGTTTTAACTTCTTCTGTTCTCAGTTTCAATGCTTCCTTAAGAGCTGCATTTTCACAATATATCCTGCAGACATTAGAAAAAGGCTGTATTATCTTTTAAAAAAAATCTTAAAATAGTCACTCAAATGAAAAAAAATTAGCCTGTTAAAACACTTTATCTAATATTTCTGCAAATTAAAATTAGGATTACTGACAAAATTGAAGAAAAAAATCAAAACTGAATGGAGTATTCTGTTTGACAAGATATTATCCATGCAGCATTATACAAGCAGTTTCCCCACTTGTACATTTTTAATGCAAAGTATTGTAAGTATGTACTTAAGTACTTTTAAGTATTTGATGCAAAGTATTTTCCATAACAGTATCTGTACCAATAATATGTAGTATCTTGTTAGATCCAAATCTGCTAGCCAGGGGCCAATAAGCAACCTAAAACTTCTCTAAAGAAAGTTCTGTGTGTAGTCTTGGTCTGACTGGCACAGAACCAAGGCTACGAAAGCAGGCTGTGCCAGGCGGGCTTCTGTGGAGCCACTCCTCGTTATCCAGGCTGCAGGTGGCTCTGCAGGGAGCAAAACCAAGAATCTCTGCACTCATACAGAGGTTTCTCTGCAACCCAGATAGCATGTGCTGTTCAAACAGGCTCACCTTGTTCATGAAACCACACCCTCACACAACCCATTTAAACACTTCCAAGTATGTTCAAGTGAATGTTATAAAGGAAAATTAAAAAAATCACCTAAGTAGATGGTGCCAACAACTTCAGGGTTTAACAAGAGGTGAGTTTAAGTACCACAGTACTATGAGAAACCCAAAGAAATTTGTAATTATAAACCTCTCAAACACTTGCTAGAAATCTTACTTCCTTGAAAGAACAAAATTGTTATTGGACACGTGACAACGTGGCTCTGGTCTTAATTTTAGAAAGTAAACTTCCTGTATGCTTAATAGCGTTCTCAAGAACAGCTGTACTTTGAAGCATTGCAACCTGAGAACACACAATATGCATTTATAATCCGTTTTTCCTTGAAGTATTTAAGTATTTCCTTCTTGAATAGAAAAGTGGCAATCTAAAGTCCTAAATGTTAAGTCTATACAATTCTTTTGGTGCATCTCTTCAGCTCTCAGTAAATGCAACTACTGTAAATTCATGGTTTTGTTGAAAATTAAATAGTAAACTGAATTATTTCACTAGAATAAACAAAGGGAAATACACAGTCTTCTCATCCTGCTACCTCAGATATCAGAAGACCTTTTTGCAAAGCAGACTGAGCTCCCGGCTTGCAGTTTTCTGAAGCCATGTTTCTAGCTTTCAACAGTTAACAGTAGTTTTGTTGCTCCGAACTACCTGGCTACGCTTCCTACTGTCTTAAATCGGGAAAGCCAAAGCGTTTTTCAATAGCTATCCCTTAATAAGCGTAACTAAGTTAACTGGTGAACAAGGTACAATATCTTAAAAAACCTCTTCTTATAAATGGTTTGTAAAATTTTGGCTTGTTCTTTGAGTCAAAGTTTGAAAATTTTAAATAAAAATCTTCCCTAAAATAATTGTAAATCTGATGAGTAGACAACAGAGATATCATTTCTACATTTAAATAAGTGAGCCTGCTGGTCACATTTTTCAAGGTCTGTTATTGCATTATTAGTTTAGTGCCTCTGGCATCTTCTGCTTGCCTAACCACACCTGCTGTCCGTCCAGAGTAACTCTTATTTAAACAAAGAACCAGTTGATCAGCCTCTCTCAAAAGCATTCCTTTTTACCTGTATGTATGCACATACCTACAATGCAAGAAAATAAAGCAATGATTAACCAGCGAATGATATTTCCACACGCATGCACATACCATTATTTTCTATGCCTCATTTACATTTAAAGTAAATAAGGACAGTCCAGCTCCAGATGGCTAACATAATAAAGTAATAGGATGCAAATGAAAACTCAGCCTAGCAAAGGTAGCCTATATACCCACTAAAGAATTGAGACTTAATAATTTTAGTTGGTTTAATTGAAAAATATAAATGTGACTAACAGGAAAATTAAATAAATCTTCCTAAATCTGGAAAGAAATTGGGAAAACACAGAAACCCCCAAAAACCCGATGAAGCAAACTTGGAACATAAGAAAGATGACATACAGCATTCATTGCAATTAAAAAAAACCCCAAAGATACACAGTGCAAGTCAAATACCTGTCATATTTTTCTGTCCATGTGTCTTCTATGTTTTTAAATCTATCCTGATCAAATTCAATTTCCCATTGCAAAATATTTATTTCCTGTGGAAACAAAACAAACTTGCAGCAGTTCATTACAGACCTCCCATTGAAAGGAAAAAGAGGAATTGCTGGTGCCGAGTTTGGCACTGGAAGAGATCTAGGTGACCAACGATTGTGACAATCTACGATACTGTTAAAAATACATTTGGTGCCAGAGACCAAAAAGTTTCTGCATTGCTGATCTACGGATTCCAGACCGTGTTGCATGAACTAATGCTTGCAAGTGGCTTATGACAAAAACAAACCCATGCTGTCACATTTCCCTGTCCCCTTTCTGTTCTGTGGAAAAGTCACATAGGAAGAAAAACAAAGCATAAAACTCAGTTTAACAAGGTAGCTCAATGCCACCTGCCTCCTCCTCCCCATCTTCCCTATGAAAACTGGGCACCCATTTCTTAGACTCGTTGGGAAGTTCCAACTTAATAACTACGAAATAGTGCAACTCACTATGAATGACTGTGAAACTCACAACAAAGACCAACTGAAAGTACAGAGAGAACTCTAGTAACTTTCAGGTATTATTTGGACACACTATAGCATGAAAACATTTAGATTAAAAGGGTGATACACTAACATTTCCCTAAAAAGGAGTAAGAATACTTTCGAAAAAAATTGGAACCAACAGCAAATTTGTACTGATTTAAATAAACAGTCTGATAACCCCTTATTAATAGCAATGGACTTCTATGTTTTTGTACAGGTGTGATGGAAACATGCACCCTTACCTTTTCTAAAGTTCTCTTTTCTTCCTCACTTTTTTGAAGCATTGCTTTTGTATGACTAGTAGCTTTATTAAACACTGCCTGCAAAAAAAAGCATAACTCTGTCAAATACTGAAAGTAAACTTTAAAGTTTTACTTTAGCAAAATTTTCAGTTTTACATCAAGAGAAGTTCACATTCTTAGTTAAACAGGAGTGTGCAGAATTACAAACACACTGGGATCTAATTTCAAGCCACTAAATAGCTGTGTTGCATAACAAACTTGTGTTTCAATCCCATACCTTTTCCATTGAAAAATGTAGCATCATTTGACATGAGACCACATCTTCTTTAGGGCTTGTCCACAAAATCAGCTTTTAAAAAAAATTGGTTATAACATACTCATACTTTGATCCAGGTGTAACTTACTAAGAATGCATGAGGGTAGAAACTGCAGAACTATAAATGGCTTATGCAACTAGGCTAAAAAAAAAGGAACCGATTTCAACATAATTCATTCTGATAGCGAATAAAAATATTACAAACTGTGAACAAAAGACTGATGTAACGCATTTAACGCATACTATCCTCTAAGACAACAGATGGAGTAGTCAACTGAAAATATCTGTGCTTTGCAGCAGAATTTCAAGCACTGGCAAAACCTGTAATTTAAAGGACTGGAAAGAAGGCCTTATTCTTTAAGTTAAATATCTAAATCTCCAAGGATCCTCAAAGATAAAATTATGAGAATTTGCTACAACAGTAAAGTCTTCTTAAATAACCACAAGGGTTCTATGCAGAGAAAGTAGTAAATCGTAGAAGCTGAGTGTGTAGACACTTGCAGACTCAATGCTTTAAATTATAGCCCTGAGAAGAATTTAAGGTTTGGGGGGTTTTGATGAGGAGTGGCAGGAAGATTTCTTCTGTTTCCTTTCCTTTACCACTAAGTATCTAAATGATTTCTGAACAACTCCTACCATGCTCTGCAGAATTCTTAGGGCTTCATCTTTTCCTTCAAGCTGTCTTTGTGATGCTTCAAGCTCAACTTTCAAAATTTCAACTTCCTGAAGCAAAATAAAATAGTACACTGAGTAAAAGCCAAGGTTATCCTGTTAAAACTCGACTGTAACAGCAATGTAAATTTTCCCTTTTCAAAAAAAAAAAAAGATTATTTTCTGACTAATAGCTTGCTTGCGATAAAAAAATGTTAAGAGTGCATGTTAGCACAAAATCCTTAAGGAAAAATACTTGTAATTATTATTCTTTCTGTTCTCTTCCAGTGTATTTGGAAAATAAACCACTAAATACTGCAGTTCTTCGTTGCTAAAGAAGTTGTATATACCAACACAGGTCTGGAGCTTCAAAATAAGTAAGCAAAACAGAATAGCAGACACATGTGCATGCAAATACATGCAGCAGATACAAAATACAGTAAATATTACAAATATATACTAAAATATAAATGCTACACTAATATAATGTACTATATATTATACAAAATATCCATGCTCTATAGGGCAGATATCATGTTAGGACTGTTAGATCAAAATCACTACTTGTCCAGAACAAAACAACAACAAAACAGATTCCTGCTCCAGGTACATGCCAATCATGTCTTTATGCAACATTTCCTGCTTCAGAAGAAAGCAGTTTTTCAATTTCCAAGTGTTAAAAGAAAATTTACTGCTTTGTATACTTATCTTTCCTTAACCCCTATGTAGGTCACTCAGTTGTTCACTTGTCATACAAAACTTTTTTCATAGTTCTTCCAGTTCTATTACTTCAGCGATTGATACTGAAATTGTATCTGGGAGCAATGGCCATTTATTAGTTTTGTGTAATTGAAAATGAGTGAGGTTCCTTGACATTTTAACTTGCTGTGCACTGAAGGTCCTTCACGCTAAGACAGCTTGAAAATGAAATACCACGGGCTATCCTGAGGTTAAAGTACACAGTGCAGATGAAGTGTGTATTTTCACAGCTGAGATCACCCTGCTCTTTCTGCCTGGACTGATGCCAACACATCAACACATTTAACCACAGTAAAATTAAAATGTAGGAGTTAACTACCTTTCAACAAAAATGCAGTAAAAACCCAAAGACTATTCTGTTTACACTGCAGATTTTCAGGCCCAAAGCTTAATAAAAAAAAGAAAACCTGCTAGAAAAGGAGTACAATCCTTTCAATATTCTCCAGATCTTTAAAAACATTTCTCTGTTCCCTCTCCACCCACCCCCCCCCCCCCCCCCCAAAAAAAAATCTAGAGTATAAAATGCATCTCACACTGTGATTTTCTGGCATAACATTTAACGAGGCTTCCACCTAGCACTCTAATTTCAAGAACCTGAATCCATCCAACACTCTGGATGTGCCAAGATCTTCAGCTAAACTAACACTGTGCTTTACTCTGCTACGTTAAAAGGAAATGCAGATTGCAAGAGCAGCACACTTGGCACAGTTACTAACCTCCAGAGCTTCCCGAAGTTGTTGCTTTAGTTCTTCATTTGACACTTCAGTATTAGATTCTGTAAGATTGATAGCAGATATTAAATAATGAGATACTAAAATATTTACAATGGAAAGTATAGAGAATTTGCTTTACCCTGAAAAAAGGTAACATGTGGAGGTAAATTTTCATCTTTGCGGTTTTTTTCTTCTGGAGCTAATACACAGATTTAAGAAATACATAAATGCTAAGCTCGAGCACATTGTTTCACAGTTAAGGAAGTGAAATGGCAAAAAAAGATCAGTTGTAGAGACCTAAAATAGGGACAATTATTTTTTAATTTCCTAAAAAAAAAACCAAAACCCACCAAAATTGCCATCTTGAGTCAAAAAATAATTTCATTTTTTAGATTCTTTTTAGATTGTCACTTTTCAACAGCCAAATTCAAAACAATAGCTAGCTATTTAGAAGTAGGGGCAATTTTCAAGAGACGAAGATCAAGTACGGTGGTGGAGTATCCCACGAGATCCATTATTCCTCTGAACAGCGGTTACTACTGGTACTGTTTTTCTTAAACTGAGCATCGCAGAGATATGTTAAAATGGAGCCTCCTACTAAATCAAAGTCAGGTTCGTGTGGGCTTTAGTCATGCTTTCATGGATACTGCTGTGTGAAAGACCTAGATCTAAGACAAGCATCATACAGAGACTGTCAGAAGCACAATGAAACTAATCAGAATTACGCTGCTCTTGTAGCATCTCTCTGACGCTGCTAAGACCAATGAAGAATAATTACATGGCTTAGCTTACTGTGGTACGTGGAGAGGATAGTGGAGACTTGTTCTAAATGAGAGAGATGAGCAAGTTATACAGAAATATTTCAGTCAAAATACTTAAAATGGCTAAAAATGTAAAGTACAGCAGCTGAACTGTAATGAACTGCCTTTATTTGATTTTATTCGCAGCAGTGTTGTCTTCACAAAAAAATGAATGCCAACACTGGGAGAACGGAGATGTGGAGGTTTTAAAAACAACTACTTAACCTCAAAAGTATGCCAATTCACGAGTCTCAACTAACTAGCAAATGGGATTTTGAATATTTAGCCATAAGCTTTAGATACATCTCTAGGAAGACACACTTAAACAAATCCAGAATCCAAGCAATTCCATTCAATTTCACATATGTATTTAGAGAAAAAGAATGCTGTCCCCCACCACAGGATGCTCTTTGCTAAATGTCACTTTTAAACGCAAAACTAAACCCTTCAAAAATGGTCATTCTACACAAAGAAGGGCCACAGCCTCATTCACCGAGAAGCAATTCTGCTGTTCATGTTTTGGGAGGAAGATCTAGGAGAAGGGACTGCTCTGCTGCCTCGATGCCATTGAGCATCTCCTCCTGCGACACCACGAGCAGACTTACAGGCTGCTCCAAGCTGCCAGGCTGCGTTGGATCCCAGCAGGCATGCAGTGCACATGCACGTCGTGGAATCCTTCAGAGATTTCAACGTGTTTTGGCAAACACCTTGAATTAAACTTGATGACACCTTGTGAAGCAGCTCAAGTGCTCAGTTTTGCCAAAAGATTTTTCTCATGGTGAATACTTACCTTCCAAATTACTCTTACCACAGCTGTTTTGTCGGGTTGAACTAGTAACAGGCTTTTTGGATGATCCATCGTAAAAACTGTTTCGTTTTGAACTGGGAAAAGCTGCAGCATCACCTTCTTCCACTCTATTTGCTGGCAAGAGAGAATTACAAACCTTTCCAGATCCCTTCCTAGACCTAAATGAATAGGAGTTTTGTAGATTTTCCCCTTCATAAACAGCTCCAGGTCTCCTCCCAAGTCCGTTTCCCAAGTCTCCACATGTCATGTCATCCTCTTCTGCTTCCTCCATCTTCTCCTCCTGGGTTTTGGTTTTGTGTTTGTTTTTTTTTTTTTCCTGATGGAGGGCACTTCACGGACTGGCAAGGTGAACAGTGCCTCCCGCAAAACAACAAGTATTTTATCTGGAAAAACAGAAAAGCTCCATTAATTAAAGCAGCAAAACAACATTAAAGTAAAAAATCTGAAGCTGTTGGTGCGTGGCCGCTTCCAACACGGGTTTGGGCTGCTCCCGCCGCAGGGTAGCACACACAAGCGGTGAAACCTCCGGCCGCGGGCGGGTCCGCCGGCGGCAAGGGGGGGCGGCGGTGGCCGGGCGCGGGTGGCGGCCCCTCGGTGACCCCTCCGCGGGCACCCCCGCTCCCGTTCCCCCACCCGCAGCCCCCGACCCACCTGCCCGCCCGGCCGCCGCGCTGCCGGTCCCGCCCCGGGGCGGGCTGTAGGCTGGCGGGGTCGGCGGGAGCACCGCGCCCCAGCTGCCGGCAGCCGGAACGGGAGCCCGCAGCTCCCCGGGAGGCCGCCGGTAGCGCGGAGACCCAGCGAGAAGCGGAGCGAGGTGGTGGGTTTCCCTCGGGAGAGGTCTGTGTTCTGCCCCAGCCCGCCCCCGCCACGGCGGCGTGTACAAAACTCCCGGGCAGCTTCCAGAAACAGGGTTTTACAAGACGCGGTCCTTCGGAGCGTCCTTGGGAACTCCTCCCGGCGCTCGCACGCCAGAGATCAGCCTCCAGCCGGTTTCCCGTCCAAGGGATAACCCTGACAGTGGCTGTTCGAGAGCTATACACGTAGGCGTGCGTTTGCGCTTGATCCCGATTTTGCAAGGAAACTCCAGATTTTTCCCCGTTTGGGTTTTGAAACCGTGCTGTNCAACCTATGGTAATGAATATGCATCTCTTTGTGTAATAAACAGATGCTTGTGCTATGACCAGGTGTGCAAGTTAGGAGGAGTGATCCCCCTGGCACCCGGCGCCGTAATAAACATACCTGCTTTATAACTCCTTGTGAGTTGTAGAGTTTGTTTCCGTGCATCAGTTTACACAAGGGTCAAATTGCTGATGCAGTACTCCTCTGTAAATCTCACAAAAAGTCTATACCAAATTTGGAATAAAAAATAGTCTTAAATATGTAACCATAATACTCTTTACAGTAGAAATTTTCAAGCAAATAAGAGTTTTACCATTCTAAGTGTGTATATAAAAAGTTTATTAGCAAGCACTTTCTACACAATATTTCACAAGGGTTTACAAGCCACCTTTTCAGACAAAAAAGGTTATTTCTACTTTGAGCAGCCATCCTCTCCTGGGACCCAGGCTTTACAAGAGATTAGAACAGATGGCTACCAGTATTGTAAGTGTAACCATGTTTTGGATCGCTGCAGGTTCGTTATCCTATCAAATTATATATTTCCTTGGTAAACTTGCAGTGATAAATATGTTCCATGATTGGGATGGGTGATGGAGAATAGTGAGAGAAAAAGGAGGAAGAAAACCTAGTAACATTCCATACCAGTGCAGATATAGCCCATGTTTCCTTACACTGTAAGTAATTCCTGAAGTTCTGTGTAATCATTTTAAAATAGCTCCCTTATGATGCCATTTCTCTTCCCTCCAAAAGAAAGCACCCTCTTTAAACTATGTCATACATCCCTCACTCTACATTAGCCTCCACACAGTGAAGAATACAGTGGAGTATAGCAGTTTTTAGTCTAAAAATTCAGAAACAGACTAACTCCTTTCCAGGACACTGTTTTACCCTTTGGAAATCAAAAGCTCCTCGACTGCCATTGGTTATCAGGATTTTACCGTTTTCTTAGGGAGGCGGAGAAGGTTTGGTTTTAATTGTAAGCTCCAAAAAATTCTCAGTTATTGAACCTAGTTCCTGCGCCTAAGGGCAACTATGTCATTTTCATCCTTTCATTCACTGCTGAATTTTCACTTGTGTCAGTTCTTCTGTGTGCCTCTCCCAGAGTGCTTCAGAGGCTGTTCCAAAGCCCTACAACCTGGCTATTCTGAACCTTCTTCTAGTCCCCAACCATATCAAATTACAATAAAATTAATTTTAATTTATCATACAAGAATTATTAATGTCATTTATTAAACCCTCCCAGGAAGCGATCCAGCAGAGTTACTTTTTCACCAAATGTCAGTTGTTGTCCTTCATCCATTGCTCAATCCATTGCACAATCTGATCCAAATTTCTCTCCAGATCTTCTGGAGTGTTGCTGGGTAACTGGTGTACAATTTCCTCTCTGTATGACAACACAGCTTCCTCGTAAAGTGTCTGAAAAATTTCACACTGAATGTTGTCTTGCAGCTTTTTCCCTTTGTAGCCCCTAGAAAATAAGAACAATAGCTAGAGACAATCTTAGGTATGCAGAGAACTATGAAGTACTCTATAGAGAATCAGTAATTTATACCCTAGAAAAATTTCCAAAGTCACGCAACAGTACTTTACTCCTTATTCCACTGACATACCTGCTTTCAAGTCTGTTATACAGAAATGAATTTTCCGTGCGAAGTACAAATACTATTTCAAACCACCGTTCAGGGAAAAAATCACAGCCATGATAATCAACAATAACTCCACCCTCACTCATTTTATCTTCTAGTTCATCAATTACCTGCAAAAGAAACGAAGATAGGCAAGTTTATCTGAAATTACAGAAAGTTAAAATACAAAAATGCTGGGTTTTGAAATTGGACTTACCCTATCTTCATCCAAAATTGGACAATCATATTCCTCATCAAAACCTTCATACAGTTCTCCTGCAGCAAAAATAATTTGTGGAAGTTTGTGAACTAACAGCAGTTATTAAAATTATTTGTATTATTATGTTTATTTCAGGAGGATGCAAACAAAAGCTGGTGTTCAGAGCAAGGAACACTTTGTTTACAAATCCATACACGTATAAGTTTGCTATTTATTAATTAATACAAAGTATGCTACTATTACATAAAGGCTTTTTAACTCATACCACCAAAAATATTTTTGTTAAACCAAACTCAATGTCTTTTCATTTAATATATAACACATGCACAAGAAGCACATAGTTATACAAAGCAAAAATATCTGAAGTACTTTGATGGACTACTTTCATAATATGGTCTACCTTCTTTTGCCATGTCACCCACATTAATATAGGTCATCCCGGCTCTTGACGCAAGTTCTTTTCCAAGCGTGGTTTTCCCAACACCTGGAGTACCTAAAGACAAAATCCCATATAAAACGGTAAGAGAACACTATTCAAGTCCTTTTCAAATAACATTCTGAGGAGACAAAAAAGGAAGCGTTTGTCAGTTAACGTTGGCAGGGTCATGTAAGAAAAAGGGGGCGAAAAGCTGCATGAGAAGGAAAAACAAATACGAGCAACGTCTGGAGATTAATAAAAGGACCAACCGTAGGAAGAAAACTCTCACTTTGTGCAGAAGTGTTATTCTAACCGGGAAGATGCAAAAGGAAACCCTACTTCATTTAAAAGCCCTAACTAACATGGAAACCCCCCAAGTCTTCCAGCATAGCAGCCCCGCACCGCCTCCACAGGGACCTCACAGCCCGAATCACGCCCCGGCAGCGAACAGGGCCGCAGCCTTCCCCCGCAGGCCCAGCCCGGGCCCCGCCGCGCTCCCCGCCCGCAACCCCGGCAGCCCCGCCGCTCCCAGCACCGCGGGGGCCAAACGGCCCGGACACCACCGGCCCCCTCCCGCTTCGAGCCGGCCCGGAACCCGGCCCGCCGCTACCACCGCCGCGCACCGGTGAGCAAAATGTTGGGCCGCCTCATGCTGCCGCTCCGCGCCGCCGCCGGCGGCCGCTGGTCGCCTAGGAGACACGTGCGCGGGGGCCTGCGAGGCCACCGCCGCACGCCGATGGCGTCACCCGCCCTGCCCGCGGGGCCGGCGGGCGGGTGGGTAGGCAAGCAGGCAGGCAGGCGCTCTGCGGACAGCTAAGAGCCGGCGGAGGAGAAGGTCCCCTCGGCGGTGCGGTGTGAGGGGGCTCGGCCCGGCTGGGCGCGCCTGGCGAGGTCCCGCTGCTGCCTCAGACCGTCCGGGTGCTGCCTCGGCGCCGGCCGCCCCGGGAGCGGGGCTCTCCTCTCAGGCCCGGGTGTCGCAGTCGGGCCGCACGGCGGATGGGCCCCGCCCGGACTGAGGATGTCTGGAAGCTCCTCGGAAAGGCAGGCGGCGCCGGCGGAGGTAGGCCGCCGGGGGGTGGGGATAGGGCTCGGGGGCCGCCGGCGTGAGGTCTGCCCTGAGGAAGCTTTTTGCAACTCCCGGGAAGAGTCCGGCGGCCCCGATTAGCAACGTTTTTAGGCCCAGTAATTACTCCTTGGTCTCAGGTCTTTTTCAGTTGCGTTTGTCTGTATGTGTAAGATGTTTATTTTCTTATGACTAGTGCAGTGTGTAAAAACGAAACCCCCTCGCACGGTGGTGTCCGGCCCGCTGGTAAAGATGCAAGTTCAACTAAAAATAGTTTTTGTGAGAGAAACGTGAGAAGCCAGCCGTGCAGAGGCAAATCCCCTTTCTCAGTTGCTAATGCCTCTTACTCTTGGATAATCTCTTGTCTGGTAATGGGCTGTTGCATTCATTTATAAGACATGTAAACTGTAAAGTATTCAGGGAGCTTTTGGAGATGACGTGTCTATTCTGTTACTCCCGTTTTCATAGAACTGTGTTTTGGCATGTAGCCTGTTAGGGCTTCTATGCTAAAAGGTTATCGTGCGGTTGTTAGCAGCGGAGAACGTGTGACCCCTGGGATGTTGTCTTGGGACCATAGCTAGGCTGAAAAGTGGCTCTGGGGTGTAAGTTTGTATGCTTGTCCTAGTGGGGTGCGTCTCAAATCCAAAATTAAATATTGACCCTATTAGCGGTTTTGTTCCTTGTCACTGTCAGACAGAGTTCTGATACATGTGACAGTCTGATTCTAGATCAGTCCAAACTTCCTCACACAGCAAACAAATACTACTTGATTTTACTAGGCTGTCTAAATAATTTTTTTCTGTTGCTTGTTTCTAACTTTTAAACACAAATAGCTGCATTGTAAATGTTACAAAAAAAAAAAAAAAAAGCCACACATTGAAAACTATATAGAGACAACATGAACATGACCTTAACGTGAAAATGGTATAAATAAGTTTATGCTACTTTTTCATTCTTGTCTCTGTTTTAATTTTGCTTCTTTGGTTTGAGCGTGTGTTTGTAGAATTTTCAACTTGTTCTGATTTGCCACTTTGCTGCAAAATACTCTATCACAACATGTAAGGTATAGCTTTTTTTAATACCCAAGAAGCGTGTAATTGAAACATTCAGAAAGCATAAGTGCCCGTGTTTGCTGCTAACTAGTATGCCTTTCAATGCTCATGAAGTTCTTTGCATCTACGAGATATTCTTATATACATTTGAAGAAAATTTCCAATTTTCTAGAGACAATGGTACTCAATTAAGGGGAGGAGAGTGCTACATTAATAGCAAAATGTTTGTGTTTTAACAGGTAACTGATTGGTTGGCACGTTCATTTGATGACTTCTTTGGAAACGCAAGTATTTCTTCTAGTGCAGTTCCTGTGAAGCCACGAGAAGGCAACTCTGGAAGAAACCGGCAGCAGAAGAAGAAAGACCTGTCTTCTGTGCCAGAAAGTAGCAAAACCAAAGTTCTGCCCAGAAAAAGAGCAAAGTTATCTTCAGTAGATCTGCCTTGTAACAAGTCCAGACAAAACTGGAGCCAATCTCAAGATGAGCCATGGGTAGATAGATACAAACCTGAAACTCAGGTGTGAGAGTTATTCTAAGTGCTAATGTAGTAGAAACATTATAGTGTAGCGTGTTGTGCTTCTGTTCATAATCTGTATTGGTCAGGTTCTAAGTAAATCCTATTTTATTAGGGCAGTGAAGTACTAGTTTGATTTGTTTACTGTCTGTAGTTAAGATTTAATGAGCTATTTTCCTCTAGGAGATGCATTTGTTCCCCAGGCTTCCCGAGGAGAGAAAGCTACTGATGAGCTGTTGTTTCCTGTCCATTCACTCCTAAACTTTTGAACCCATTACTGACTTTCAGCCAGAACCGACAGCTCGAAGCACTAGGAAAAAACCACAGCTAAAGAACAGAGAGAGAACTGAGTTAGTGCTATCTTTATGGGAAGGATAACAGAAATTATCTTGCATAACTGGACAGCAGTTAGCTGGTCTGTTAGCATGTTCAGAGTACTTGACTAATTGCAGTTTGCGCTTTCTCTTGCTTGCTTGATGCATCTTAGGCATGGCTTTGTGGGTGGCGGGTACTGTGGTACCTTAGGGGTTCAAAGAGAAAGGACACATATCTGTAGTAAATTTGTCTTCACTGGTTCTGCTCGTGGAACAGTTTTTTCACAGTGTGTTTCAAAGGTATCAGCATGTGTGTTAACTGTCTTCTAGCTTGATAATGTAAGTATGTTAGTGTAGTACTTGTATTTTATATTTAAATATTTAATAGCTCATCTCTGGAGAGGAATTGAGTTACAAGGCTAGAAAGCTGTGTGAGATTTGCAGGAGTTCCAAAAATCTATGTAGTATTAGAATCAGTAGAGCTTTAAAAATACCAGCAATAGCTATCAGCTTACTGACACAAACAGGCAAGATTGTAAAGTTGTTCCTTTAGGAATAATAAATAATTCATTATTTCCCAACTGCAAGCAATGGAAAATTGGTTGTTTGAGGAAACAGGCTGACATGATTATTCTTAACTGTTGCACTTACTTCTACATAGCATAAACATATGTAACTGGGATAGACATGTACGTGTCTGTTAATGTTTTAGTCAGCATATAGTCTGTTCTTCAATCTCATCATTACAGTCTTAGAAACCAAGAAGTGTATATATGCATTTCGTGTATTTTAATCTTGTTTTAGAATGACCTTGCTGTGCAAAAGAAGAAAATTGAAGAAGTTGAAACCTGGTTAAAAACGCGCATATTTCAGAGGCAGCCAAAGCAGGTAATCTTGCTAAAATTAGCAGCTAGAGATACAAAACCAGGCAAATTAGAAGGATTCAATTTATTTTAATTTCAGAGAAAAGCCTTAACTTATAGGTAATGACTATATATCTATTGCATTATAAGAAATCTGTTAAGAACATAGATTAGAGCTTTCTATCTGAATACTCATCAGGTAAATTAATAACACAAAATATTTTACTCAGATTTTATTGGGAAAAGAGAATCATCACCAGAGAAGCTATAGAAGAAACTCAACCAATATTAATCTTCAGCCAACTTTCAGTCTGTCTGTATCATGTTTGGGATTTTTTTTTTCTTTTCTTTTCTTTTTTTTTTTCCTGTGACAGGATGGCTCTGTTTTACTGCTAACTGGTCCTCCTGGTTGTGGAAAGACTGCAACTATACAAATATTAGCAAAAGATCTTGGCATTCAGGTGCAAGAATGGACCAATCCAATTTCTTTAGACTTTACAAAAGAAGACTTAAGAAATATGTTAGGCCACGGTAAGTGTTTTGATTTTTTCTTTTCTTTTTTTTTTTCTTCCAGTTACTTTTGTGATTTTTGTATTCTGTATTTTTTATTCTTTTATGTCTCTGTCACATATGAAGTCAGATCCACATCCATGTAAGTCAGATCCTTAGTGTTTAATAAGAATCTTTCTTTTGCTTTTATGTGAAAAGTGATTTAGGTTTTTTACAGTGTTTATGCCAAAATAATTTGCAATTGAAATCAGTATAGAGAGCTATGTAATAGCCTGGATATCATTTGAGCCAATTAAATAAAAGTAGGTAAGTCTGTCTTTGTTTGGGTCCTCAACTGAATTCTACAGTTTAAAAATTCTTATATTTGTAATGTGTTTGCCAAAGGGCTTGGCTGCTGGTGTTCAGTGGCTACTGTCAGAAAATAGAATGGGTGGATATCAGTTCTTGTGGGTATTTATATTCTACTTGGTATAATGTAGAATACATATTTTTAATTAGCTTTCTTTTTCAGACTCACATTTTCATACGTTTCCGAGTCAGGCCCAAGCAGCTCTCTTTCAAGATTTTCTATTAAGAGCAAATAAGTATAACAAACTTCAGATGCTTGGGGAGTCCTCAGAAAATGATAAAAAGCTTATTCTTATTGAAGTAAGTGAAAACTTGTGAAATCTTGTTTTGAAAACAGTACCTTTTATTATAATATTGACATACTAACTAGCTTCAGCTAGTGGATTGGTGTTGCCAAAAGTTAGTCTGCTTTACTGCAGATGAATTCTTTATTACTTTTTGAGTCTCTACAGCAGGCTAGAACCAAGTTCTGCCTGTAGTTAAACTATATAAGCTAACAGTCAGGCAGAAATTGGAGACTAGTTTGTGTACAGAAGTAAGTAACAGAGTATCAAAAAGTAGATCCAAACAATATTGAAAAGTCATACCCATGTTTCTGTATTATTAGCTTTCTAGAAATATATGTGTGTATAAACAGGAAGAGGGCAAAAAACCCCCACTATTCTTGTTACTTAAGGATGCCAGAGTGTAGAAGGTACGTGAGAATTAATACAGTCAGAAAGCATTTGAAATTTAGCATTCCCTGATCTTATGCAGGGGAAGTTATTTAGGGCAAAGATGTGAACTCCGAGGGTTTGTAAGCCATTAACGGGAGGTACAGGAGAAGACTGTATTTTTACTTATTCAGGAGTGTGTTTCAATAGCATTTTCTTTCTGAGCTTTTCATTTTTTCTGACAGAGGAATTTTATGATAGTCAAGTTGTCTGTAAAGTTTCAAGAAAAAGAATAGATGAGATAAAAATTCTAGCTGAGTAATGTGATGTACTGTAGAATTTAGGAAGCATAGTTTTCTGTGACTTCTCTTCCTGAAGTCACTTCCTTGTGTAGTCCTCTCATATCTCAAATAATAAATCCTGCCCTCTTCCTCAGTGGAGCTGCTACCTTGAATGTTTATCCTCTGAGTAAAACTCTGTCTAGTAGCCAGTGTAATCACCCAAGGCTGTTTCTTAGGAAAGAAGGACAGAAAGGAAATGTTTCTTTTTAGATAATTTTTTTTTCGTAGTAAAAGAAAGAAATACTATCCCTTGGTTTTTTTTTTTTCCTTTTGTTTTTTTTTTCCCTGGTTATCTTCACTGTTAGCCACATTCAAATTTAGTTGAAAGCAAGCTAACTAGGAAGAAAAAATGTGTAGCAGCGTAGTGTGCCATAACAGTCAGTCTGTGGGAGAGCATATATGCATCTGAATGTAATGACAACAGTTCATTTGTTTTGAATAGGACATACCTAACCAATTCTATCGAGACCCTAGCAGTCTACATGAAATTCTCAGGTCAGTTGCAAATAAGTTTTTAGTGATTAGCTTTAGCCACTTGCAGTAAACTGGAGTTTGATTCTTGTTATACTTGCTTATTTTTCAATTTAGGAGATTTCTTCGTACAAGTAGATGTCCCCTTATATTTATAATCTCAGATAACTTCAGTGGAGACAGCAACCAGAGGTTACTATTCCCCACGGAAATGCTAGAGGAGTTGTGTATATCCAATATTAGGTAAGATCTTTTATCTCATTAAAACTTGATTGAAATAAGTGAGAAGTCAGAAACTAATTAATTTTTTTTAAATGAAATTCAACAGTTTCAAGCCTGTTGCACCAACAAATATGATGAAAGTTCTTAATCGAATAGCTGCAACAGAAGCTAGTATGGTAAGTTGTCAAAATGGATAACTTCTGTGCAGTGCCAGGACCAAAAGATTTCAGACTTTTATATCTGAAATGTTATTTATATTTGTTACTGTATTTTTTTGATCTTTGATAGCAGACCTCCACACCCCCCAAAAAACTCCACCAGTCCCCCCCCAACAGAACACAAGGAACAAACTGGAAAGATGTCTTGTTTTTAAGATCAGTTCCACTTGAGCCTTGTTCTATGTCTTCAAAGTTACTTCTGCAAAATCTTCTGCCTATTACAGAAACTATATATATGGAACAAGTAATAGGAATAGAAGTAATTTTCAGTGTATCCAGCAAGGCCAAAAGAGGTCACAAACCTAAATCCTGTATTATTCCTGAACTGTTTCGATTACAACCAAGTCTAATACTGAGTGACACCTTGCAAAGAATTATGTGCATTATTCTCCTTAATATTGCTATATAAAATGTGGCAATGCGAATAAAGGGATTAAATGTTTTAAAGTTAGCAGTTATTACATGGTTTGAGCACATGGTGGGTGCTCATGTAGTCTGTTTATGGTGTGTATCAGAGGTGGGTCCGCACAGCCAGAATAATTTTCAAATACTTTTCTTGCTACTTTTTCTTATTACTTTGAATGTTGCTTTTCCTTGTAGAACAGAGAAAAGAATTATGCTCTTGATAGAACATCTCTGGAGTTGCTTTGCAGAGGTTGTTCAGGTGATATAAGAAGTGCAATAAACAGTCTTCAGTTTTTTTCTATGAAAGGTAAATATCTACAATTTTGTTAAGCGAATGACGTTTTGACAGTTCCTCCTGTAAAGGTATTCTGTTCACTGCTGCAGCACAGCTAGGTAAGCTGTGCAACATTTTTGACATGCTGCTGTGGAGCAGGAGTAAAAGGCACAAAGTTTGTTTGTTAGTTTGTTTTAAGCTGAAAATGTTCCATTTCGTCAGTGTTACATGTAGTCTTAAAACCGAGTAACATCTGCTATGTATGTGTTAATGTAATTTAATAAAATGCCCTCTTTTCTTCTTGATAACTTTGCTGTTGATGTGTGTTTACTGATAAAAGCTTTTATAATGCAACCTTAATTTGAAAGGGATATTTTCATTGCTTGGTTCTTCATACTTCTCCATGTCCTTATCTCTACCCTCAAAGCATTTCTGAAATAGCCCATTGCCTTTGTATACAGCATTTCTGTAATGATTAATTTTGCTTTGGAGTTCCTACAGCTGTTGGTAAATTGAAAAGCTGTGAAGTGGCATGACCTACTGTGAAGTTATTGAGTGTATTATAGAATAATTTTGAAGTTCAGAGTTTTAATAGTCTTCAAAGTACTTGGTCGGACAGTGCTCAAATCAGACTTAGTTTGGGGTTATTTTAAATGCTTCAACATCGAAAGAAAGACTGTCATGTCTTTTATAAGCATTTGAAGTCAATAATTGTTAAGAAACCAATGTTTGCGAGTTGCATAATCTATGATTTTTTAAAGCAGTACGCTGGCACGTGTAGTTCTTTCTAAGAACCGTTAGATGGTGCCAGCATTTATATTCAACCTAGAAGTAAGGAAGTGAACTCAACGATTGTGTTCTGCTGTATGTTGTAAAGCTAGCAATGATCTTGTTGCTTTTACTCATTTTCTCTCCCATCCACCTTGGAAATAGAAAATGTGCTCATGGAATACAGGATTAGATGTAGTTTTAAGCCCTTTTGTAAGAGGGAGTGGTGGTGTTTGAGTTTTAGAGTATATTGAAATTAACTTAGCTGTGTCTGTTAAATTACATGAGGGAGAGTCATGTTTCTAGGTTTAACTTGCAACATGGAAAATAAATTCTTCTGATTTTGTCTTCTAGTATACTAAGTTTGTATTGTTCTGTGTTAATCAGAAAAATATAAAACTCCTCTCAGTAAAACCATTTTGATGATAACCCCATTAAGTTAATAAATAGTAGGTTGGTGTTACCTGAGAAAAGTTTGCAGTAGCTCACTGCTGGATGCTAAGTAGTTTCTCTATACTGTAGAAAATCTAAATGGTCTTAAAATGACCGGTTTGTGTAATATTTAATAAATTACTTTGGAAATGAAAAAACATGAGAGTTATAAAGAGAACTTGAGAGAAAGCAAAGGCTTGACAGCTTCTGTATGTGACATCTCAGAACCATGTACTCAAGTCATACCACACTGAATATTCTCTTCTCGCATTTTCTGCTACAGATTGGGAAGAGCTGCCTTTATGTTGAATAGAAATTTTTCAGTTGTTCAGGCATTTCAGTTAGGTAAATTATTGGCAGCCAGTGATATTTTGTGAATTTTGGAGACAGCTCACCTCCTTGCTGATCTCCTGAGAATGCAGTATTAGTTTTTACATATATGTAATTTCTTTCTTCACTTGTGTATATGTGTAAACACAAGCAATACATTAATTTTGTAGTAGTATTAACGGGTGAAATGGATCCATGGTAATTTTGAGAGAAAAGAAAGATAAATACTTAAAGGATAAGTTCTCTTGGCTCCATAAGGAACATTCACCTGCCACTAAATCAAATTGTGGGTGAAAATTTTTGAGTTTTAAATTAGAGTAGAAGAAGGGTTTTATTCCTTGGAGCTCAAAACATTGTGGAAATTAGTAGGCTGTTGGAAGAATCACCTAAATGAAAGGTTTTCTTTGCTGCCGTGTATTTCAGTGAAGGTATTATACAGATAATGCAAATAGAAGATAAATTGATAAATGAGCAAATGCAACTGAAATATAATTTACATATATTCGCACTTTTATAAAGAAGAAGCTTTTAAGAAAGGCAAGTTGGAATGCATCAGAACTAGAACGAATAAGCAAGCTTTTTTTGAAGACAGATACTTATTATTCAAAAAAGTACTTGGCACCTTAGTTGTGGCTTAAGGGACAGAAGTGGAAGGAAGCATGCTAGTTTAGGTGACTGCGTTGTCTTCCTAATAAATGAGTTTTCTTTTAGTACCTCTATTTATATAACCTTTTCAGTCCTTTTTTGTATTATTTGTTTGTTTAGAACATTAGCACTAGCAAAATGATAGAAAACTTTTTTCGATTCATGTACTTTATCCTGATTGTATTTTTGCTTTTATTGATAGACTGCTCATTGGAGAAAGAGTTTTGGTCAAGGAAGAAAAGGAGCTCCACACTAAAATGTGAAGCAGCAGCAGAATCTAAACTAAGGAAGAAAAGTAAATCTGATACCTCAGAAGATCAGGAGATACAAGCTATTGGTGGCAAAGATGCTTCCATCTTTCTTTTCCATGCTCTGGGGAAAATAATTTACTGCAAAAGTAAGAAAACTTTGACTTACTCTTCCTTTCAATGGGCAAAGTATGTCAGCTGCTAATAGCTAGATTTGCTAAAGTAAGGCTTAGGGTGAGCTCTAATTTGCATGTTCGGTCATTAATAACAGTATAAAAACAGTAATAAAAGTTTGTCGTAGCTGAGATTGCAGCTGTCTGTATCTATTAGGTAAATAAGTGTTTCATTAAGATATACTATACGTCTGTAATAAAATTACATCACTCTAGTTGCATTAGGTCCACGTGCTGTCATGCACAGAAAGCTAGATAGATAGCTGCCACATTTGTTGCTTTGTACAAAAGCAGAAGAGCCCTGCAGCCTCATAGCTACTGCCTCCCTTATTTGTGTATATGGGTTTGACTCCTGCTGTCTCTTCCTCCCTATTTGTCTCAACTCGTTTCCTTTAACAGACATATGTGTTGTCTCTTTTCTGACCTGAAAACCTCTTCCACTTCTGTGCCATACCCTGTCTCCTTTTCCACCTCTCCAAAATACTTTCTACCTTACTACTCCTGAAAGTTCTACTGTTTATACACTCAGGTTCTCTGAATTTACAGAACCTGTCTGCTCCCTCTGTGTGGTTACAGTACTGAGTTTTAACATGTAAAAACTAAATCATAAGCATTTGGTACTTGCTAAACTAGTACTATTTGCACTCAGCTAAATCAGGATCCCTAATGCCATTGGCTGTCCACATTTCAGGAATAATTCACAATATCAGGTCCAAAATCAGCTGAGGGAAAAATAGTGAGATGAGGGAATATGAAAAGAATTAGATGAAATTTGTTTTATGAAGTATAATGTAACTAATTACTTGTTGTTGAGTATATAATATTGACTATATAATTAAGTACTTATGCCTGCATCAAGAGCTTTCTGGGGACTGAAAATGGTGTAATCTAGTTGCTGATGGAATTGACAGTTGCTAAAAATGAAGCTCAATGTATGTGAAAAATACCATTCATTTAGTTACACATCTCTGTTCTTGCTCCAGTCTAATTTTTATTCTAACTGTAAATATTTAATCTGAAATGTGTGTCTTTTTCTTCTGGCTTTTTTGATTATGTGCAGAAATGTAACAACATTTCTGATACTAAAAGACTAAAAATTGTGAAATCCTTTGTAGGAAAACCAATGTCAGAATCAGAATTTCCACAGCTGCCTGATCACTTATCAGAATACCGTCGAGACACCTTGCTTATTCAGCCTGAGGTACATCTGCAATAACTATTTGATTCCAGTTTGGTTTGAAAAACCAAACCAAACCAAACTCTTAAGTGATTGATGCAAATTCTCAAGCACAGTGGTTTTGTCACTGATCTTAATATATGTGTACTCAATCTGTATAAGTTACAGAATAATTAATCTGGAAGGGACCTCTGGTCCCAGGCTCTTATCTGTGGAGTTTTGAGTATCTCCAGAGATAGGAATTCTCTCACCTCACTGATGGACTTGTGGTGGAAGGTGGACTTCCCCTTGCTGCAGCCTGTGGTTGTTACCTCTCGTCCTTCCCCTGTGCATTGCCAAGAGGAGTCCAAGTTCACCTTCCTGCTACCACCAATTAAGAGAGTTGAAGACAGCAATGGCTTCTACCCCTCCATCCCCACCTTCTCTGGGAGCCTTCTCTGGGAGCAAACCAACCTCTCTTTTGTCTATAAGCATCACTTTGTAGATCATGTGTGCCAGTTCCCTAACCATCTAAATGCATCATAACTTTTATAGGATGCTTTTCCTTATACACTGTGTAAAACTTGAACTTTTTTTTTCTTAATAGGATATTGTGGAAAAATCACATATGTCTGGAAGCATGTTTAATTTATACCTTCACCAGAACTATGTAGACTTTTTTTCTGAGATAGATGATGTAGTGAGAGCCAGTGAATATTTGAGCACCGCTGATGTCCTTTGTAGTAATTGGAGTGTAAGTGTCATCTTTTTATACACACATACTTTTTTTTTTAACACTCTGAACTCTCTGAGCTTCTAAATTTTTCTCTTAAGTGTTTATGAATGGTAGAAAGCAATTTTCTTACAATTCAATAAGAATGAAGCTATATCACTTCAAACTTACATAGTATAGATGACAGTGAATTGTTAATGAATGCTAAAGTTAACTATAGAAGAACTGCAGGTCCAACTTTTGTCAGTATTTTGTTACAGTGGGTTATAGTGTTTGTAAAATACTCTACAAAGTATTTTTAAGTAGAACATATTTATGCTAAAAATGTGTCAGAGTCTGTGTGCTTTTTCCCTGAAGTAATTGAGCTTTTTCTTTCAGCTGCTTTGAGTATAAGTTTCAAAGTTTCACAGTAATCTAAACATATTCTGGGTGTGTTGCATCACTGCAGTTACAGAGCGTGTTTTAGTTCAAATGAGACACACTGGGTTCACATAATGTCCTATTTCTCTCTTAGACACGCCTTGTGATGGAAAAGTACAGTGCATCTGTGGCTACCCGAGGGGTGATACATTCAAATACATCCAGAGCCTTTGCCCACCACCAAGGAGGGATGGGGTTCCGGCCTTTACATAAAGCCCAGTGGTTCTTTATCAATAAAAAGGTAAATGCTTGATTTTTTTTTTTTGAATGTTGGGTTTTTTTTCATAAGGTATAACAAGTAGTATAGATCAGATTTGCTCACAGTGCTAAACCTGTCAAATATCCTATTTTGATATAAGCTACTTCTAAAAAGCACTTGCTTGAAGAGTTACATTTGTATTATTCCTTTAATGGAGAAATAAATCGGTGGCTTCTGACAGAGTCTGATTCCTGTGTCCAAGTTGGCACACTGCTGGGAGAGTCTTAATCCTAAGTTAATGGAAACACAATTAGTGTTGAAATACTATAAAGTATCCCTAAAAGTAAGTTTAAGTTTTTGTGCAGTTTAAATCACATTAAACTGTTGTGTAAGCGTAACAAACTACTGCTGTTATGTTTTATGTGTTTATCAGAAATAGCTTGTTTGTGAGATACCAAAGCTCTTGGCAATTTTTTACATTTGAACTAATGCTTCTCTTGCTGTATCTGGCAAAAAGTATTGGCCTGGATGGGTGGGGAATTCTATAATCAAGGGATAAATATTTTCTGGAAAATTTAATGCCCAGCAAAAGGCAAAAATGAAGGAATTTACCATTTTTATGATCTGTATATGTTAACTGTAACTGCTCATCTTTTTTTCTGGTCTTGTTTTTCAGTAGCTTCTGTGTAGTAATCCATCAAGCAAGAAGAAAGTCTGTCTTTTACAGTACCGAATATCTACATTAATAATGGTTTACCAGTTTTCTTACTTGTTTCATTTTTCCCCAACTCTTACAGTATCAAGAAAACTGCCTTGCTGCAAAATATCTCTTTTCAAGGTTCTGTTTACCACGTGAGTGTCTTCAGACAGAGCTACTGCCTTATCTTGCTATGTTAGCAAATCCAATGAGAAACCAAGGTAAGATGGGTGTAACTCTTGATCTTGGCCTCTTTTTGGTAATTCAAGCATACTGAAAAATTTTGTAACCCAAAATGTCAATACTATCTGTGCTTTTGCTTTAGTAAAAAAAATACTTATGGTAAATGCATATAGCTGATATCCAAAAATGTTTCTGGTAACATAGCCAAAATTAAATCTGTCCTGTTAGGTTTGAAACAACATCAAGAACATTTTTAAATCTTATGTAACGGAAAGAATTAAAATAAGTGATCTTATGTGATGCTTTATAAATGTGTAAGATGGGGACCTCATGTTGGAGTATTTGAAATAGTTTTTCCCTTTTTTTACTGCATGGATTTCTGGTATCTGTGTACTTTTGCATTTCATCATGTTGCCCTCTCACTCAGTCTCTTAAGGTCCTTCTGTTTTTCTGTCTGCCCACGTCGTTACTAGCTTGTCTAACTGGGTGGCATCGGCAGACTTGCTCATCTCCCTCTTCAGCACCTTTTTTCACAGAGTTACATTTAAGAATGTACTGGATAGCCCAGGTCCTAGCATAGATCTGCAGATTCTGCAGAACTGTACTGGCAACTTTTTTCCATTGCAAGAGTTAACTATGACCTCTTATTGCTCTCCCCATTTCCTATTCATTAATTATTTATCAAACTTTACTGATTAAGTTACTCTCTTAGGCTTAGAGCTTCTTTTAAATGGACTAGAGGATTGGTGAGAAGACTTTGGCAAACCTAGTAGGCAATATTAACTAGATCTTCATTGCTTACTGATCCCTTTCCAGTAACATCAACAGAATTAAAAGGCTTTAAAAAGCCTTTCCCAGATAAAGTAAACAAAATCCAAGTTTGCAGTGCATTTAAAAAAATGTGTAACCTGAGGTAATCCAATAGCAGACAGTTCATGCGGAAAAAATTTACTTTGTATGGTACATAATCCAAAAATTACCATTTAGATAGCTGGGTCGCTTATGCTATGTTAATTACTTCTAATAAAAGGCTTCATGTCTTAATTGAGGCCTTGACATCAGGATTAATTAATTTTGTAGGCTATGGAATGATAACTCTACATCATAAATACACAGTTGATGAATGTCAGGGATTTTTTTTTTAATGTGTAGGCAATCTGTAAATATGTTATGGTCATGTGGTAAATAGTTGGGAAAAAAAATTACATATATGCACGCACAGTGTTTTGGTATCCAAAATATTGCAAATATATACAGGAATACTTGACTAAACTTAAGAATTATTCATTTTCCCGTATGTTTAATTGTGTGTGTGTTATGATCTACCCAATATGATACTGGTGGTTCTTTGTTCTCAGCTCAGATTGCTTTTATCCAAGACGTTGGGAGGCTACCACTGAAAAGACATTTTGGAAGGTAAACTTGACTTCTGTCTTTTCTTAAAGAAAATAAGACTTCTTTGTTAATATGTTGAGGAAAAGAACACTTTCATAGAGAAACATCTTCAGTGTACATCCATGATGTGACATTTTCCCTTACTTGCAGCATGATAATTTTATATTTTGCCTGTTAAATCTTTTTCTATATTTATCGTTATAATGTAAGTAGCAACATTTTAACTATAGTCTTGCTTTTAATCCTTGTTTAGCTTTCTTTTCCATTGTATCAAATAGCAGCTCTGTCCTAGGCATATCTATGTTTCTCCAGTGCATGATCTGAATAAAATCTTTTTTTACAATCAAAAACATTTACTTGAGAATAAAGCTGAATTGATGCAAAGAATATAGCATGCTTTGCCTATTGCTTATCTTGACATAAAACTTTAATCTGGAAGTTTGATAGAACATTCTGTGTTCACATGTGTGTTAGAGTGTAAGAAAGAAAGTATAATGGGGAATTATTACTTCCTTTGAAGCAGTTGTATATCTATGGAACCACAAAATATTTTAAGAGTGCTTCCCCTGAAATTGCATAGCAGCACTGATTTTTATTTTGTGGAATTTTTGCCTGTCAGACTACTTAGTACACCTTTTATTAAAAAAATGCATTCTAAACAAAACTATAGCTACTGAAATTCCTCTGTCTTCGATGTTAAATGCTGAAAAAATACTGTTTATTTCAACTGTGAGACTCCAGTGCTCTACTTACAGGTTGTGTAGCGCTCATAGGGTGACATGGCATGACATAGAATCATAGAATCTTTTAGGTTGGAAAAGACCTTTAAATGTTATATTGTGATTTTAGTGAGCCTTCTTAATCATAGGCATCATTTATACTAGTAGAGCCTCATTTACATTTCTATAACTTTGATATCTTTGAAATAAAAGAAAGTTTTAATTGTGATGGTCTTTTTCTAATAAAGGATGAAGATCACAGTTAGCTGGAATGAGACTAACTCTTTCATCTCTTAACCAAGAGAGAGAGTTTGTAAGGGCATCTGACAAACCATCTCGTATTTATCACTGTGGTATTGCTGACTGAGTTTCACTATGAAACACTGGCCTGCAAGGTAAAGGCTGTATTACCCAAGAACCAGCCTGTTCCCCAACAGTTGTATTAAAAGCTATTTGGTTGCTAGTCAGGAAGAAAGGAAGGTGTCCCCAAGGAGTGTATTTCTTTGCAATCTCCGTAGTCCAAGCCAAAATGTTTGTAACTTTACAAATTAATTGTAGACTCCCTTACACCATTGATTTTTTCTGCAGCATACCTTTAAATATTGATAAACGTTTTGTATCTGCATTGATAAGTTGGGTGTGTGTCATTTAGAGTTTTATCTGAGGGGTAACTTGCTCCTGAAAACATGATAATCCTTTTTCATTTGATCACTATTTTGGAAAGGAAATATAGAGAAATATAGGTATTTTAGTAAGCATTTGCTTCCTTCAGGAATCCTAACTGAAAAGAATTTGTGTTATTAAGCAGTCCTTAAGATAATTTATGTGCAGCTGTTTCAATGGAAATAAGAATATTTTATTTATTTTCTGTTGTATTTATTAATGGAATTAATAAATGGAGTAGTACTGTAGCAAGAAAACGGGCATCAAGGAGAATACATGGTATTTGATCAGCTGGAATTGGTGTCAGGATACGTTTTTGTCAGTAACTGTAAGTTTTTATTATTCCCATGTAAAGTGGGAAAAATAATGGAACGTTGTTAACATACTGATACAGCGATGCTAGAAACAGAGATGTGCAAATAGTAAAAGAAATTATAAAACATAAAAAGATTTCCTTTCCACTTTTTTTTTTTTTTTAATTTTTTATTTGCCTGTTTCAAGTTAAATTGCTTCCTGTCCCAAAGGCTTTCAGTTTTGCTTGGAAAGGGTCTAAGGTACTTCAGTTATTATGTCAATAACTTAATTGTTAGCAGTTCATGTGCTGTGAGGAAAGCTAAGCAAAACCACTGTCACAATAAGGAAGAAAATTCAAGCAACAACGGGTACTGGGAAAGTGATGGAGCACAAACATGCTCTGGTGTTTTGCTGTTGCTGTGGCTTGAGGCTACGCAGGGCAGCCTTTCCCCGAGAGGAACTCCCGTGTCTTCTGTAGGCTGTCACGTCAGCTGTACGGTGTTGGGTTCTGGGCACAAGTATCTGCACCTGGAAGATGTGCGCAGAGCTGTAAAAACGTAATACTGACAGTGGTGATGTAAGCACAGAATGTGTATAGCTTGAATTAACTGTGATTGAAGGGGGGTATTACTGCCAGAAAATGTGAAAGCTGTTGAGCATCAGCGAAGCAGGGGTGACTTGTGTGGTACATGGGCAGTCTTCTCTATTGCAGCTTCTGTGTGAGAGAGCAGGAGATGGTTTTTTTTGTGGTAACTTACTGTTGCAATGATAATTTTACNGTCACTCTTAAGTTATTTTTATTTTTTACACATTTTAATATACTTTGCAAATATACAGTGTGTTTCCTGAGTACACATTTGATAAGTTGTCAGCATTTGAAGGTTTTATTAAAATGCATACCTTCAAAAAAATTGCTGTTTGGAAGCTTGGCCCTTCTGAAAGAAGAGACTGAAGTGTACATGTAAAAAGTTTGATATCCCATACTGATAATGTAAATAAAACTCTTACTGTATTAATACTGTTTTGTACTCTGAAACAGATTTTTATGTGTTTATAAGTTGAACATATGTTGTACAACAGATTATTTTGGATTCCTTTTTGAAAGATATTTTCATAACTTATGGAGGGGAAAATACAACAATCAAGCATAAATCCTTCTTGTCCTTTGTATTCTGTAGGAAGTTAATGGTGTAGTGTGCAGTTCTCCTTAAATTGCAGTTGTGCTGGGGGAAATAACAGTCCTGTGTGTGGCAACTGACAATCGAGAAGTGTGTTGTGGTCGTTTGAATAGACTGTTGAATACTTCAGCATTTCTCATGGGATTGGTCCATGCAAATCAATCTAATATGTTGCTGTGGTTGGTGATACCACAGGAATAAGAAAAAAACCAAAACAAACAACTTTGAATGTGTAATGTATGTTTGCATTTCTGCATTGCTTACATCCAAAGTTTAGTAGAAGAAAAATGCATGTTTATCCACCATAACCTTGGAATTAATGCTGCTATTGAAAAGCCCAGATTTGCCCTTTCTCAAGGGACAGGTGTAGTCTTTACATCTATAGCTATTGTTCAGTTTTGAAAAGGGAAATTTCTCTGTTAATTCTTAAATTCTGTTACAGCTAGAGTCATTAGAGCAAAGTCTATGGTTTTGACTGTTGATGGTCCTTAACAGCTTTCCCCCTCTCTGGGGCGCTTTGGATGGGGTGGCCCCTGCTCACTTAGGTGGCAGCTCCCTTCACTCAGGCCTCCTGCAGTCATGTATCACTGAAGCGCCGTCTGACCCCTCCTGTGCTCCCGGGGTGGCCTCCAGTGCAAATGACAATAAGGCATGAAATACTGATTTTTACTTTGCAAGCAAAAATCCAAGCTACTTCTTTATATCTTTTCAGCTTTCCGTACAGTAGTATCAGGTAATAATAGTAATAGAGTTACTTTCACATCAACTACTTTGCATTACTGTTGGCCTTGCCCTTACTAGGGCAGTATTCAGTACTCATCTGGTTAATTATAAATTGTAATAGTAGAGACTTACCACTATCAACTACAGCGTTCACAGTAATTTCTGTTAAACCTCTTCCACATGAAAACACCACCAAAAAAAAAAAGCATTATTCTCTTTAATAATCTCTTGTGCTCAAATGCCTGTGTTCTTGCCTCTGAATTGCAGTGGCGTGCAAAATGTGTGAAGAGGATGGAAGCCCCAAATTATTGAAGTGGTAGTGAGCGCCCAATTAAAGCCAATGCCAAATTAACATTAATCAATCCCCAGGTAACCAAAGGGAAGTGCTGACAGGGACATGGTGCCCGTGGCAGTTTTGGGCACTTTTAAATTGCCTGTGTTTTTGAGACAGCTGTTTGCCTACATTTGAGGTTGATCTTCAGAGTGTGGCTGGCACCAGGCTGGGAGTTGGGCTCCCAGCTGTGTAACCCAGCTCCCGCTCAGACAGCTGGCTCCTCCTGGGGCACGGGACCGCCGGTTTTGTTTGCAAAATTACAGAGCTGTGAAAACTGAGAGCTAAAAGAGAAACAGTAGTCAAATGCAATAATACCATCTCCTAAACCAGATCAGGACTTGCAGAAGGACAAAACTCCTGGCATTTTCTAATGTGTTATATCTCTTTTTGATTCAACAACGGAAAAAATCTGCTACAGCAGGATGGCATTTACTTACTGTGCATAAAGGGTGACACTTCTCATCCCTATAATTCTGAAATTAAAACTTGTCTCACAGGTCAGTAAGTGCAAATATCTCTCGCAGATTTGTTTCTCCTGCCTTTTCCTTTCCTCTCTGCTACTGAGATACTTTTACATCCAGCCGTATTTGCTATTACAACCAGCTTTATACTGACCAAGGGATAACTGGCTGCAGTGGTATTATGGGCAAAGCTGGAATTTGCCTTTAAACTCAGAGAAAAATCTCAGATAGGTCTAACATAGGATCACTTATATAACTAACTATGTTTACTAATACTACATATAATTAGATGCAGGGCTTAGTTCAGATGCCAGTGTAGAATTGTACAAGAAACCTTATTGACCAGGTGTCGTCGTTTAACCCCAGCCAGCAAAAAATAAATGCCATGCAGCTGCTCACTGCCCCCCCCTCCCCCCCCCCAAGCAGTGGGATGGGGGAGAGAATCGGGAAGGGTACAAGTAGGAAAGCTCCCCGGTTGAGATAAGAACAGTTTAATAACTGAAACAAACCCAAAGTAGAACAGCAATAATAGCAAATGGGAACAACAACAGTAACAGAGTATACAAAGCAGATGATGCACAGTGCAACTGCTCACCGACCACCGACCGGCTGTCCCAAACCGGGGGAGGAACCCCCCCCCCACCTGGTTTTTATACTGAGCATGATGTCACATGGTATAGAATACCCCATTGGCCAGCTGGGTGCTCCCCCTGCCCTGGTGCAGGCATCACCCAGCAACAGCCAAAGCATCAATGGGCCATTAACGCTCCTTTCATACCGAACCTCTTTTCATACCACCAGACCAACACAGGACAGCACACCCCCAAGCTATGGGGAAGAAAGTTAATCCTGTCCCAGCCGGAACCAGGACACCAGGGAAAGAGAAAACCTTGGTAAGTGCATCCTCAAATGCAGGCAAGCTGGGGGAGAAATGCTCCTGAATGCAGAAATAGTCTGTGCACATTTCATATCCATTACATGCTTACTTNGGATAACTGGCTGCAGTGGTATTATGGGCAAAGCTGGAATTTGCCTTTAAACTCAGAGAAAAATCTCAGATAGGTCTAACATAGGATCACTTATATAACTAACTATGTTTACTAATACTACATATAATTAGATGCAGGGCTTAGTTCAGATGCCAGTGTAGNGACATGAAAAATAAAAGGGGTAAATAAGAACAATCCTTGAAACACCCAGATACTTGCTTAACTGGAATCACCATTAGGAATCAGAAGTGGGTTAGCTCATTTTTCCTGAGTCTCACTACTCAAGGGGTGCTTCCATGGAGGACTACAGGCAAAGATACGCCTAGAGGGATGACTGTAGCAGTGGCCTCCAAACTTTTAAATTGTGCACCGTATTGAGTAAAACATTTCTTAGCACTCCCCCACCAATACCTGTATATTTATTTATTTATAAACTATATACCTCTACTACTGAAGTTCTAATGGGTTCTTCCCGCACCCCGATGGATTGTCTTGCACACCCCCCCTTGGAGACCACGGGACTCTAGGTACAGAAGTACTCCCAGAGGAGATGCAGCTGTAGCACCAGGGCTATGTCACATACCTGTGCGGTCAATCCACCCCTGCCAGTCACACAAGATCCTGTCAAGATAACCCAGGTTCTCTGTCAGGATCTTTCTTTTTTTTTTCATACTTCTCACTCTCTTATTTCTGTTGACAGGATTTCATAGTGCCAGAGATGGCAAAAGTACTTGTATGGAAAGCTACACAGACGTGACGCTTTCAAACACAGCAGTCCTGTAAGACAATGCCAATACTTGTAAAATGTTCTAAACATTTGAAAACATTTGGAAACTGTTACTAATATCAAAAGACCTATTGCCTTAAATGACTGCATCAGGTTAAAAACTGAATGAGGATCCCACAAGTCCTAGCTGGCTCTTTATTTGGTAAATTCTTAATAATAAATAGCTTAAAATTAGGCATGTTGTCAAGTGTCTGTCTGAACCATGGTCCTGCTGCTCAGCAGTATCAAATATTCACACTATCTCAACATAAGTCAAAAAAAGAGTTTAAAAATGTCATCCTTCTTTTAGGCGTTTGCTTCATGAAGCTGAAAATGTCTTAATTTAACTTACTTTGCCTTTATGGAACACAAGACGCTCTGGAAAGCATTTTCCATATAAGATAGAGATGAGAAAGCAGAAGCGTAGCCCCATTCAAACAGCTGGAAGCTTTTATTAGGAAGTCAGTTAATTTTCACAGTTTGGCTTGAGAAACATACCAATCAAAAATTCCTCTCTCCCTATAGTACCAATTAAAAAGCAAAATAACTGGCTTTTACTATGATTATCATTATTATTTTCATAATTACCATTATCATCATTACTGTTTACCTCTCCTCTTTCTCTGTCATCACCACATAAAGCCATTCCTGTGCCCTAGTACTTCTTTTCTGCTATTTCCAAAGAGATCTGAACCATTGCTCCAAAATTGCTTAAAACAAAATTGGAAGAGACCTGAAATGGTCATCTCTGTTTTCCCTTCCATTTCCAAGACAAATTCAGCTATACTTAGCAACTTCCAGTAGAAATGTGTGTAACCTCTTCAAATTAGGTATATAATTAACATGAAAACCAGCTTTTAAAAATGAAGGGGGAAAAGGAAGGGGACACACAATGGGGCTGTTGTTTTGCTTTTTAATCCTTATTGGACATGTCTAGATTATGTATCAATTTTGAGTAACAAATACTGAGTAAAAAATGAGGATGCCAAGATTTCTAATGTGGCTGCCTTACACTTTGGGTTTTACTGGGTTACCTGATTTTAAGAGCTGATATCCAGCTAGAGTGATTTAAAATCTATAAGGAGTCCAGCTGTGGGTTATAAGAACTATTGGAAGTTAAGTGGCTTTGAAAATCAAGGCGAGAATCCTGATGATAAAAATAGATATTTGGGGGCTAAATTCCATATTTCTACTTTTCAAAAAAAAACTTTTCCCTTAATTGAAAGAGCAAAGGTCAGCCTCTCAGAGTACATGGTACCTCGCCACTGAGAGGCTGAGGGAACCTGCCTGCTTTGCCAAAACCTGCTGCTCAAACAGCCCACACCACTGCTCTTCGCCAGCGCTCCCATGCCCCAGAGACCACTCGGAAAACGCCAACATGAAGGGCAAAATTGAGGCGCATGGCGTTACGAGCTTCAGGTTACCTGTAGACACCTTCTGGTACTAGGACTGGTGTTATTCAGGTACCAGTGTTCCAGTTTTCATCTCTTCAGGAAACTATAATACTACAGTGTTGTCTTTTAATATGTATAAGTAATATATATATGTGCTATATATTAATTATACATGGAATATATTGTACTAACTCATGATTAGACAGACTTCGCACCAAGGTTTTCAGACAAAACATTATTATGTATTACTGACCCACTCTGGGGCACACTCACGGAACGGTACTCAACGGTACATTGCCACATTCGTAGACAACAAGGAGTCTTGCTGAGAGCGCATCCCCTGCAAACGGGAGGCCTCAGTGGCCTTGCAGCTGCTCTTATCTTTGAGGCAGATGTTTTATAGTTCTTAGGTAAGCAGACAAATGTTTTATAGTTCAGTTTCTCCCACTTAGCAGCGGCTCTTCTTAGATAAGCAATCCTTGAGACAAATGCCAGGACTCACCGACAAATGTTTCAGTTCCTTACAAAGTCAGCAAGGCAATCTGGAGGCTGCACTATTCAAGTCTAAATCAGTATAATGAGAATAATATTAACAACCAGCACGAACTAACTCAAAGACTTGGACTCCGAGACGTGTGGATCCATGGTGGTGACTATTTTTGCAACTCTATCCCAAATGCTTGCTTGATTTCTATCTTTGTTCTGACTTACCCTATTGCCTCTAACTTTTACTTTTGATAATAGAAGTTGTTTAAGACATATGGCATTTGACCTCGTTTTTGTTTTAATCTCACTCTTGGGATCACATCGAAACCTCCCCCGATGTTGGATTGGGACAGACTTGCAATGAGCAATGTGGTGAACGCTCTCATGTTGTGCAGAAGGGTCAAGCCACAGAAATCTATCATTTTGACCACGACTGCGAACTGCTCTGTAGTCCCCGTAAGCCCAGATGACTTCTTCCCACTTCTTCTCCATACAAACAAATAGTAAAACACAGTCCTGGACAAAAGACTTGATGGTTGAGGCATGAACCAGCATCTCGCTTCTCATGTGGCCGCCGTGGAGGAGGACAACAGCCCCGCAGCCAGCCCCAGCCCCACTGCCTCCTGGACGGGGACTCCGGACTCCAGCCTGGCCGCCTCCAGCAGCCCTGCAGGCTTCGACGAGGAGGAGGAAGCCACAACCACAACATCGGAGGCTGCCCTCGGCAGGGGTCCCGGCCGCCCCCCACCTGCGCCCGTCCCTGCAGAGCAGCAGCAGCCCCGGGTGGAACCGGGGGAGGCGGCGGTGACAGGTCCCCCTGCCCAGGGCTGCAGCCGCAGCCCCTCCGCTCCCGGCCAGGGCAGGGACTGCTCGGCCGGGGGGCCCCGGCGCGCCCCAAAGAGGAGGGCCCCCGGCCCCCAGGACTCTCCCCAGCCCTGCAAGAGGCCGCCCCACCGGCAGCACTAGCAGGGCTCCACCAATTCCTCATTCAAGAAAAAGGGATTAAATTGCTATGTCCCTGACACAGTCTCTGGGTGCTGCTTTCTCCCCCTTCTCCTGGTGCCTTTCCCCGCCCGCCGC